>CM077202.1:4005889-4600889 GCA_039654625.1 Rhinogobio ventralis
AAAGTCTGAATTGTGAGTTATAAAGTCAGAATTGTGTGATATAAAGTCAGAATTGTGAGATATAAAGTCTGAATTGTGAGATATAAAGTCAGAATTGCGAGATATAAAGTCAGAATTGTTTGATATAAAGTCAGAATTGTGTGATATAAAGTCAGAATTGTGAGTTATAAAGTAAGAATTGCGAGATATAAAGTCAGAATTGCGAGTTATAAAGTCAGAATTGTGTGATATAAAGTCTGAATTGTGAGTTATAAAGTCTGAATTGTGTGATATAAAGTCAGAATTGTGAGATATAAAGTCTGAATTGTGAGATATAAAGTCAGAATTGCGAGATATAAAGTCAGAATTGTTTGATATAAAGTCAGAATTGTGTGATATAAAGTCAGAATTGTGAGTTATAAAGTAAGAATTGCGAGATATAAAGTCAGAATTGCGAGTTATAAAGTCTGAATTGTGAGATATAAAGTCTGAATTGTGTGATATAAAGTCAGAATTGTGAGTTATAAAGTCAGAATTGTGTGATATAAAGTCAGAATTGTGAGTTATAAAGTCAGAATTGTGTGATATAAAGTCAGAATTGTGAGTTATAAAGTCAGAATTGTGAGTTATAAAGTCAGAATTGTGTGATATAAAGTCAGAATTGCGAGATATAAAGTCAGAATTGTGTGATATAAAGTCAGAATTGTGAGTTATAAAGTCAGAATTGTGTGATATAAAGTCAGAATTGTGAGTTATAAAGTCTGAATTGTGAGATATAAAGTCAGAATTGTGTGATATAAAGTCAGAATTGTGTGATATAAAGTCTGAATTGTGAGTTATAAAGTCAGAATTGTGAGTTATAAAGTCAGAATTGTGTGATATAAAGTCTGAATTGTGAGTTATTAAGTCAGAATTGTGAGATATAAAGTCTGAATTGCGAGTTATAAAGTCAGAATTGTGTGATATAAAGTCAGAATTGTGAGATATAAAGTCAGAATTGCGAGTTATAAAGTCAGAATTGTGTGATATAAAGTCAGAATTGTGTGATATAAAGTCAGAATTGTGTGATATAAAGTCAGAATTGCGAGTTATAAAGTCAGAATTGCGAGTTATAAAGTCAGAATTGTGTGATATAAAGTCTGAATTGCGAGTTATAAAGTCAGAATTGTGAGTTATAAATTTAGAATTGTGTGATATAAAGTCAGAATTGTGAGTTATAGTTAGAATTGTGAGTTATAGTCAGAATTACGAGATATAAAGTCAGAATTGGGAGTTATAGTTAGAATTGTGAGTTATAGTCAGAATTGCGAGATATAAATTCAGAATTGTGAGTTATAGTCAGAATTGTGGGTCATAAAGTCAGAATTGCGAGATATAAATTCAGAATTGCGAGATATAAAGTCAGAATTGTGTGATATAAAGTCAGAATTGTGTGATATAAATTCAGAATTGTGAGTTATAAAGTCAGAATTGTGAGATATAAAGTCAGAATTGTGTGATATAAAGTCAGAATTGTGAGTTATAAAGTCAGAATTGTGTGATATAAAGTCAGAATTGTGAGTTATAAAGTCAGAATTGTGAGTTATAAAGTCAGAATTGTGAGATATAAAGTCAGAATTGTGAGATATAAAGTCAGAATTGTGAGATATAAAGTCAGAATTGTGTGATATAAAGTCAGAATTGTGTGATATAAATTCAGAATTGTGAGTTATAAAGTCAGAATTGTGAGTTGTAAAGTCAGAATTGTGAGATATAAAGTCAGAATTGTGTGATATAAAGTCAGAATTGTGAGTTATAAAGTCAGAATTGTGTGATATAAAGTCAGAATTGTGAGTTATAGTCAAAATTGCGAGATATAAAGTCAGAATTGTGTGATATAAAGTCATAATTGTGTGATATAAAGTCAGAATTGTGATTTATAAAGTCAGAATTGTGAGTTATAAAGTCAGAATTGTGAGATATAAAGTCAGAATTGTGAGTTATAAAGTCAGAATTGTGAGATATAAAGTCAGAATTGTGAGATATAAAGTCAGAATTGTGTGATATAAAGTCAGAATTGTGAGTTATAAAGTCAGAATTGTGATATAAAGTCAGAATTGTGTGATATAAAGTCAGAATTGCGAGATATAAAGTCAGAATTGTGAGTTATAAAGTCAGAATTGTGTGATATAAAGTCAGAATTGCGAGATATAAAGTCAGAATTGTGAGTTATAAAGTCAGAATTGTGTGATATAAAGTCAGAATTGTGTGATATAAAGTCTGAATTGTGAGTTATAAAGTCAGAATTGTGTGATATAAAGTCAGAATTGTGAGATATAAAGTCTGAATTGTGAGATATAAAGTCAGAATTGCGAGATATAAAGTCAGAATTGTTTGATATAAAGTCAGAATTGTGTGATATAAAGTCAGAATTGTGAGTTATAAAGTAAGAATTGCGAGATATAAAGTCAGAATTGCGAGTTATAAAGTCAGAATTGTGTGATATAAAGTCTGAATTGTGAGTTATAAAGTCTGAATTGTGTGATATAAAGTCAGAATTGTGAGATATAAAGTCTGAATTGTGAGATATAAAGTCAGAATTGCGAGATATAAAGTCAGAATTGTTTGATATAAAGTCAGAATTGTGAGTTATAAAGTCAGAATTGTGAGTTATAAAGTCAGAATTGTGTGATATAAAGTCAGAATTGCGAGATATAAAGTCAGAATTGTGAGTTATAGTCAGAATTACGAGATATAAAAAGTCAGAATTGTGTGATATAAAGGCTGATTTGTGAGTTATAGTCAGAATTGCTCGATATAAAGTCAGAATTGTGAGTTATAAAGTCAGAATTGTGAGTTATAGTCAGAATTACGAGATATAAAAAGTCAGAATTGTGTGATATAAAGGCTGAATAGTGAGTTATAAAGTCAGAATTGTGAGTTATAAAGTCAGAATTGTGTGATATAAAGTCAGAATTGTGTGATATAAAGTCAGAATTGTGAGTTATAAAGTCAGAATTGTGAGATATAAAGTCAGAATTGTGAGTTATAAAGTCAGAATTGTGAGTTATAAAGTCAGAATTGTGAGATATAAAGTCATAATTGTGAGATATAAAGGCTGAATTGTGAGATATAAAGTCTGAATTGCGAGTTATAAAGTCAGAATTGTGTGATATAAAGTCAGAATTGTGAGTTATAGTCAGAATTGTGTGATATAAAGTCAGAATTGTGAGTTATAAAGTCAGAATTGTGTGATATAAAGTCAGAATTGTGTGATATAAAGTCTGAATTGCGAGTTATAAAGTCAGAATTGTGTGATATAAAGTCAGAATTGTGAGTTATAGTCAGAATTGTGAGATATAAAGTCTGAATTGCGAGTTATAAAGTCAGAATTGTGAGTTATAAAGTCAGAATTGTGAGTTATAGTCAGAATTACGAGATATAAATTCAGAATTGTGAGTTATAGTCAGAATTGTGAGTCATAAAGTCAGAATTGTGTGATATAAAGTCAGAATTGTGTGATATAAAGTCAGAATTGTGAGTTATAAAGTCAGAATTGTGAGTTATAAAGTCAGAATTGTGTGATATAAAGTCAGAATTGTGTGATATAAAGTCAGAATTGTGAGTTATAAAGTCAGAATTGTGAGTTATAAAGTCAGAATTGTGAGATATAAAGTCAGAATTGTGAGATATAAAGTCTGAATTGTGAGATATAAAGTCTGAATTGCGAGTTATAAAGTCAGAATTCTGTGATATAAAGTCAGAATTGTGAGTTATAAAGTCAGAATTGTGAGTTATAGTCAGAATTGCTCGATATAAAGTCAGAATTGTGAGTTATAAAGTCAGAATTGTGAGTTATAGTCAGAATTACGAGATATAAAAAGTCAGAATTGTGTGATATAAAGGCTGATTTGTGAGTTATAAAGTCAGAATTGTGAGTTATAAAGTCAGAATTGTGTGATATAAAGTCAGAATTGCGAGATATAAAGTCAGAATTGTGAGTTATAAAGTCAGAATTGTGAGTTATAGTCAGAATTACGAGATATAAAAAGTCAGAATTGTGTGATATAAAGGCTGAATAGTGAGTTATAAAGTCTGAATTGTGAGATATAAAGTCTGAATTGCGAGTTATAAAGTCAGAATTGTGTGATATAAAGTCAGAATTGTGAGTTATAGTCAGAATTGCTCGATATAAAGTCAGAATTGTGAGTTATAAAGTCAGAATTGTGAGTTATAGTCAGAATTACGAGATATAAAAAGTCAGAATTGTGTGATATAAAGGCTGATTTGTGAGTTATAAAGTCAGAATTGTGAGTTATAAAGTCAGAATTGCGAGTTATAAAGTCAGAATTGTGTGATATAAAGTCTGAATTGCGAGTTATAAAGTCAGAATTGCGAGTTATAAAGTCAGAATTGCGAGTTATAAAGTCAGAATTGTGTGATATAAAGTCTGAATTGCGAGTTATAAAGTCAGAATTGTGAGTTATAAATTTAGAATTGTGTGATATAAAGTCAGAATTGTGAGATATAAAGTCTGAATTGTGAGTTATAGTTAGAATTGTGAGTTATAGTCAGAATTACGAGATATAAAGTCAGAATTGTGAGTTATAGTCAGAATTGCGAGATATAAATTCAGAATTGTGAGTTATAGTCAGAATTGTGGGTCATAAAGTCAGAATTGCGAGATATAAATTCAGAATTGCGAGATATAAAGTCAGAATTGTGTGATATAAAGTCAGAATTGTGTGATATAAATTCAGAATTGTGAGTTATAAAGTCAGAATTGTGAGATATAAAGTCAGAATTGTGTGATATAAAGTCAGAATTGTGAGTTATAAAGTCAGAATTGTGTGATATAAAGTCAGAATTGTGAGTTATAAAGTCAGAATTGTGAGTTATAAAGTCAGAATTGTGAGATATAAAGTCAGAATTGTGAGATATAAAGTCAGAATTGTGAGATATAAAGTCAGAATTGTGTGATATAAAGTCAGAATTGTGTGATATAAATTCAGAATTGTGAGTTATAAAGTCAGAATTGTGAGTTGTAAAGTCAGAATTGTGAGATATAAAGTCAGAATTGTGTGATATAAAGTCAGAATTGTGAGTTATAAAGTCAGAATTGTGTGATATAAAGTCAGAATTGTGAGTTATAGTCAAAATTGCGAGATATAAAGTCAGAATTGTGTGATATAAAGTCATAATTGTGTGATATAAAGTCAGAATTGTGAGTTATAAAGTCAGAATTGTGAGTTATAAAGTCAGAATTGTGAGATATAAAGTCAGAATTGTGAGTTATAAAGTCAGAATTGTGAGATATAAAGTCAGAATTGTGAGATATAAAGTCAGAATTGTGTGATATAAAGTCAGAATTGTGTGATATAAAGTCAGAATTGTGAGTTATAAAGTCAGAATTGTGATATAAAGTCAGAATTGTGTGATATAAAGTCAGAATTGCGAGATATAAAGTCAGAATTGTGAGTTATAAAGTCAGAATTGTGTGATATAAAGTCAGAATTGCGAGATATAAAGTCAGAATTGTGAGTTATAAAGTCAGAATTGTGTGATATAAAGTCAGAATTGTGTGATATAAAGTCTGAATTGTGAGTTATAAAGTCAGAATTGTGTGATATAAAGTCAGAATTGTGAGATATAAAGTCTGAATTGTGAGATATAAAGTCAGAATTGCGAGATATAAAGTCAGAATTGTTTGATATAAAGTCAGAATTGTGTGATATAAAGTCAGAATTGTGAGTTATAAAGTAAGAATTGCGAGATATAAAGTCAGAATTGCGAGTTATAAAGTCAGAATTGTGTGATATAAAGTCTGAATTGTGAGTTATAAAGTCTGAATTGTGTGATATAAAGTCAGAATTGTGAGATATAAAGTCTGAATTGTGAGATATAAAGTCAGAATTGCGAGATATAAAGTCAGAATTGTTTGATATAAAGTCAGAATTGTGAGTTATAAAGTCAGAATTGTGAGTTATAAAGTCAGAATTGTGTGATATAAAGTCAGAATTGCGAGATATAAAGTCAGAATTGTGAGTTATAAAGTCAGAATTGTGAGTTATAGTCAGAATTACGAGATATAAAAAGTCAGAATTGTGTGATATAAAGGCTGATTTGTGAGTTATAGTCAGAATTGCTCGATATAAAGTCAGAATTGTGAGTTATAAAGTCAGAATTGTGAGTTATAGTCAGAATTACGAGATATAAAAAGTCAGAATTGTGTGATATAAAGTCAGAATTGTGTGATATAAAGTCAGAATTGTGAGTTATAAAGTCAGAATTGTGAGATATAAAGTCAGAATTGTGAGTTATAAAGTCAGAATTGTGAGTTATAAAGTCAGAATTGTGAGATATAAAGTCATAATTGTGAGATATAAAGGCTGAATTGTGAGATATAAAGTCTGAATTGCGAGTTATAAAGTCAGAATTGTGTGATATAAAGTCAGAATTGTGAGTTATAGTCAGAATTGTGTGATATAAAGTCAGAATTGTGAGTTATAAAGTCAGAATTGTGTGATATAAAGTCAGAATTGTGTGATATAAAGTCTGAATTGCGAGTTATAAAGTCAGAATTGTGTGATATAAAGTCAGAATTGTGAGTTATAGTCAGAATTGTGAGATATAAAGTCTGAATTGCGAGTTATAAAGTCAGAATTGTGAGTTATAAAGTCAGAATTGTGAGTTATAGTCAGAATTACGAGATATAAATTCAGAATTGTGAGTTATAGTCAGAATTGTGAGTCATAAAGTCAGAATTGTGTGATATAAAGTCAGAATTGTGTGATATAAAGTCAGAATTGTGAGTTATAAAGTCAGAATTGTGAGTTATAAAGTCAGAATTGTGTGATATAAAGTCAGAATTGTGTGATATAAAGTCAGAATTGTGAGTTATAAAGTCAGAATTGTGAGTTATAAAGTCAGAATTGTGAGATATAAAGTCAGAATTGTGAGATATAAAGTCTGAATTGTGAGATATAAAGTCTGAATTGCGAGTTATAAAGTCAGAATTCTGTGATATAAAGTCAGAATTGTGAGTTATAGTCAGAATTGCTCGATATAAAGTCAGAATTGTGAGTTATAAAGTCAGAATTGTGAGTTATAGTCAGAATTACGAGATATAAAAAGTCAGAATTGTGTGATATAAAGGCTGATTTGTGAGTTATAAAGTCAGAATTGTGAGTTATAAAGTCAGAATTGTGTGATATAAAGTCAGAATTGCGAGATATAAAGTCAGAATTGTGAGTTATAAAGTCAGAATTGTGAGTTATAGTCAGAATTACGAGATATAAAAAGTCAGAATTGTGTGATATAAAGGCTGAATAGTGAGTTATAAAGTCTGAATTGTGAGATATAAAGTCTGAATTGCGAGTTATAAAGTCAGAATTGTGTGATATAAAGTCAGAATTGTGAGTTATAGTCAGAATTGCTCGATATAAAGTCAGAATTGTGAGTTATAAAGTCAGAATTGTGAGTTATAGTCAGAATTACGAGATATAAAAAGTCAGAATTGTGTGATATAAAGGCTGATTTGTGAGTTATAAAGTCAGAATTGTGAGTTATAAAGTCAGAATTGTGTGATATAAAGTCAGAATTGCGAGATATAAAGTCAGAATTGTGAGTTATAAAGTCAGAATTGTGAGATATAAAGTCTGAATTGCGAGTTATAAAGTCAGAATTGTGTGATATAAAGTCAGAATTGTGAGTTATAGTCAGAATTGCGAGATATAAAGTCAGAATTGTGAGTTATAAAGTCAGAATTGTGTGATATAAAGTCAGAATTGTGAGTTATAGTCAGAATTGCTCGATATAAAGTCAGAATTGTGAGTTATAAAGTCAGAATTGTGAGTTATAGTCAGAATTACAAGATATAAAAAGTCCGAATTGTGTGATATAAAGGCTGATTTGTGAGTTATAAAGTCAGAATTGTGTGATATAAAGTCAGAATTGTGTGATATAAAGTCAGAATTGTGAGTTATAAAGTCAGATTTGTGAGTTATAGTCAGAATTGCTCGATATAAAGTCAGAATTGTGAGTTATAAAGTCAGAATTGTGAGTTATAGTCAGAATTACGAGATATAAAAAGTCAGAATTGTGTGATATAAAGGCTGAATAGTGAGTTATAAAGTCAGAATTGTGAGTTATAAAGTCAGAATTGTGTGATATAAAGTCAGAATTGTGTGATATAAATTCAGAATTGTGAGTTATAAAGTCAGAATTGTGAGTTATAAAGTCAGAATTGTGAGTTATAAAGTCAGAATTGTGAGATATAAAGTCATAATTGTGAGATATAAAGGCTGAATTGTGAGATATAAAGTCTGAATTGCGAGTTATAAAGTCAGAATTGTGTGATATAAAGTCAGAATTGTGAGTTATAGTCAGAATTGTGAGATATAAAGTCATAATTGTGAGATATAAAGGCTGAATTGTGAGTTATAAAGTCAGAATTGTGAGATATAAAGTCATAATTGTGAGATATAAAGGCTGAATTGTGAGTTATAAAGTCAGAATTGTGAGTTATAAAGTCAGAATTGTGTGATATAAAGTCAGAATTGTGAGATATAAAGTCTGAATTGCGAGTTATAAAGTCAGAATTGTGAGTTATAAAGTCAGAATTGTGAGTTATAGTCAGAATTACGAGATATAAATTCAGAATTGTGAGTTATAGTCAGAATTGTGAGTCATAAAGTCAGAATTGTGTGATATAAAGTCAGAATTGTGTGATATAAAGTCAGAATTGTGAGTTATAAAGTCAGAATTGTGAGTTATAAAGTCAGAATTGTGTGATATAAAGTCAGAATTGTGTGATATAAAGTCAGAATTGTGAGTTATAAAGTCAGAATTGTGAGTTATAAAGTCAGAATTGTGAGATATAAAGTCAGAATTGTGAGATATAAAGGCTGAATTGTGAGATATAAAGTCTGAATTGTGAGATATAAAGTCTGACTTGCGAGTTATAAAGTCAGAATTGTGAGTTATAAAGTCAGAATTGTGAGTTATAGTCAGAATTACGAGATATAAAAAGTCAGAATTGTGTGATATAAAGGCTGATTTGTGAGTTATAAAGTCAGAATTGTGAGTTATAAAGTCAGAATTGTGTGATATAAAGTCAGAATTGCGAGATATAAAGTCAGAATTGTGAGTTATAAAGTCAGAATTGTGAGTTATAGTCAGAATTACGAGATATAAAAAGTCAGAATTGTGTGATATAAAGGCTGAATAGTGAGTTATAAAGTCAGAATTGTGAGTTATAAAGTCAGAATTGTGTGATATAAAGTCAGAATTGTGTGATATAAAGTCAGAATTGTGAGTTATAAAGTCAGAATTGTGAGTTATAAAGTCAGAATTGTGAGTTATAAAGTCAGAATTGTGAGATATAAAGTCATAATTGTGAGATATAAAGGCTGAATTGTGAGATATAAAGTCTGAATTGCGAGTTATAAAGTCAGAATTGTGTGATATAAAGTCAGAATTGTGAGTTATAGTCAGAATTGCGAGATATAAAGTCAGAATTGTGAGTTATAAAGTCAGAATTGTGTGATATAAAGTCAGAATTGTGAGTTATAGTCAGAATTACGAGATATAAAAAGTCAGAATTGTGTGATATAAAGGCTGATTTGTGAGTTATAAAGTCAGAATTGTGAGTTATAAAGTCAGAATTGTGTGATATAAAGTCAGAATTGTGAGTTATAGTCAGAATTGCTCGATATAAAGTCAGAATTGTGAGTTATAAAGTCAGATTTGTGAGTTATAGTCAGAATTGCTCGATATAAAGTCAGAATTGTGAGTTATAGTCAGAATTACGAGATATAAAAAGTCAGAATTGTGTGATATAAAGTCAGAATTGTGAGTTATAAAGTCAGAATTGTGAGTTATAGTCAGAATTACGAGATATAAAAAGTCAGAATTGTGTGATATAAAGGCTGATTTGTGAGTTATAAAGTCAGAATTGTGAGTTATAAAGTCAGAATTGTGTGATATAAAGTCAGAATTGTGTGATATAAAGTCAGAATTGTGAGTTATAAAGTCAGAATTGTGAGTTATAAAGTCAGATTTGTGAGTTATAGTCAGAATTGCTCGATATAAAGTCAGAATTGTGAGTTATAGTCAGAATTACGAGATATAAAAAGTCAGAATTGTGTGATATAAAGGCTGAATAGTGAGTTATAAAGTCAGAATTGTGAGTTATAAAGTCAGAATTGTGTGATATAAAGTCAGAATTGTGTGATATAAAGTCAGAATTGTGAGTTATAAAGTCAGAATTGTGAGTTATAAAGTCAGAATTGTGAGATATAAAGTCAGAATTGTGAGTTATAAAGTCAGAATTGTGAGATATAAAGTCATAATTGTGAGATATAAAGGCTGAATTGTGAGATATAAAGTCTGAATTGCGAGTTATAAAGTCAGAATTGTGTGATATAAAGTCAGAATTGTGAGTTATAGTCAGAATTGTGTGATATAAAGTCAGAATTGTGAGATATAAAGTCTGAATTGCGAGTTATAAAGTCAGAATTGTGAGTTATAAAGTCAGAATTGTGAGTTATAGTCAGAATTACGAGATATAAATTCAGAATTGTGAGTTATAGTCAGAATTGTGAGTCATAAAGTCAGAATTGTGTGATATAAAGTCAGAATTGTGTGATATAAAGTCAGAATTGTGAGTTATAAAGTCAGAATTGTGAGTTATAAAGTCAGAATTGTGTGATATAAAGTCAGAATTGTGTGATATAAAGTCAGAATTGTGAGTTATAAAGTCAGAATTGTGAGTTATAAAGTCAGAATTGTGAGATATAAAGTCAGAATTGTGAGATATAAAGTCTGAATTGTGAGATATAAAGTCTGAATTGTGAGATATAAAGTCTGAATTGCGAGTTATAAAGTCAGAATTGTGTGATATAAAGTCAGAATTGTGAGTTATAAAGTCAGAATTGTGAGTTATAAAGTCAGAATTGTGAGTTATAAAGTCAGAATTGTGTGATATAAAGGCTGATTTGTGAGTTATAAAGTCAGAATTGTGAGTTATAAAGTCAGAATTGTGTGATATAAAGTCAGAATTGCGAGATATAAAGTCAGAATTGTGAGTTATAAAGTCAGAATTGTGAGTTATAGTCAGAATTACGAGATATAAAAAGTCAGAATTGTGTGATATAAAGGCTGAATAGTGAGTTATAAAGTCAGAATTGTGAGTTATAAAGTCAGAATTGTGTGATATAAAGTCAGAATTGTGTGATATAAAGTCAGAATTGTGAGTTATAAAGTCAGAATTGTGAGTTATAAAGTCAGAATTGTGAGTTATAAAGTCAGAATTGTGAGATATAAAGTCATAATTGTGAGTTATAGTCAAAATTGCGAGATATAAAGTCAGAATTGTGTGATATAAAGGCTGAATTGTGAGATATAAAGTCTGAATTGCGAGTTATAAAGTCAGAATTGTGTGATATAAAGTCAGAATTGTGAGTTATAGTCAGAATTGCGAGATATAAAAAGTCAGAATTGTGTGATATAAAGTCAGAATTGTGTGATATAAAGTCAGAATTGCGAGATATAAAGTCAGAATTGTGAGTTATAAAGTCAGAATTGTGAGTTATAGTCAGAATTACGAGATATAAAAAGTCAGAATTGTGTGATATAAAGGCTGATTTGTGAGTTATAGTCAGAATTGCTCGATATAAAGTCAGAATTGTGAGTTATAAAGTCAGAATTGTGAGTTATAGTCAGAATTACGAGATATAAAAAGTCAGAATTGTGTGATATAAAGTCAGAATTGTGTGATATAAAGTCAGAATTGCGAGATATAAAGTCAGAATTGTGAGTTATAAAGTCAGAATTGTGAGTTATAGTCAGAATTACGAGATATAAAAAGTCAGAATTGTGTGATATAAAGGCTGATTTGTGAGTTATAGTCAGAATTGCTCGATATAAAGTCAGAATTTTGAGTTATAAAGTCAGAATTGTGAGTTATAGTCAGAATTACGAGATATAAAAAGTCAGAATTGTGTGATATAAAGGCTGAATAGTGAGTTATAAAGTCAGAATTGTGAGTTATAAAGTCAGAATTGTGTGATATAAAGTCAGAATTGTGTGATATAAAGTCAGAATTGTGAGATATAAAGTCAGAATTGTGAGTTATAAAGTCAGAATTGTGAGTTATAAAGTCAGAATTGTGAGATATAAAGTCAGAATTGTGAGTTATAAAGTCAGAATTGTGAGTTATAGTCAGAATTACGAGATATAAAAAGTCAGAATTGTGTGATATAAAGGCTGATTTGTGAGTTATAAAGTCAGAATTGTGAGTTATAAAGTCAGAATTGTGAGTTATAAAGTCAGAATTGTGAGTTATAGTCAGAATTACGAGATATAAAAAGTCAGAATTGTGTGATATAAAGGCTGAATAGTGAGTTATAAAGTCAGAATTGTGAGTTATAAAGTCAGAATTGTGTGATATAAAGTCAGAATTGTGTGATATAAAGTCAGAATTGTGAGTTATAAAGTCAGAATTGTGAGTTATAAAGTCAGAATTGTGAGATATAAAGTCAGAATTGTGAGTTATAAAGTCAGAATTGTGAGATATAAAGTCATAATTGTGAGATATAAAGGCTGAATTGTGAGATATAAAGTCTGAATTGCGAGTTATAAAGTCAGAATTGTGTGATATAAAGTCAGAATTGTGAGTTATAGTCAGAATTGTGTGATATAAAGTCAGAATTGTGAGATATAAAGTCTGAATTGCGAGTTATAAAGTCAGAATTGTGAGTTATAAAGTCAGAATTGTGAGTTATAGTCAGAATTACGAGATATAAATTCAGAATTGTGAGTTATAGTCAGAATTGTGAGTCATAAAGTCAGAATTGTGTGATATAAAGTCAGAATTGTGTGATATAAAGTCAGAATTGTGAGTTATAAAGTCAGAATTGTGAGTTATAAAGTCAGAATTGTGTGATATAAAGTCAGAATTGTGTGATATAAAGTCAGAATTGTGAGTTATAAAGTCAGAATTGTGAGTTATAAAGTCAGAATTGTGAGATATAAAGTCAGAATTGTGAGATATAAAGTCTGAATTGTGAGATATAAAGTCTGAATTGTGAGATATAAAGTCTGAATTGCGAGTTATAAAGTCAGAATTGTGTGATATAAAGTCAGAATTGTGAGTTATAAAGTCAGAATTGTGAGTTATAAAGTCAGAATTGTGTGATATAAAGGCTGATTTGTGAGTTATAAAGTCAGAATTGTGAGTTATAAAGTCAGAATTGTGTGATATAAAGTCAGAATTGCGAGATATAAAGTCAGAATTGTGAGTTATAAAGTCAGAATTGTGAGTTATAGTCAGAATTACGAGATATAAAAAGTCAGAATTGTGTGATATAAAGGCTGAATAGTGAGTTATAAAGTCAGAATTGTGAGTTATAAAGTCAGAATTGTGAGTTATATTCAGAATTGCGAGATATAAAGTCAGAATTGTGAGTTATAAAGTCAGAATTGTGTGATATAAAGTCAGAATTGTGTGATATAAAGTCAGAATTGTGAGATATAAAGTCAGAATTGTGAGTTATAAAGTCAGAATTGTGAGATATAAAGTCAGAATTGTGAGATATAAAGTCAGAATTGTGTGATATAAAGTCAGAATTGTGTGATATAAAGTCAGAATTGTGAGATATAAAGTCAGAATTGTGAGTTATAAAGTCAGAATTGTGAGATATAAAGTCTGAATTGCGAGTTATAAAGTCAGAATTGTGAGTTATAAAGTCAGAATTGTGTGATATAAAGTCAGAATTGTGAGATATAAAGTTAGAATTGCGAGATATAAAGTCAGAATTGTGAGTTATAAAGTCAGAATTGTGAGATATAAAGTCAGAATTGTGAGATATAAAGTCTGAATTGCGAGTTATAAAGTCAGAATTGTGTGATATAAAGTCAGAATTGTGAGTTATAGTCAGAATTGCGAGATATAAAGTCAGAATTGTGAGTTATAAAGTCAGAATTGTGTGATATAAAGTCAGAATTGTGTGATATAAAGTCAGAATTGTGAGTTATAGTCAAAATTGCGAGATATAAAGTCAGAATTGTGTGATATAAAGGCTGAATTGTGAGTTATAAAGTCAGAATTGTGTGATATAAAGTCAGAATTGTGTGATATAAAGTCAGAATTGTGAGATATAAAGTCAGAATTGTGAGTTATAAAGTCAGAATTGTGAGATATAAAGTCTGAATTGCGAGTTATAAAGTCAGAATTGTGAGTTATAAAGTCAGAATTGTGTGATATAAAGTCAGAATTGTGAGATATAAAGTCTGAATTGCGAGTTATAAAGTCAGAATTGTGAGTTATAAAGTCAGAATTGTGTGATATAAAGTCAGAATTGTGTGATATAAAGTCAGAATTGTGAGATATAAAGTTAGAATTGCGAGATATAAAGTCAGAATTGTGAGTTATAAAGTCAGAATTGTGAGATATAAAGTCAGAATTGTGAGATATAAAGTCTGAATTGCGAGTTATAAAGTCAGAATTGTGTGATATAAAGTCAGAATTGTGAGTTATAGTCAGAATTGCGAGATATAAAGTCAGAATTGTGAGTTATAAAGTCAGAATTGTGTGATATAAAGTCAGAATTGTGTGATATAAAGTCAGAATTGTGAGTTATAGTCAAAATTGCGAGATATAAAGTCAGAATTGTGTGATATAAAGGCTGAATTGTGAGTTATAAAGTCAGAATTGTGTGATATAAAGGCTGAATTGTGAGTTATAAAGTCAGAATTGTGAGTTATAAAGTCAGAATTGTGTGATATAAAGTCAGAATTGTGTGATATAAAGTCAGAATTGTGAGTTATAAAGTCAGAATTGTGAGTTATAAAGTCAGAGTTGTGTGATATAAAGTCAGAATTGTGAGATATAAAGGCTGAATTGTGAGATATAAAGTCTGAATTGTGAGATATAAAGTCTGAATTGCGAGATATAAAGTCTGAATTGCGAGTTATAATGTCAGAATTGTGTGATATAAAGTCAGAATTGTGAGATATAAAGTCAGAATTGTGTGATATAAAGTCAGAATTGTGAGTTATAGTCAGAATTGCGAGATATAAAGTCAGAATTGTGAGTTATAAAGTCAGAATTGTGTGATATAAAGTCAGAATTGCGAGATATAAAGTCAGAATTGTGAGTTATAGTCAAAATTGCGAGATATAAAGTCAGAATTGTGTGATATAAAGGCTGAATTGTGAGTTATAAATTCAGAATTGCGAGATATAAAGTCAGAATTGTGAGTTATAAAGTCAGAATTGTGAGTTATAGTCAAAATTGCGAGATATAAAGTCAGAATTGTGTGATATAAAGGCTGAATTGTGAGTTATAAATTCAGAATTGTGAGATATAAATTCAGAATTGCGAGATATAAAGTCAGAATTGTGAGTTATAGTCAAAATTGCGAAATATAAAGGCTGAATTGTGTGATATAAAGTCAGAATTGTGAGTTATAAAGTCAGAATTGTGAGTTATAAAGTCAGAATTGTGAGATATAAAGGCTGAATTGTGAGATATAAAGTCTGAATTGTGAGTTATAAAGGCTGAATTGTGAGATATAAAGGCTGAATTGTGAGATATAAAGTCAGAATTGTGAGATATAAAGGCTGAATTGTGAGATATAAAGTCTGAATTGTGAGTTATAAAGTCAGAATTGTGAGATATAAAGTCTGAATTGTGAGATATAAAGTCAGAATTGTGAGATATAAAGGCTGAATTGCGAGATATAAAGTCAGAATTGTGTGATATAGTCAGAATTGCGAGATATAAAGTCTGAATTGTGAGATATAAAGTCAGAATTGTGAGATATAAAGTCTGAATTGCGAGTTATAAAGTCAGAATTGTGTGATATAGTCAGAATTGCGAGATATAAAGTCAGAATTGTGAGTTATAAAGTCAGAATTGTGAGTTATAGTCAGAATTGCGAGATATAAAGTCAGAATTGTGAGATATAAAGTCAGAATTGTGTGATATAAAGTCAGAATTGTGAGATATAAAGTCTGAATTGCGAGTTATAAAGTCAGAATTGTGAGTTATAGTCAGAATTACGAGATATAAATTCAGAATTGTGAGTTATAGTCAGAATTGTGAGTCATAAAGTCAGAATTGTGTGATATAAAGTCAGAATTGTGAGTTATAAAGTCAGAATTGTGAGTTATAAAGTCAGAATTGTGTGATATAAAGTCAGAATTGTGTGATATAAAGTCAGAATTGTGAGTTATAAAGTCAGAATTGTGAGTTATAAAGTCAGAATTGTGAGATATAAAGTCAGAATTGTGAGATATAAAGGCTGAATTGTGAGATATAAAGTCTGAATTGTGAGATATAAAGTCTGAATTGCGAGTTATAAAGTCAGAATTGTGTGATATAAAGTCAGAATTGTGAGTTATAGTCAGAATTGCTCGATATAAAGTCAGAATTGTGAGTTATAAAGTCAGAATTGTGAGTTATAGTCAGAATTACGAGATATAAAAAGTCAGAATTGTGTGATATAAAGGCTGATTTGTGAGTTATAAAGTCAGAATTGTGAGTTATAAAGTCAGAATTGTGAGATATAAAGGCTGAATTGTGAGATATAAAGTCTGAATTGTGAGTTATAAAGGCTGAATTGTGAGATATAAAGGCTGAATTGTGAGATATAAAGTCAGAATTGTGAGATATAAAGGCTGAATTGTGAGATATAAAGTCTGAATTGTGAGTTATAAAGTCAGAATTGTGAGATATAAAGTCAGAATTGTGAGATATAAAGGCTGAATTGCGAGATATAAAGTCTGAATTGCGAGTTATAAAGTCAGAATTGTGTGATATAGTCAGAATTGCGAGATATAAAGTCAGAATTGTGAGTTATAAAGTCAGAATTGTGAGTTATAAAGTCAGAATTGTGAGTTATAAAGTCTGAATTGTGAGATATAAAGTCAGAATTGTGTGATATAAAGTCAGAATTGTGAGATATAAAGTCTGAATTGCGAGTTATAAAGTCAGAATTGTGAGTTATAAAGTCAGAACTGTGAGTTATAGTCAGAATTACGAGATATAAATTCAGAATTGTGAGTTATAGTCAGAATTGTGAGTCATAAAGTCAGAATTGTGTGATATAAAGTCAGAATTGTGAGTTATAAAGTCAGAATTGTGAGTTATAAAGTCAGAATTGTGTGATATAAAGTCAGAATTGTGTGATATAAAGTCAGAATTGTGAGTTATAAAGTCAGAATTGTGAGTTATAAAGTCAGAATTGTGAGATATAAAGTCAGAATTGTGAGATATAAAGTCTGAATTGTGAGATATAAAGTCTGAATTGCGAGTTATAAAGTCAGAATTGTGTGATATAAAGTCAGAATTGTGAGTTATAGTCAGAATTGCTCGATATAAAGTCAGAATTGTGAGTTATAAAGTCAGAATTGTGAGTTATAGTCAGAATTACGAGATATAAAAAGTCAGAATTGTGTGATATAAAGTCAGAATTGTGTGATATAAAGTCAGAATTGTGAGTTATAAAGTCAGAATTGTGAGTTATAAAGTCAGAATTGTGTGATATAAAGTCAGAATTGTGTGATATAAAGTCAGAATTGTGAGTTATAAAGTCAGAATTGTGAGTTATAAAGTCAGAATTGTGTGATATAAAGTCAGAATTGCGAGATATAAAGTCAGAATTGTGAGTTATAAAGTCAGAATTGTGAGTTATAGTCAGAATTACGAGATATAAAAAGTCAGAATTGTGTGATATAAAGGCTGATTTGTGAGTTATAGTCAGAATTGCTCGATATAAAGTCAGAATTGTGAGTTATAAAGTCAGAATTGTGAGTTATAAAGTCAGAATTGTGTGATATAAAGTCAGAATTGTGTGATATAAAGTCAGAATTGTGAGTTATAAAGTCAGAATTGTGAGTTATAAAGTCAGAATTGTGAGATATAAAGTCAGAATTGTGAGTTATAAAGTCAGAATTGTGAGTTATAAAGTCAGAATTGTGAGATATAAAGTCATAATTGTGAGTTATAGTCAAAATTGCGAGATATAAAGTCAGAATTGTGTGATATAAAGGCTGAATTGTGAGATATAAAGTCTGAATTGTGAGTTATAAAGTCAGAATTGTGTGATATAAAGGCTGAATTGTGAGATATAAAGTCTGAATTGCGAGTTATAAAGTCAGAATTGTGTGATATAAAGTCAGAATTGTGAGTTATAGAGTCAGAATTGTGTGATATAAAGTCAGAATTGTGTGATATAAAGTCAGAATTGTGAGTTATAAAGTCAGAATTGTGAGTTATAAAGTCAGAATTGTGAGTTATAGTCAGAATTACGAGATATAAAAAGTCAGAATTGTGTGATATAAAGTCAGAATTGTGAGTTATAAAGTCAGAATTGTGTGATATAAAGTCAGAATTGTGTGATATAAAGTCATAATTGTGAGTTATAAAGTCAGAATTGTGAGTTATAAAGTCAGAATTGTGAGATATAAAGTCATAATTGTGAGTTATAGTCAAAATTGCGAGATATAAAGTCAGAATTGTGTGATATAAAGGCTGAATTGTGAGATATAAAGTCTGAATTGCGAGTTATAAAGTCAGAATTGTGTGATATAAAGTCAGAATTGTGAGTTATAGTCAGAATTGCGAGATATAAAGTCAGAATTGTGAGTTATAAAGTCAGAATTGTGTGATATAAAGTCAGAATTGTGAGTTATAGTCAGAATTGCTCGATATAAAGTCAGAATTGTGAGTTATAAAGTCAGAATTGTGAGTTATAGTCAGAATTACGAGATATAAAAAGTCAGAATTGTGTGATATAAAGTCAGAATTGTGAGTTATAAAGTCAGAATTGTGAGTTATAAAGTCAGAATTGCTCGATATAAAGTCAGAATTGTGAGTTATAAAGTCAGAATTGTGAGTTATAGTCAGAATTACGAGATATAAAAAGTCAGAATTGTGTGATATAAAGTCAGAATTGTGAGTTATAAAGTCAGAATTGTGTGATATAAAGTCAGAATTGTGTGATATAAAGTCAGAATTGTGAGTTATAAAGTCAGAATTGTGAGTTATAAAGTCAGAATTGTGAGATATAAAGTCATAATTGTGAGTTATAGTCAAAATTGCGAGATATAAAGTCAGAATTGTGTGATATAAAGGCTGAATTGTGAGATATAAAGTCTGAATTGCGAGTTATAAAGTCAGAATTGTGTGATATAAAGTCAGAATTGTGAGTTATAGTCAGAATTGCGAGATATAAAGTCAGAATTGTGAGTTATAAAGTCAGAATTGTGTGATATAAAGTCAGAATTGTGAGTTATAGTCAGAATTGCTCGATATAAAGTCAGAATTGTGAGTTATAAAGTCAGAATTGTGAGTTATAGTCAGAATTACGAGATATAAAAAGTCAGAATTGTGTGATATAAAGTCAGAATTGTGAGTTATAAAGTCAGAATTGTGAGATATAAAGTCAGAATTGTGTGATATAAAGTCAGAATTGTGTGATATAAAGTCAGAATTGTGAGTTATAAAGTCAGAATTGTGAGTTATAAAGTCAGAATTGTGAGTTATAAAGTCAGAATTGTGAGATATAAAGTCATAATTGTGAGTTATAGTCAAAATTGCGAGATATAAAGTCAGAATTGTGTGATATAAAGGCTGAATTGTGAGATATAAAGTCTGAATTGCGAGTTATAAAGTCAGAATTGTGTGATATAAAGTCAGAATTGTGAGTTATAGTCAGAATTGCGAGATATAAAGTCAGAATTGTGAGTTATAAAGTCAGAATTGTGAGTTATAGTCAGAATTACGAGATATAAAAAGTCAGAATTGTGTGATATAAAGGCTGATTTGTGAGTTATAAAGTCAGAATTGTGAGTTATAAAGTCATAATTGTGAGATATAAAGTCAGAATTGTGAGATATAAAGTCAGAATTGTAAGTTATAAAGTCAGAATTGTGAGTTATAGTCAGAATTACGAGATATAAAAAGTCAGAATTGTGTGATATAAAGTCAGAATTGTGTGATATAAAGTCAGAATTGCGAGATATAAAGTCAGAATTGTGAGTTATAAAGTCAGAATTGTGAGTTATAGTCAGAATTACGAGATATAAAAAGTCAGAATTGTGTGATATAAAGGCTGATTTGTGAGTTATAGTCAGAATTGCTCGATATAAAGTCAGAATTTTGAGTTATAGTCAGAATTACGAGATATAAAAAGTCAGAATTGTGTGATATAAAGGCTGAATAGTGAGTTATAAAGTCAGAATTGTGAGTTATAAAGTCAGAATTGTGTGATATAAAGTCAGAATTGTGTGATATAAAGTCAGAATTGTGAGTTATAAAGTCTGAATTGTGAGTTATAAAGTCAGAATTGTGAGATATAAAGTCAGAATTGTGAGTTATAAAGTCAGAATTGTGAGTTATAAAGTCAGAATTGTGAGTTATAAAGTCAGAATTGTGAGTTATAGTCAGAATTACGAGATATAAAAAGTCAGAATTGTGTGATATAAAGGCTGATTTGTGAGTTATAAAGTCAGAATTGTGAGTTATAAAGTCAGAATTGTGAGTTATAAAGTCAGAATTGTGAGTTATAGTCAGAATTACGAGATATAAAAAGTCAGAATTGTGTGATATAAAGGCTGAATAGTGAGTTATAAAGTCAGAATTGTGAGTTATAAAGTCAGAATTGTGTGATATAAAGTCAGAATTGTGAGTTATATTCAGAATTGCGAGATATAAAAAGTCAGAATTGTGTGATATAAAGGCTGACTTGTGAGTTATAAAGTCAGAATTGTGAGTTATAAAGTCAGAATTGTGTGATATAAAGTCAGAATTGCGAGATATAAAGTCAGAATTGTGAGTTATAAAGTCAGAATTGTGAGATATAAAGTCAGAATTGTGAGATATAAAGTCTGAATTGCGAGTTATAAAGTCAGAATTGTGTGATATAAAGTCAGAATTGTGAGTTATAGTCAGAATTGCGAGATATAAAGTCAGAATTGTGAGTTATAAAGTCAGAATTGTGTGATATAAAGTCAGAATTGTGAGTTATAGTCAAAATTGCGAGATATAAAGTCAGAATTGTGTGATATAAAGGCTGAATTGTGAGATATAAATTCAGAATTGCGAGATATAAAGTCAGAATTGTGAGTTATAGTCAAAATTGCGAGATATAAAGTCAGAATTGTGATATAAAGGCTGAATTGTGAGTTATAAAGTCAGAATTGTGAGTTATAAAGTCAGAATTGTGTGATATAAAGTCAGAATTGTGTGATATAAAGTCAGAATTGTGAGTTATAAAGTCAGAATTGTGAGTTATAAAGTCAGAGTTGTGTGATATAAAGTCAGAATTGTGAGATATAAAGGCTGAATTGTGAGATATAAAGTCTGAATTGTGAGATATAAAGTCTGAATTGCGAGATATAAAGTCTGAATTGCGAGTTATAAAGTCAGAATTGTGTGATATAAAGTCAGAATTGTGAGATATAAAGTCAGAATTGTGTGATATAAAGTCAGAATTGCGAGATATAAAGTCAGAATTGTGAGTTATAAAGTCAGAATTGTGAGTTATAGTCAGAATTACGAGATATAAAAAGTCAGAATTGTGTGATATAAAGGCTGATTTGTGAGTTATAAAGTCATAATTGTGTGATATAAAGTCAGAATTGTGTGATATAAAGTCAGAATTGTAAGTTATAAAGTCAGAATTGTGAGTTATAGTCAGAATTACGAGATATAAAAAGTCAGAATTGTGTGATATAAAGTCAGAATTGTGTGATATAAAGTCAGAATTGCGAGATATAAAGTCAGAATTGTGAGTTATAAAGTCAGAATTGTGAGTTATAGTCAGAATTACGAGATATAAAAAGTCAGAATTGTGTGATATAAAGGCTGATTTGTGAGTTATAGTCAGAATTGCTCGATATAAAGTCAGAATTTTGAGTTATAGTCAGAATTACGAGATATAAAAAGTCAGAATTGTGTGATATAAAGGCTGAATAGTGAGTTATAAAGTCAGAATTGTGAGTTATAAAGTCAGAATTGTGTGATATAAAGTCAGAATTGTGTGATATAAAGTCAGAATTGTGAGTTATAAAGTCTGAATTGTGAGTTATAAAGTCAGAATTGTGAGATATAAAGTCAGAATTGTGAGTTATAAAGTCAGAATTGTGAGTTATAAAGTCAGAATTGTGAGATATAAAGTCAGAATTGTGAGTTATAAAGTCAGAATTGTGAGTTATAGTCAGAATTACGAGATATAAAAAGTCAGAATTGTGTGATATAAAGGCTGATTTGTGAGTTATAAAGTCAGAATTGTGAGTTATAAAGTCAGAATTGTGAGTTATAAAGTCAGAATTGTGAGTTATAGTCAGAATTACGAGATATAAAAAGTCAGAATTGTGTGATATAAAGGCTGAATAGTGAGTTATAAAGTCAGAATTGTGAGTTATAAAGTCAGAATTGTGTGATATAAAGTCAGAATTGTGAGTTATATTCAGAATTGCGAGATATAAAAAGTCAGAATTGTGTGATATAAAGGCTGACTTGTGAGTTATAAAGTCAGAATTGTGAGTTATAAAGTCAGAATTGTGTGATATAAAGTCAGAATTGCGAGATATAAAGTCAGAATTGTGAGTTATAAAGTCAGAATTGTGAGATATAAAGTCAGAATTGTGAGATATAAAGTCTGAATTGCGAGTTATAAAGTCAGAATTGTGTGATATAAAGTCAGAATTGTGAGTTATAGTCAGAATTGCGAGATATAAAGTCAGAATTGTGAGTTATAAAGTCAGAATTGTGTGATATAAAGTCAGAATTGCGAGATATAAAGTCAGAATTGTGAGTTATAGTCAAAATTGCGAGATATAAAGTCAGAATTGTGTGATATAAAGGCTGAATTGTGAGATATAAATTCAGAATTGCGAGATATAAAGTCAGAATTGTGAGTTATAGTCAAAATTGCGAGATATAAAGTCAGAATTGTGATATAAAGGCTGAATTGTGAGTTATAAAGTCAGAATTGTGAGTTATAAAGTCAGAATTGTGTGATATAAAGTCAGAATTGTGTGATATAAAGTCAGAATTGTGAGTTATAAAGTCAGAATTGTGAGTTATAAAGTCAGAGTTGTGTGATATAAAGTCTGAATTGCGAGATATAAAGTCTGAATTGCGAGTTATAAAGTCAGAATTGTGTGATATAAAGTCAGAATTGTGAGATATAAAGTCAGAATTGTGTGATATAAAGTCAGAATTGTGAGTTATAGTCAGAATTGCGAGATATAAAGTCAGAATTGTGAGTTATAAAGTCAGAATTGTGTGATATAAAGTCAGAATTGCGAGATATAAAGTCAGAATTGTGAGTTATAGTCAAAATTGCGAGATATAAAGTCAGAATTGTGTGATATAAAGGCTGAATTGTGAGATATAAATTCAGAATTGCGAGATATAAAGTCAGAATTGTGAGTTATAGTCAAAATTGCGAAATATAAAGGCTGAATTGTGTGATATAAAGTCAGAATTGTGAGTTATAAAGTCAGAATTGTGAGTTATAAAGTCAGAATTGTGAGATATAAAGGCTGAATTGTGAGATATAAAGTCTGAATTGTGAGTTATAAAGGCTGAATTGTGAGATATAAAGTCAGAATTGTGAGATATAAAGTCTGAATTGTGAGATATAAAGTCAGAATTGTGAGATATAAAGGCTGAATTGCGAGATATAAAGTCTGAATTGCGAGATATAAAGTCTGAATTGTGTGATATAAAGTCAGAATTGTGTGATATAAAGTCAGAATTGTGAGTTAAAAAGTCAGAATTGTGAGTTATAGTCAGAATTGCGAGATATAAAGTCAGAATTGTGAGATATAAAGTCAGAATTGTGTGATATAAAGTCAGAATTGTGAGATATAAAGTCTGAATTGCGAGTTATAAAGTCTGAATTGTGTGATATAAAGTCAGAATTGTGAGATATAAATTCAGAATTGTGAGTTATAGTCAGAATTGTGAGTCATAAAGTCAGAATTGTGTGATATAAAGTCAGAATTGTGAGTTATAAAGTCAGAATTGTGAGTTATAAAGTCAGAATTGTGTGATATAAAGTCAGAATTGTGAGTTATAAAGTCAGAATTGTGTGATATAAAGTCAGAATTGTGTGATATAAAGTCAGAATTGTGAGTTATAAAGTCAGAATTGTGAGTTATAAAGTCAGAATTGTGAGATATAAAGTCAGAATTGTGAGATATAAAGGCTGAATTGTGAGATATAAAGTCTGAATTGTGAGATATAAAGTCTGAATTGCGAGTTATAGTCAGAATTGCTCGATATAAAGTCAGAATTGTGAGTTATAAAGTCAGAATTGTGAGTTATAGTCAGAATTACGAGATATAAAAAGTCAGAATTGTGTGATATAAAGGCTGATTTGTGAGTTATAAAGTCAGAATTGTGAGTTATAAAGTCAGAATTGTGTGATATAAAGTCTGAATTGTGAGTTATAAAGGCTGAATTGTGAGATATAAAGGCTGAATTGTGAGATATAAAGTCAGAATTGTGAGATATAAAGGCTGAATTGTGTGATATAAAGGCTGAATTGTGAGATATAAATTCAGAATTGCGAGATATAAAGTCAGAATTGTGAGTTATAGTCAAAATTGCGAGATATAAAGTCAGAATTGTGATATAAAGGCTGAATTGTGAGTTATAAAGTCAGAATTGTGAGTTATAAAGTCAGAATTGTGTGATATAAAGTCAGAATTGTGTGATATAAAGTCAGAATTGTGAGTTATAAAGTCAGAATTGTGAGTTATAAAGTCAGAGTTGTGTGATATAAAGTCAGAATTGTGAGATATAAAGGCTGAATTGTGAGATATAAAGTCTGAATTGTGAGATATAAAGTCTGAATTGCGAGATATAAAGTCTGAATTGCGAGTTATAAAGTCAGAATTGTGTGATATAAAGTCAGAATTGTGAGATATAAAGTCAGAATTGTGTGATATAAAGTCAGAATTGCGAGATATAAAGTCAGAATTGTGAGTTATAAAGTCAGAATTGTGAGTTATAGTCAGAATTACGAGATATAAAAAGTCAGAATTGTGTGATATAAAGGCTGATTTGTGAGTTATAAAGTCATAATTGTGTGATATAAAGTCAGAATTGTGTGATATAAAGTCAGAATTGTAAGTTATAAAGTCAGAATTGTGAGTTATAGTCAGAATTACGAGATATAAAAAGTCAGAATTGTGTGATATAAAGTCAGAATTGTGTGATATAAAGTCAGAATTGCGAGATATAAAGTCAGAATTGTGAGTTATAAAGTCAGAATTGTGAGTTATAGTCAGAATTACGAGATATAAAAAGTCAGAATTGTGTGATATAAAGGCTGATTTGTGAGTTATAGTCAGAATTGCTCGATATAAAGTCAGAATTTTGAGTTATAGTCAGAATTACGAGATATAAAAAGTCAGAATTGTGTGATATAAAGGCTGAATAGTGAGTTATAAAGTCAGAATTGTGAGTTATAAAGTCAGAATTGTGTGATATAAAGTCAGAATTGTGTGATATAAAGTCAGAATTGTGTGATATAAAGTCAGAATTGTGTGATATAAAGTCTGAATTGTGAGTTATAAAGTCAGAATTGTGAGATATAAAGTCAGAATTGTGAGTTATAAAGTCAGAATTGTGAGTTATAAAGTCAGAATTGTGTGATATAAAGTCAGAATTGTGTGATATAAAGTCAGAATTGTGTGATATAAAGTCTGAATTGTGAGTTATAAAGTCAGAATTGTGAGATATAAAGTCAGAATTGTGAGTTATAAAGTCAGAATTGTGAGTTATAAAGTCAGAATTGTGAGATATAAAGTCAGAATTGTGAGTTATAAAGTCAGAATTGTGAGTTATAGTCAGAATTACGAGATATAAAAAGTCAGAATTGTGTGATATAAAGGCTGATTTGTGAGTTATAAAGTCAGAATTGTGAGTTATAAAGTCAGAATTGTGAGTTATAAAGTCAGAATTGTGAGTTATAGTCAGAATTACGAGATATAAAAAGTCAGAATTGTGTGATATAAAGGCTGAATAGTGAGTTATAAAGTCAGAATTGTGAGTTATAAAGTCAGAATTGTGTGATATAAAGTCAGAATTGTGAGTTATATTCAGAATTGCGAGATATAAAAAGTCAGAATTGTGTGATATAAAGGCTGACTTGTGAGTTATAAAGTCAGAATTGTGAGTTATAAAGTCAGAATTGTGTGATATAAAGTCAGAATTGCGAGATATAAAGTCAGAATTGTGAGTTATAAAGTCAGAATTGTGAGATATAAAGTCAGAATTGTGAGATATAAAGTCTGAATTGCGAGTTATAAAGTCAGAATTGTGTGATATAAAGTCAGAATTGTGAGTTATAGTCAGAATTGCGAGATATAAAGTCAGAATTGTGAGTTATAAAGTCAGAATTGTGTGATATAAAGTCAGAATTGCGAGATATAAAGTCAGAATTGTGAGTTATAGTCAAAATTGCGAGATATAAAGTCAGAATTGTGTGATATAAAGGCTGAATTGTGAGATATAAATTCAGAATTGCGAGATATAAAGTCAGAATTGTGAGTTATAGTCAAAATTGCGAGATATAAAGTCAGAATTGTGATATAAAGGCTGAATTGTGAGTTATAAAGTCAGAATTGTGAGTTATAAAGTCAGAATTGTGTGATATAAAGTCAGAATTGTGTGATATAAAGTCAGAATTGTGAGTTATAAAGTCAGAATTGTGAGTTATAAAGTCAGAGTTGTGTGATATAAAGTCTGAATTGCGAGATATAAAGTCTGAATTGCGAGTTATAAAGTCAGAATTGTGTGATATAAAGTCAGAATTGTGAGATATAAAGTCAGAATTGTGTGATATAAAGTCAGAATTGTGAGTTATAGTCAGAATTGCGAGATATAAAGTCAGAATTGTGAGTTATAAAGTCAGAATTGTGTGATATAAAGTCAGAATTGCGAGATATAAAGTCAGAATTGTGAGTTATAGTCAAAATTGCGAGATATAAAGTCAGAATTGTGTGATATAAAGGCTGAATTGTGAGATATAAATTCAGAATTGCGAGATATAAAGTCAGAATTGTGAGTTATAGTCAAAATTGCGAAATATAAAGGCTGAATTGTGTGATATAAAGTCAGAATTGTGAGTTATAAAGTCAGAATTGTGAGTTATAAAGTCAGAATTGTGAGATATAAAGGCTGAATTGTGAGATATAAAGTCTGAATTGTGAGTTATAAAGGCTGAATTGTGAGATATAAAGTCAGAATTGTGAGATATAAAGTCTGAATTGTGAGATATAAAGTCAGAATTGTGAGATATAAAGGCTGAATTGCGAGATATAAAGTCTGAATTGCGAGATATAAAGTCTGAATTGTGTGATATAAAGTCAGAATTGTGTGATATAAAGTCAGAATTGTGAGTTAAAAAGTCAGAATTGTGAGTTATAGTCAGAATTGCGAGATATAAAGTCAGAATTGTGAGATATAAAGTCAGAATTGTGTGATATAAAGTCAGAATTGTGAGATATAAAGTCTGAATTGCGAGTTATAAAGTCTGAATTGTGTGATATAAAGTCAGAATTGTGAGATATAAATTCAGAATTGTGAGTTATAGTCAGAATTGTGAGTCATAAAGTCAGAATTGTGTGATATAAAGTCAGAATTGTGAGTTATAAAGTCAGAATTGTGAGTTATAAAGTCAGAATTGTGTGATATAAAGTCAGAATTGTGAGTTATAAAGTCAGAATTGTGTGATATAAAGTCAGAATTGTGTGATATAAAGTCAGAATTGTGAGTTATAAAGTCAGAATTGTGAGTTATAAAGTCAGAATTGTGAGATATAAAGTCAGAATTGTGAGATATAAAGGCTGAATTGTGAGATATAAAGTCTGAATTGTGAGATATAAAGTCTGAATTGCGAGTTATAGTCAGAATTGCTCGATATAAAGTCAGAATTGTGAGTTATAAAGTCAGAATTGTGAGTTATAGTCAGAATTACGAGATATAAAAAGTCAGAATTGTGTGATATAAAGGCTGATTTGTGAGTTATAAAGTCAGAATTGTGAGTTATAAAGTCAGAATTGTGAGATATAAAGGCTGAATTGTGAGATATAAAGTCTGAATTGTGAGTTATAAAGGCTGAATTGTGAGATATAAAGGCTGAATTGTGAGATATAAAGTCAGAATTGTGAGATATAAAGGCTGAATTGTGAGATAATGTCACAGACCCGCCAGGCTCCCACGTCACTCAATCACAGCGCACGCCTTCCCCTGAGTACTGATCACGCGCACCTGCAGCTCATCATCACTCCAATCACCCACAGTACAAAAGACACACTCACACGCTCAGTCACTGTCCGGTCTCGTTTGTAATTGGTACTTACCTCTACGCTTACTTCAAGGACTTCCTATATGCTACTTACCTTCTTCCATTTGTTCCCTCCAAAGAGTCTCCTGTGTTCCACCCTCGTGTGTGTGTGTCTCCATCCTCTTCTCCATTCTACACCTCTCTCCAGCGATCTCAACAGCAAGTACTCCGAGCCACTTCACCAAGATTCCTTCATCCACCTCTCACGATCCTCTTCACCATTCACCTGCACTTCCGTCATCATACTGGTCTGCTCCAAATAAACATCACTTCCCATACTTCTTGTCTCCGTCCCTTCTGTACCGTAACAGAAGACCGGACCACAACCGATGAGCACCAGCATGAGCACTCCGGATCCGTTCCAAGAACTCGTGGACGCTGTCCGACGAGCACTTCCTTCCATTCCACCAGCGATCACTTCCGCAAACACCACCGCTTCTCCCTCTCCGCCAGTCTACGCCAGTCCCATGGCCAGACCAGCGCCCTACTCTGGCCTGGCGGAGGACTGCAATGGATTTTTGCTACAGTGTTCGCTGGTCCTGGAGATGCAACCGCAATTATACCCTGACGATAGATCCAAGGTGGCATTCATCATTTCCCAACTAAGGGGCAAAGCGCTGCAATGGGCTGAGACTCTGTGGACTCAAGATAATCCTATCGTTCGAACCCTGACGAGCTTCATAGCTCATTTCAAGGACGTCTTCGGGAAACCAGCTTGGGATGCCTCCATAGGTGAGCAATTGTATCACTTAAAACAGAATAAAATGCCGATCAATGAGTATGCCCTCCAGTTCAGGACCCTAGCCGCCGCCAGTGGATGGAACGAGCAATCTCTACTCACCACCTATCGTCAGGGTTTGGATCCCCGTGTGCGGTTGCATCTCGCTGCATACGAGGATACCATCGGGCTCGAACGCTTCATCCAACTATCCATACGCTTCGCCACTCGTATGCAGTCGTGTCTCGAAGAGCACCAGGGCCAGGAACTCGTCCTTTCTTCCCTCCGTCAGCCAGAGTCCGTCAGTCCTCCAGAACCAGCTCCCGAGACCATGCAGATACAGCAAGCACGCCTTACTCAAGGTGAACGTAGGAGGCGGCTGACCCAGGGTCTATGTCTGTACTGTGGGTCTACGGGGCACCACATTAACCAATGCCCCATTCGTCCTCCTCGTCCTATGGTGAGTGCTATAGTCCCATTTTCACATGATATGCACCCTCTCACCACTATTGTTAACCTAACTGCGGCCGGTGTTACCCTTCCAGTATGTGCCCTCCTCGACTCTGGGTCAGCCGGCAACTTCATCTCTGGTGCCCTCTGCCGTCAGCTTCACCTCAAGACCACTGCTACACCAACAACCTACCAGATCCACTCGGTAACAGGGAAACCCCTCAGCCGACGTCAAGTGCGTTCCGTCACCATTCCCATCCAGCTCCAAGTGGGTATTCTGCACACGGAACAACAACAGTTGCTGGTTCTGGAGGAATCCACCGCTGACGTGATCCTAGGGCGCCCATGGTTAGTGCAGCACAATCCCATCATTTCCTGGAAAACCGGCGAAATCCTGAAGTGGGGCGATAGCTGCTTCCCGAGTTGTTTTAAGGCTCTTCCTGTTCCCCCTACTCCATGCTCCAAGAAAATGTCTGTGTGTTCCACCTCCATCGAGAGCCCGGTCGAACAACGTTCGGTTGATATACCATCATGCTATGCCCCCTTCAGTGATGTCTTCTGCCCTCAACGAGCGTCAAAGCTGCCTCCACATCGGCCATGGGACTGTGCCATCGATCTGCTTCCGGGTGAGTCAGTGCCCCGTGGGAAAATTTACCCTCTGTCACTCCCGGAGGAGAAGGCCATGGAGGAATACATCAAGGAGGCACTCGACCAAGGTTACATCCGCCCGTCTACTTCCCCTGCTGCTTCCAGCTTCTTTTTCGTGGCCAAGAAGGACGGAGGCTTGCGGCCCTGCATCGATTACCGAGCACTCAACAAAATCACAGTTAAATTCCGTTACCCCCTTCCTCTCGTCCCAACGGCGCTGGAACACCTCCGTGGTGCCACTGTCTTCACCAAGTTGGACCTCCGCAGCGCCTACAACCTCATCAGAATACGTGAGGGGGACGAGTGGAAGACAGCCTTTGTGACCCCTACTGGCCACTACGAATATCTCGTCATGCCCTATGGACTTTCCAATGCCCCCTCCGTATTCCAGGACTTCATCCATGAGGTGCTCCGGGAGTTTCTCCACAGATTCGTACTGGTCTACATCGACGACATCCTGATATACTCCCGGAGCCTGGCCGAACATCGCCACCACGTTGCGGAGGTCCTGCAACGCCTGAGGGAGTTCCAACTGTATCTCAAGGCCGAGAAATGTTCCTTTCATCAACCCTCAGTGCAGTTCCTTGGATACAACATCGACAGCAGTGGCATCCGGATGGACGAGGGGAAGGTGGAAGCCATCAAGAACTGGTCCACTCCCACAACCATAAAAGAACTCCAGAGATTCTTAGGATTTGCCAACTTCTATCGTCGATTCATTTTCAACTATAGTATTATTTCTTGCCCTCTTACTCAACTACTCCGTAGTAAGCCCAAGTCTCTGTCCTGGAACCCCGCGGCCACGAAGGCCTTCGAAGACCTTAAAGAGGCCTTCACTTCGGCTCCCCTCCTAGTGCATCCAGACCCCACGAAAGCCTTCGTAGTCGAGGTAGACGCATCTACCACAGGAGTGGGAGCCGTACTCTCACAGCAGCAGGGGACTCCAAGTAGACTCCATCCATGTGCCTTCTTCTCCCGCAAGCTCAACCCGGCGGAGGTGAATTATGACATCGGCAACCGGGAGCTTCTCGCCATCAAGATGGCCCTGGAAGAGTGGAGGCATTGGTTGGAGGGTTCCCAACTTCCTTTCCTGGTACTCACGGACCATAAAAACTTAGAGTACCTCAGGGACGCCAAGAGACTCAATCCCCGCCAGGCCCGGTGGGCACTGTTCTTCACTAGATTCAATTTCACTATCTCCTATCGGCCTGGACCCAAGAATGTGAAGGCAGACGCCCTTTCCCGTCTCTTCAACCCCGAAGAGGACTCCAAGAAGTTTGAACCCATTATTCCTGAGAAACTGTTCGTGAGTCCCATCACCTGGTCAGAGGAGACCTTGCCCTCTTCCAATGTCTCCACCAATGCTCCGCCGGGTTGTCCACCAGGGTTACAATACATCTCACGGACACGACGCACTCCCCTCATTCACACGTCCCACACGTCGTTGGGCACTGGCCACCCGGGGGTCAATGAAACCCTCTCGCTGCTGAAGGAGCGCTTCTGGTGGCCCAACATGGCGACAGACGTCAGAAGGTACGTGAGAGGATGCCAGGAATGCGCCATCTCTAAGAGCCCTAGACATCTTCCCTCCGGCAAACTCCATCCTCTGCCCGTTCCCAACCGTCCATGGTCACACCTAGGAGTAGACTTTATTACTGATCTTCCTGTGTCTGGGGACTGTACCTGTGTATTAGTGGTAGTGGATAGATTTTCCAAATCTTGTCGCCTGATTCCGTTGAAAGGACTGCCTACTGCCATGGAGACGGCAGAACTCATGTTTAATAGGATCTTTAGATACTATGGTATCCCTGAGGACATTGTTTCCGATAGAGGACCTCAATTCATCTCCCGGGTATGGAAAGCGTTCTTCTCACTCCTAGGTGTGACTGTCAGCCTCTCTTCCGGTTATCATCCACAGACCAACGGGCAGACGGAGAGGAAGATTCAGGAGATCGGTCGCTTCCTCCGTACCTTCTGTCACGGCCACCAGGACTCCTGGAACCAGTTCCTGGGTTGGGCCGAGTACGCACAAAACTCCCTACGTCAGTCTACCACCGGTCTAACTCCATTCCAGTGCGTGCTCGGTTACCAACCCCCATTGTTCCCTTGGTCCGGGGAACCGTCGGATGTTCCAGCCATAGACTACTGGTTCCGGGAGAGCGAGAGGGTCTGGGACTCTGCACATCACCAGCTTCAACGGGCCCTGCGCAGACGCAAAATGACAGCCGACCTTCGTCGCTCCAACACTCCCTCCTTCCAACCGGGTCAGAAGGTCTGGCTGTCCACCAGGGACATCAGGTTGCGTCTGCAATGCAGGAAGCTCAGTCCCAGGTTCATTGGCCCCTTTCCTATTGTGAAGCAGATCAACCCAGTCACGTATCAACTCCAACTCCCTTCACAATACAGAATTCATCCCACTTTCCATGTCTCATTACTGAAACCTCACTTTCCCTCCGTTTCTATTCCCACAGAGCCTGGCGTAGCCGAAGAAACCCCCCTCCCACTCATCGTGGAGGACGGTACCGCTTACCAGGTGAACGACATCTTGGACTCCCGGCGCCGTGGTGGTCTCCTAGAGTATCTAGTGGACTGGGAGGGCTACGGTCCCGAAGAACGCTCATGGGTACCTAGAAACGACATCCTTGACCCGAACCTGCTCGAAACCTTCCATGCTTCTCACCCCAACAGACCTGCACCCAGAGGCAGAGGCCGACCACCACGACGTCGGGGTCCGCGGCCCTCTGGAGCGGGCCGTGGAGGGGGGGGTAATGTCACAGACCCGCCAGGCTCCCACGTCACTCAATCACAGCGCACGCCTTCCCCTGAGTACTGATCACGCGCACCTGCAGCTCATCATCACTCCAATCACCCACAGTACAAAAGACACACTCACACGCTCAGTCACTGTCCGGTCTCGTTTGTAATTGGTACTTACCTCTACGCTTACTTCAAGGACTTCCTATATGCTACTTACCTTCTTCCATTTGTTCCCTCCAAAGAGTCTCCTGTGTTCCACCCTCGTGTGTGTGTGTCTCCATCCTCTTCTCCATTCTACACCTCTCTCCAGCGATCTCAACAGCAAGTACTCCGAGCCACTTCACCAAGATTCCTTCATCCACCTCTCACGATCCTCTTCACCATTCACCTGCACTTCCGTCATCATACTGGTCTGCTCCAAATAAACATCACTTCCCATACTTCTTGTCTCCGTCCCTTCTGTACCGTAACAGATATAAAGTCTGAATTGTGAGATATAAAGTCTGAATTGCGAGTTATAGTCAGAATTGCTCGATATAAAGTCAGAATTGTGAGTTATAAAGTCAGAATTGTGAGTTATAGTCAGAATTACGAGATATAAAAAGTCAGAATTGTGTGATATAAAGGCTGATTTGTGAGTTATAAAGTCAGAATTGTGAGTTATAAAGTCAGAATTGTGAGATATAAAGGCTGAATTGTGAGATATAAAGTCTGAATTGTGAGTTATAAAGGCTGAATTGTGAGATATAAAGGCTGAATTGTGAGATATAAAGTCAGAATTGTGAGATATAAAGGCTGAATTGTGAGATATAAAGTCTGAATTGTGAGTTATAGTCAGAATTACGAGATATAAATTCAGAATTGTGAGTTATAGTCAGAATTGTGAGTCATAAAGTCAGAATTGTGAGTTATAAAGTCAGAATTGTGAGTTATAAAGTCAGAATTGTGAGTTATAAAGTCTGAATTGTGAGATATAAAGTCAGAATTGTGTGATATAAAGTCAGAATTGTGAGATATAAAGTCTGAATTGCGAGTTATAAAGTCAGAATTGTGAGTTATAAAGTCAGAACTGTGAGTTATAGTCAGAATTACGAGATATAAATTCAGAATTGTGAGTTATAGTCAGAATTGTGAGTCATAAAGTCAGAATTGTGTGATATAAAGTCAGAATTGTGAGTTATAAAGTCAGAATTGTGAGTTATAAAGTCAGAATTGTGTGATATAAAGTCAGAATTGTGTGATATAAAGTCAGAATTGTGAGTTATAAAGTCAGAATTGTGAGTTATAAAGTCAGAATTGTGAGATATAAAGTCAGAATTGTGAGATATAAAGTCTGAATTGTGAGATATAAAGTCTGAATTGCGAGTTATAAAGTCAGAATTGTGTGATATAAAGTCAGAATTGTGAGTTATAGTCAGAATTGCTCGATATAAAGTCAGAATTGTGAGTTATAAAGTCAGAATTGTGAGTTATAGTCAGAATTACGAGATATAAAAAGTCAGAATTGTGTGATATAAAGGCTGATTAGTGAGTTATAAAGTCAGAATTGTGAGTTATAAAGTCAGAATTGTGTGATATAAAGTCAGAATTGTGTGATATAAAGTCAGAATTGTGAGTTATAAAGTCAGAATTGTGAGTTATAAAGTCAGAATTGTGTGATATAAAGTCAGAATTGCGAGATATAAAGTCAGAATTGTGAGTTATAAAGTCAGAATTGTGAGTTATAGTCAGAATTACGAGATATAAAAAGTCAGAATTGTGTGATATAAAGGCTGATTTGTGAGTTATAGTCAGAATTGCTCGATATAAAGTCAGAATTGTGAGTTATAAAGTCAGAATTGTGAGTTATAGTCAGAATTACGAGATATAAAAAGTCAGAATTGTGTGATATAAAGGCTGAATAGTGAGTTATAAAGTCAGAATTGTGAGTTATAAAGTCAGAATTGTGTGATATAAAGTCAGAATTGTGTGATATAAAGTCAGAATTGTGAGTTATAAAGTCAGAATTGTGAGATATAAAGTCAGAATTGTGAGATATAAAGGCTGAATTGTGAGATATAAAGTCTGAATTGTGAGATATAAAGGCTGAATTGTGAGATATAAAGTCTGAATTGTGTGATATAAAGTCAGAATTGTGAGTTATAGTCAGAATTGCTCGATATAAAGTCAGAATTGTGAGTTATAAAGTCAGAATTGTGAGTTATAGTCAGAATTACGAGATATAAAAAGTCAGAATTGTGTGATATAAAGTCAGAATTGTGAGTTATAAAGGCTGAATTGTGAGATATAAAGTCTGAATTGTGAGTTATAAAGGCTGAATTGTGAGATATAAAGGCTGAATTGTGAGATATAAAGTCAGAATTGTGAGATATAAAGGCTGATTTGTGAGTTATAAAGTCAGAATTGTGAGTTATAAAGTCAGAATTGTGAGATATAAAGGCTGAATTGTGAGATATAAAGTCTGAATTGTGAGTTATAAAGGCTGAATTGTGAGATATAAAGGCTGAATTGTGAGATATAAAGTCAGAATTGTGAGATATAAAGTCAGAATTGTGAGATATAAAGGCTGAATTGCGAGATATAAAGTCTGAATTGCGAGTTATAAAGTCAGAATTGTGTGATATAAAGTCAGAATTGTGTGATATAAAGTCAGAATTGTGAGATATAAAGGCTGATTTGTGAGTTATAAAGTCAGAATTGTGAGTTATAAAGTCAGAATTGTGAGATATAAAGGCTGAATTGTGAGATATAAAGTCTGAATTGTGAGTTATAAAGGCTGAATTGTGAGATATAAAGGCTGAATTGTGAGATATAAAGTCTGAATTGTGAGTTATAAAGTCAGAATTGTGAGATATAAAGTCAGAATTGTGAGATATAAAGGCTGAATTGTGAGATATAAAGTCAGAATTGTGTGATATAAAGTCAGAATTGTGTGATATAAAGTCAGAATTGTGAGATATAAAGGCTGATTTGTGAGTTATAAAGTCAGAATTGTGAGTTATAAAGTCAGAATTGTGAGATATAAAGGCTGAATTGTGAGATATAAAGTCTGAATTGTGAGTTATAAAGGCTGAATTGTGAGATATAAAGGCTGAATTGTGAGATATAAAGTCTGAATTGTGAGTTATAAAGTCAGAATTGTGAGATATAAAGTCAGAATTGTGAGATATAAAGGCTGAATTGCGAGATATAAAGTCTGAATTGCGAGTTATAAAGTCAGAATTGTGTGATATAAAGTCAGAATTGCGAGATATAAAGTCAGAATTGTGAGTTATAAAGTCAGAATTGTGAGTTATAAAGTCAGAATTGTGAGTTATAAAGTCTGAATTGTGAGATATAAAGTCAGAATTGTGTGATATAAAGTCAGAATTGTGAGATATAAAGTCTGAATTGCGAGTTATAAAGTCAGAATTGTGAGTTATAAAGTCAGAACTGTGAGTTATAGTCAGAATTACGAGATATAAATTCAGAATTGTGTGATATAAAGTCAGAATTGTGTGATATAAAGTCAGAATTGTGAGATATAAAGTCTGAATTGCGAGTTATAAAGTCAGAATTGTGAGTTATAAAGTCAGAATTGTGAGTTATAGTCAGAATTGTGAGTCATAAAGTCAGAATTGTGTGATATAAAGTCAGAATTGTGAGTTATAAAGTCAGAATTGTGAGTTATAAAGTCAGAATTGTGTGATATAAAGTCAGAATTGTGTGATATAAAGTCAGAATTGTGAGTTATAAAGTCAGAATTGTGAGTTATAAAGTCAGAATTGTGAGATATAAAGTCAGAATTGTGAGATATAAAGTCTGAATTGTGAGATATAAAGTCTGAATTGCGAGTTATAAAGTCAGAATTGTGTGATATAAAGTCAGAATTGTGAGTTATAGTCAGAATTGCTCGATATAAAGTCAGAATTGTGAGTTATAAAGTCAGAATTGTGAGTTATAGTCAGAATTACGAGATATAAAAAGTCAGAATTGTGTGATATAAAGGCTGATTTGTGAGTTATAAAGTCAGAATTGTGAGTTATAAAGTCAGAATTTTGTGATATAAAGTCAGAATTGTGTGATATAAAGTCAGAATTGTGAGTTATAAAGTCAGAATTGTGAGTTATAAAGTCAGAATTGTGTGATATAAAGTCAGAATTGCGAGATATAAAGTCAGAATTGTGAGTTATAAAGTCAGAATTGTGAGTTATAGTCAGAATTACGAGATATAAAAAGTCAGAATTGTGTGATATAAAGGCTGAATAGTGAGTTATAAAGTCAGAATTGTGTGATATAAAGGCTGAATAGTGAGTTATAAAGTCAGAATTGTGAGTTATAAAGTCAGAATTGTGTGATATAAAGTCAGAATTGTGTGATATAAAGTCAGAATTGTGAGTTATAAAGTCAGAATTGTGAGTTATAAAGTCAGAATTGTGAGATATAAAGTCAGAATTGTGAGTTATAAAGTCAGAATTGTGAGTTATAAAGTCAGAATTGTGAGATATAAAGTCATAATTGTGAGATATAAAGGCTGAATTGTGAGATATAAAGTCTGAATTGCGAGTTATAAAGTCAGAATTGTGTGATATAAAGTCAGAATTGTGAGTTATAGTCAGAATTGCGAGATATAAAGTCAGAATTGTGAGTTATAAAGTCAGAATTGTGTGATATAAAGTCAGAATTGTGAGTTATAGTCAGAATTGCTCGATATAAAGTCAGAATTGTGAGTTATAAAGTCAGAATTGTGAGTTATAGTCAGAATTACGAGATATAAAAAGTCAGAATTGTGTGATATAAAGTCAGAATTGTGTGATATAAAGTCAGAATTGTGAGTTATAAAGTCAGAATTGTGAGTTATAAAGTCAGAATTGTGTGATATAAAGTCAGAATTGCGAGATATAAAGTCAGAATTGTGAGTTATAAAGTCAGAATTGTGAGATATAAAGTCATAATTGTGAGATATAAAGGCTGAATTGTGAGATATAAAGTCTGAATTGCGAGTTATAAAGTCAGAATTGTGTGATATAAAGTCAGAATTGTGAGTTATAGTCAGAATTGCGAGATATAAAGTCAGAATTGTGAGTTATAAAGTCAGAATTGTGTGATATAAAGTCAGAATTGTGAGTTATAGTCAGAATTGCTCGATATAAAGTCAGAATTGTGAGTTATAAAGTCAGAATTGTGAGTTATAGTCAGAATTACGAGATATAAAAAGTCAGAATTGTGTGATATAAAGTCAGAATTGTGAGTTATAAAGTCAGAATTGTGAGTTATAAAGTCAGAACTGTGAGTTATAGTCAGAATTACGAGATATAAATTCAGAATTGTGAGTTATAGTCAGAATTGTGAGTCATAAAGTCAGAATTGTGTGATATAAAGTCAGAATTGTGAGTTATAAAGTCAGAATTGTGAGTTATAAAGTCAGAATTGTGTGATATAAAGTCAGAATTGTGTGATATAAAGTCAGAATTGTGAGTTATAAAGTCAGAATTGTGAGTTATAAAGTCAGAATTGTGAGATATAAAGTCAGAATTGTGAGATATAAAGTCTGAATTGTGAGATATAAAGTCTGAATTGCGAGTTATAAAGTCAGAATTGTGTGATATAAAGTCAGAATTGTGAGTTATAGTCAGAATTGCTCGATATAAAGTCAGAATTGTGAGTTATAAAGTCAGAATTGTGAGTTATAGTCAGAATTACGAGATATAAAAAGTCAGAATTGTGTGATATAAAGGCTGATTAGTGAGTTATAAAGTCAGAATTGTGAGTTATAAAGTCAGAATTGTGTGATATAAAGTCAGAATTGTGTGATATAAAGTCAGAATTGTGAGTTATAAAGTCAGAATTGTGAGTTATAAAGTCAGAATTGTGTGATATAAAGTCAGAATTGCGAGATATAAAGTCAGAATTGTGAGTTATAAAGTCAGAATTGTGAGTTATAGTCAGAATTACGAGATATAAAAAGTCAGAATTGTGTGATATAAAGGCTGATTTGTGAGTTATAGTCAGAATTGCTCGATATAAAGTCAGAATTGTGAGTTATAAAGTCAGAATTGTGAGTTATAGTCAGAATTACGAGATATAAAAAGTCAGAATTGTGTGATATAAAGGCTGAATAGTGAGTTATAAAGTCAGAATTGTGAGTTATAAAGTCAGAATTGTGTGATATAAAGTCAGAATTGTGTGATATAAAGTCAGAATTGTGAGTTATAAAGTCAGAATTGTGAGATATAAAGTCAGAATTGTGAGATATAAAGGCTGAATTGTGAGATATAAAGTCTGAATTGTGAGATATAAAGGCTGAATTGTGAGATATAAAGTCTGAATTGTGTGATATAAAGTCAGAATTGTGAGTTATAGTCAGAATTGCTCGATATAAAGTCAGAATTGTGAGTTATAAAGTCAGAATTGTGAGTTATAGTCAGAATTACGAGATATAAAAAGTCAGAATTGTGTGATATAAAGTCAGAATTGTGAGTTATAAAGGCTGAATTGTGAGATATAAAGTCTGAATTGTGAGTTATAAAGGCTGAATTGTGAGATATAAAGGCTGAATTGTGAGATATAAAGTCAGAATTGTGAGATATAAAGGCTGATTTGTGAGTTATAAAGTCAGAATTGTGAGTTATAAAGTCAGAATTGTGAGATATAAAGGCTGAATTGTGAGATATAAAGTCTGAATTGTGAGTTATAAAGGCTGAATTGTGAGATATAAAGGCTGAATTGTGAGATATAAAGTCAGAATTGTGAGATATAAAGTCAGAATTGTGAGATATAAAGGCTGAATTGCGAGATATAAAGTCTGAATTGCGAGTTATAAAGTCAGAATTGTGTGATATAAAGTCAGAATTGCGAGATATAAAGTCAGAATTGTGAGTTATAAAGTCAGAATTGTGAGTTATAAAGTCAGAATTGTGAGTTATAAAGTCTGAATTGTGAGATATAAAGTCAGAATTGTGTGATATAAAGTCAGAATTGTGAGATATAAAGTCTGAATTGCGAGTTATAAAGTCAGAATTGTGTGATATAAAGTCAGAATTGTGTGATATAAAGTCAGAATTGTGAGATATAAAGGCTGATTTGTGAGTTATAAAGTCAGAATTGTGAGTTATAAAGTCAGAATTGTGAGATATAAAGGCTGAATTGTGAGATATAAAGTCTGAATTGTGAGTTATAAAGGCTGAATTGTGAGATATAAAGGCTGAATTGTGAGATATAAAGTCTGAATTGTGAGTTATAAAGTCAGAATTGTGAGATATAAAGTCAGAATTGTGAGATATAAAGGCTGAATTGTGAGATATAAAGTCAGAATTGTGTGATATAAAGTCAGAATTGTGTGATATAAAGTCAGAATTGTGAGATATAAAGGCTGATTTGTGAGTTATAAAGTCAGAATTGTGAGTTATAAAGTCAGAATTGTGAGATATAAAGGCTGAATTGTGAGATATAAAGTCTGAATTGTGAGTTATAAAGGCTGAATTGTGAGATATAAAGTCTGAATTGTGAGTTATAAAGTCAGAATTGTGAGATATAAAGTCAGAATTGTGAGATATAAAGGCTGAATTGCGAGATATAAAGTCTGAATTGCGAGTTATAAAGTCAGAATTGTGTGATATAAAGTCAGAATTGCGAGATATAAAGTCAGAATTGTGAGTTATAAAGTCAGAATTGTGAGTTATAAAGTCAGAATTGTGAGTTATAAAGTCTGAATTGTGAGATATAAAGTCAGAATTGTGTGATATAAAGTCAGAATTGTGAGATATAAAGTCTGAATTGCGAGTTATAAAGTCAGAATTGTGAGTTATAAAGTCAGAACTGTGAGTTATAGTCAGAATTACGAGATATAAATTCAGAATTGTGTGATATAAAGTCAGAATTGTGTGATATAAAGTCAGAATTGTGAGATATAAAGTCTGAATTGCGAGTTATAAAGTCAGAATTGTGAGTTATAAAGTCAGAATTGTGAGTTATAGTCAGAATTGTGAGTCATAAAGTCAGAATTGTGTGATATAAAGTCAGAATTGTGAGTTATAAAGTCAGAATTGTGAGTTATAAAGTCAGAATTGTGTGATATAAAGTCAGAATTGTGTGATATAAAGTCAGAATTGTGAGTTATAAAGTCAGAATTGTGAGTTATAAAGTCAGAATTGTGAGATATAAAGTCAGAATTGTGAGATATAAAGTCTGAATTGTGAGATATAAAGTCTGAATTGCGAGTTATAAAGTCAGAATTGTGTGATATAAAGTCAGAATTGTGAGTTATAGTCAGAATTGCTCGATATAAAGTCAGAATTGTGAGTTATAAAGTCAGAATTGTGAGTTATAAAGTCAGAATTGTGTGATATAAAGTCAGAATTGCGAGATATAAAGTCAGAATTGTGAGTTATAAAGTCAGAATTGTGAGTTATAGTCAGAATTACGAGATATAAAAAGTCAGAATTGTGTGATATAAAGGCTGATTTGTGAGTTATAGTCAGAATTGCTCGATATAAAGTCAGAATTGTGAGTTATAAAGTCAGAATTGTGAGTTATAGTCAGAATTACGAGATATAAAAAGTCAGAATTGTGTGATATAAAGGCTGAATAGTGAGTTATAAAGTCAGAATTGTGAGTTATAAAGTCAGAATTGTGTGATATAAAGTCAGAATTGTGTGATATAAAGTCAGAATTGTGAGTTATAAAGTCAGAATTGTGAGATATAAAGTCAGAATTGTGAGATATAAAGGCTGAATTGTGAGATATAAAGTCTGAATTGTGAGATATAAAGGCTGAATTGTGAGATATAAAGTCTGAATTGTGTGATATAAAGTCAGAATTGTGAGTTATAGTCAGAATTGCTCGATATAAAGTCAGAATTGTGAGTTATAAAGTCAGAATTGTGAGTTATAGTCAGAATTACGAGATATAAAAAGTCAGAATTGTGTGATATAAAGTCAGAATTGTGAGTTATAAAGGCTGAATTGTGAGATATAAAGTCTGAATTGTGAGTTATAAAGGCTGAATTGTGAGATATAAAGGCTGAATTGTGAGATATAAAGTCAGAATTGTGAGATATAAAGGCTGATTTGTGAGTTATAAAGTCAGAATTGTGAGTTATAAAGTCAGAATTGTGAGATATAAAGGCTGAATTGTGAGATATAAAGTCTGAATTGTGAGTTATAAAGGCTGAATTGTGAGATATAAAGGCTGAATTGTGAGATATAAAGTCAGAATTGTGAGATATAAAGTCAGAATTGTGAGATATAAAGGCTGAATTGCGAGATATAAAGTCTGAATTGCGAGTTATAAAGTCAGAATTGTGTGATATAAAGTCAGAATTGCGAGATATAAAGTCAGAATTGTGAGTTATAAAGTCAGAATTGTGAGTTATAAAGTCAGAATTGTGAGTTATAAAGTCTGAATTGTGAGATATAAAGTCAGAATTGTGTGATATAAAGTCAGAATTGTGAGATATAAAGTCTGAATTGCGAGTTATAAAGTCAGAATTGTGTGATATAAAGTCAGAATTGTGTGATATAAAGTCAGAATTGTGAGATATAAAGGCTGATTTGTGAGTTATAAAGTCAGAATTGTGAGTTATAAAGTCAGAATTGTGAGATATAAAGGCTGAATTGTGAGATATAAAGTCTGAATTGTGAGTTATAAAGGCTGAATTGTGAGATATAAAGGCTGAATTGTGAGATATAAAGTCTGAATTGTGAGTTATAAAGTCAGAATTGTGAGATATAAAGTCAGAATTGTGAGATATAAAGGCTGAATTGTGAGATATAAAGTCAGAATTGTGTGATATAAAGTCAGAATTGTGTGATATAAAGTCAGAATTGTGAGATATAAAGGCTGATTTGTGAGTTATAAAGTCAGAATTGTGAGTTATAAAGTCAGAATTGTGAGATATAAAGGCTGAATTGTGAGATATAAAGTCTGAATTGTGAGTTATAAAGGCTGAATTGTGAGATATAAAGGCTGAATTGTGAGATATAAAGTCTGAATTGTGAGTTATAAAGTCAGAATTGTGAGATATAAAGTCAGAATTGTGAGATATAAAGGCTGAATTGCGAGATATAAAGTCTGAATTGCGAGTTATAAAGTCAGAATTGTGTGATATAAAGTCAGAATTGCGAGATATAAAGTCAGAATTGTGAGTTATAAAGTCAGAATTGTGAGTTATAAAGTCAGAATTGTGAGTTATAAAGTCTGAATTGTGAGATATAAAGTCAGAATTGTGTGATATAAAGTCAGAATTGTGAGATATAAAGTCTGAATTGCGAGTTATAAAGTCAGAATTGTGAGTTATAAAGTCAGAACTGTGAGTTATAGTCAGAATTACGAGATATAAATTCAGAATTGTGTGATATAAAGTCAGAATTGTGTGATATAAAGTCAGAATTGTGAGATATAAAGTCTGAATTGCGAGTTATAAAGTCAGAATTGTGAGTTATAAAGTCAGAATTGTGAGTTATAGTCAGAATTGTGAGTCATAAAGTCAGAATTGTGTGATATAAAGTCAGAATTGTGAGTTATAAAGTCAGAATTGTGAGTTATAAAGTCAGAATTGTGTGATATAAAGTCAGAATTGTGTGATATAAAGTCAGAATTGTGAGTTATAAAGTCAGAATTGTGAGTTATAAAGTCAGAATTGTGAGATATAAAGTCAGAATTGTGAGATATAAAGTCTGAATTGTGAGATATAAAGTCTGAATTGCGAGTTATAAAGTCAGAATTGTGTGATATAAAGTCAGAATTGTGAGTTATAGTCAGAATTGCTCGATATAAAGTCAGAATTGTGAGTTATAAAGTCAGAATTGTGAGTTATAGTCAGAATTACGAGATATAAAAAGTCAGAATTGTGTGATATAAAGGCTGATTTGTGAGTTATAAAGTCAGAATTGTGAGTTATAAAGTCAGAATTGTGTGATATAAAGTCAGAATTGTGTGATATAAAGTCAGAATTGTGAGTTATAAAGTCAGAATTGTGAGTTATAAAGTCAGAATTGTGTGATATAAAGTCAGAATTGCGAGATATAAAGTCAGAATTGTGAGTTATAAAGTCAGAATTGTGAGTTATAGTCAGAATTACGAGATATAAAAAGTCAGAATTGTGTGATATAAAGGCTGAATAGTGAGTTATAAAGTCAGAATTGTGTGATATAAAGGCTGAATAGTGAGTTATAAAGTCAGAATTGTGAGTTATAAAGTCAGAATTGTGTGATATAAAGTCAGAATTGTGTGATATAAAGTCAGAATTGTGAGTTATAAAGTCAGAATTGTGAGTTATAAAGTCAGAATTGTGAGATATAAAGTCAGAATTGTGAGTTATAAAGTCAGAATTGTGAGTTATAAAGTCAGAATTGTGAGATATAAAGTCATAATTGTGAGATATAAAGGCTGAATTGTGAGATATAAAGTCTGAATTGCGAGTTATAGTCAGAATTGCGAGATATAAAGTCAGAATTGTGTGATATAAAGTCAGAATTGTGAGTTATAGTCAGAATTGCTCGATATAAAGTCAGAATTGTGAGTTATAAAGTCAGAATTGTGAGTTATAGTCAGAATTACGAGATATAAAAAGTCAGAATTGTGTGATATAAAGGCTGATTTGTGAGTTATAAAGTCAGAATTGTGAGTTATAAAGTCAGAATTGTGTGATATAAAGTCAGAATTGTGTGATATAAAGTCAGAATTGTGAGTTATAAAGTCAGAATTGTGAGTTATAAAGTCAGAATTGTGTGATATAAAGTCAGAATTGCGAGATATAAAGTCAGAATTGTGAGTTATAAAGTCAGAATTGTGAGATATAAAGTCATAATTGTGAGATATAAAGGCTGAATTGTGAGATATAAAGTCTGAATTGCGAGTTATAAAGTCAGAATTGTGTGATATAAAGTCAGAATTGTGAGTTATAAAGTCAGAATTGTGTGATATAAAGTCAGAATTGCGAGATATAAAGTCAGAATTGTGAGTTATAAAGTCAGAATTGTGAGTTATAGTCAGAATTGCGAGATATAAAGTCAGAATTGTGTGATATAAAGGCTGATTTGTGAGTTATAGTCAGAATTGCTCGATATAAAGTCAGAATTGTGAGTTATAAAGTCAGAATTGTGAGTTATAGTCAGAATTACGAGATATAAAAAGTCAGAATTGTGAGTTATAAAGTCAGAATTGTGTGATATAAAGTCAGAATTGCGAGATATAAAGTCAGAATTGTGTGATATAAAGGCTGAATTGTGAGATATAAATTCAGAATTGCGAGATATAAAGTCAGAATTGTGAGTTATAGTCAAAATTACGAGATATAAAGTCAGAATTGTGTGATATAAAGGCTGAATTGTGAGTTATAAAGTCAGAATTGTGAGTTATAAAGTCAGAATTGTGTGATATAAAGTCAGAATTGTGTGATATAAAGTCAGAATTGTGAGTTATAAAGTCAGAATTGTGAGTTATAAAGTCAGAATTGTGTGATATAAAGTCAGAATTGTGAGATATAAAGGCTGAATTGTGAGATATAAAGTCTGAATTGTGAGTTATAAAGTCAGAATTGTGAGATATAAAGGCTGAATTGTGAGATATAAAGTCTGAATTGTGAGATATAAAGTCTGAATTGTGAGATATAAAGTCTGAATTGCGAGATATAAAGTCAGAATTGCGAGATATAAAGTCAGAATTGCGAGATATAAAGTCAGAATTGTGAGTTATAAAGTCAGAATTGTGAGATATAAAGTCAGAATTGTGAGTTATAAAGTCAGAATTGTGTGATATAAAGTCTGAATTGCGAGTTATAAAGTCAGAATTGTGTGATATAAAGTCAGAATTGCGAGATATAAAGTCAGAATTGTGAGTTATAAAGTCAGAATTGTGTGATATAAAGTCAGAATTGCGAGATATAAAGTCAGAATTGTGAGTTATAAAGTCAGAATTGTGTGATATAAAGTCAGAATTGTGTGATATAAAGTCAGAATTGTGAGTCATAAAGTCAGAATTGCGAGATATAAATTCAGAATTGCGAGATATAAAGTCAGAATTGTGAGTTATAAAGTCAGAATTGTGAGATATAAAGTCAGAATTGTGAGTTATAGTCAGAATTGCGAGATATAAAGTCAGAATTGTGAGTTATAAAGTCAGAATTGCGAGATATAAAGTCAGAATTGTGAGTTATAGTCAAAATTGCGAGATATAAAGTCAGAATTGTGTGATATAAAGGCTGAATTGTGAGATATAAATTCAGAATTGCGAGATATAAAGTCAGAATTGTGAGTTATAGTCAAAATTGCGAGATATAAAGTCAGAATTGTGTGATATAAAGGCTGAATTGTGAGATATAAAGTCTGAATTGTGAGATATAAAGTCTGAATTGCGAGATATCAAGTCAGAATTGTGAGTTATAGTCAAAATTGCGAGATATAAAGTCAGAATTGTGTGATATAAAGGCTGAATTGTGAGATATAAATTCAGAATTGCGAGATATAAAGTCAGAATTGTGAGTTATAGTCAAAATTGCGAGATATAAAGTCAGAATTGTGAGATATAATGGCTGAATTGTGAGATATAAAGTCTGAATTGTGAGTTATAAAGTCAGAATTGTGAGATATAAAGTCAGAATTGTGAGATATAAAGGCTGAATTGTGAGATATAAAGTCTGAATTGCGAGTTATAAAGTCAGAATTGTGTGATATAGTCAGAATTGCGAGATATAAAGTCAGAATTGTGAGTTATAAAGTCAGAATTGTGAGTTATAAAGTCAGAATTGTGAGTTATAAAGTCTGAATTGTGAGATATAAAGTCAGAATTGTGTGATATAAAGTCAGAATTGTGAGATATAAAGTCTGAATTGCGAGTTATAAAGTCAGAATTGTGAGTTATAAATTCAGAATTGTGAGTTATAGTCAGAATTGTGAGTCATAAAGTCAGAATTGTGTGATATAAAGTCAGAATTGTGAGTTATAAAGTCAGAATTGTGAGTTATAAAGTCAGAATTGTGTGATATAAAGTCAGAATTGTGTGATATAAAGTCAGAATTGTGAGTTATAAAGTCAGAATTGTGAGTTATAAAGTCAGAATTGTGAGATATAAAGTCAGAATTGTGAGATATAAAGTCTGAATTGTGAGATATAAAGTCTGAATTGCGAGTTATAAAGTCAGAATTGTGTGATATAAAGTCAGAATTGTGAGTTATAGTCAGAATTGCTCGATATAAAGTCAGAATTGTGAGTTATAAAGTCAGAATTGTGAGTTATAGTCAGAATTACGAGATATAAAAAGTCAGAATTGTGTGATATAAAGGCTGATTTGTGAGTTATAAAGTCAGAATTGTGAGTTATAAAGTCAGAATTGTGTGATATAAAGTCAGAATTGTGTGATATAAAGTCAGAATTGTGAGTTATAAAGTCAGAATTGTGAGTTATAAAGTCAGAATTGTGTGATATAAAGTCAGAATTGTGTGATATAAAGTCAGAATTGTGAGTTATAAAGTCAGAATTGTGAGTTATAAAGTCAGAATTGTGAGATATAAAGTCAGAATTGTGAGTTATAAAGTCAGAATTGTGAGTTATAGTCAGAATTACGAGATATAAAAAGTCAGAATTGTGTGATATAAAGGCTGATTTGTGAGTTATAGTCAGAATTGCTCGATATAAAGTCAGAATTGTGAGTTATAAAGTCAGAATTGTGAGTTATAGTCAGAATTACGAGATATAAAAAGTCAGAATTGTGTGATATAAAGTCAGAATTGTGAGTTATAAAGTCAGAATTGTGAGTTATAAAGTCAGAATTGTGAGTTATAAAGTCAGAATTGTGTGATATAAAGTCAGAATTGTGTGATATAAAGTCAGAATTGTGAGTTATAAAGTCAGAATTGTGAGTTATAAAGTCAGAATTGTGAGATATAAAGTCAGAATTGTGAGTTATAAAGTCAGAATTGTGAGTTATAAAGTCAGAATTGTGAGATATAAAGTCATAATTGTGAGATATAAAGGCTGAATTGTGAGTTATAAAGTCAGAATTGTGTGATATAAAGTCAGAATTGCGAGATATAAAGTCAGAATTGTGAGTTATAAAGTCAGAATTGTGAGTTATAGTCAGAATTACGAGATATAAAAAGTCAGAATTGTGTGATATAAAGGCTGATTTGTGAGTTATAGTCAGAATTGCTCGATATAAAGTCAGAATTGTGAGTTATAAAGTCAGAATTGTGAGTTATAGTCAGAATTACGAGATATAAAAAGTCAGAATTGTGTGATATAAAGGCTGAATAGTGAGTTATAAAGTCAGAATTGTGAGTTATAAAGTCAGAATTGTGTGATATAAAGTCAGAATTGTGTGATATAAAGTCAGAATTGTGAGTTATAAAGTCAGAATTGTGAGTTATAAAGTCAGAATTGTGAGATATAAAGTCAGAATTGTGAGTTATAAAGTCAGAATTGTGAGTTATAAAGTCAGAATTGTGAGATGTAAAGTCATAATTGTGAGATATAAAGGCTGAATTGTGAGATATAAAGTCTGAATTGCGAGTTATAAAGTCAGAATTGTGTGATATAAAGTCAGAATTGTGAGTTATAGTCAGAATTGCGAGATATAAAGTCAGAATTGTGAGTTATAAAGTCAGAATTGTGTGATATAAAGTCAGAATTGTGAGTTATAGTCAGAATTGCTCGATATAAAGTCAGAATTGTGAGTTATAAAGTCAGAATTGTGAGTTATAGTCAGAATTACGAGATATAAAAAGTCAGAATTGTGTGATATAAAGTCAGAATTGTGTGATATAAAGTCAGAATTGTGAGTTATAAAGTCAGAATTGTGAGTTATAAAGTCAGAATTGTGTGATATAAAGTCAGAATTGCGAGATATAAAGTCAGAATTGTGAGTTATAAAGTCAGAATTGTGAGATATAAAGGCTGAATTGTGAGATATAAAGTCTGAATTGCGAGTTATAAAGTCAGAATTGTGAGTTATAAAGTCAGAATTGTGAGTTATAAAGTCAGAATTGTGAGATATAAAGTCATAATTGTGAGATATAAAGGCTGAATTGTGAGATATAAAGTCTGAATTGCGAGTTATAAAGTCAGAATTGTGTGATATAAAGTCAGAATTGTGAGTTATAGTCAGAATTGCGAGATATAAAGTCAGAATTGTGAGTTATAAAGTCAGAATTGTGTGATATAAAGTCAGAATTGTGAGTTATAGTCAGAATTGCTCGATATAAAGTCAGAATTGTGAGTTATAAAGTCAGAATTGTGAGTTATAGTCAGAATTACGAGATATAAAAAGTCAGAATTGTGTGATATAAAGTCAGAATTGTGTGATATAAAGTCAGAATTGTGAGTTATAAAGTCAGAATTGTGAGTTATAAAGTCAGAATTGTGTGATATAAAGTCAGAATTGCGAGATATAAAGTCAGAATTGTGAGTTATAAAGTCAGAATTGTGAGTTATAGTCAGAATTACGAGATATAAAAAGTCAGAATTGTGAGTTATAAAGTCAGAATTGTGTGATATAAAGTCAGAATTGCGAGATATAAAGTCAGAATTGTGAGTTATAGTCAAAATTGCGAGATATAAAGTCAGAATTGTGTGATATAAAGGCTGAATTGTGAGTTATAAAGTCAGAATTGTGAGTTATAAAGTCAGAATTGTGTGATATAAAGTCAGAATTGTGTGATATAAAGTCAGAATTGTGAGATATAAAGGCTGAATTGTGAGATATAAAGTCTGAATTGTGAGATATAAAGTCAGAATTGTGAGATATAAAGTCAGAATTGTGTGATATAAAGTCAGAATTGTGAGTTATAAAGTCAGAATTGTGTGATATAAAGTCAGAATTGTGTGATATAAAGTCAGAATTGTGAGATATAAAGGCTGAATTGTGAGATATAAAGTCTGAATTGTGAGATATAAAGTCAGAATTGTGTGATATAAAGTCAGAATTGTGAGTTATAAAGTCAGAATTGTGAGATATAAAGTCAGAATTGTGAGATATAAAGTCTGAATTGTGAGATATAAAGTCTGAATTGCGAGTTATAAAGTCAGAATTGTGTGATATAAAGTCAGAATTGTGAGTTATAGTCAGAATTGCTCGATATAAAGTCAGAATTGTGAGTTATAAAGTCAGAATTGTGAGTTATAGTCAGAATTACGAGATATAAAAAGTCAGAATTGTGTGATATAAAGGCTGATTTGTGAGTTATAAAGTCAGAATTGTGAGTTATAAAGTCAGAATTGTGTGATATAAAGTCAGAATTGTGTGATATAAAGTCAGAATTGTGAGTTATAAAGTCAGAATTGTGAGTTATAAAGTCAGAATTGTGTGATATAAAGTCAGAATTGTGTGATATAAAGTCAGAATTGTGAGTTATAAAGTCAGAATTGTGAGTTATAAAGTCAGAATTGTGAGATATAAAGTCAGAATTGTGAGTTATAAAGTCAGAATTGTGAGTTATAGTCAGAATTACGAGATATAAAAAGTCAGAATTGTGTGATATAAAGTCAGAATTGTGAGTTATAAAGTCAGAATTGTGAGTTATAAAGTCAGAATTGTGAGTTATAAAGTCAGAATTGTGTGATATAAAGTCAGAATTGTGTGATATAAAGTCAGAATTGTGAGTTATAAAGTCAGAATTGTGAGTTATAAAGTCAGAATTGTGAGATATAAAGTCAGAATTGTGAGTTATAAAGTCAGAATTGTGAGTTATAAAGTCAGAATTGTGAGATATAAAGTCATAATTGTGAGATATAAAGGCTGAATTGTGAGTTATAAAGTCAGAATTGTGTGATATAAAGTCAGAATTGCGAGATATAAAGTCAGAATTGTGAGTTATAAAGTCAGAATTGTGAGTTATAGTCAGAATTACGAGATATAAAAAGTCAGAATTGTGTGATATAAAGGCTGATTTGTGAGTTATAGTCAGAATTGCTCGATATAAAGTCAGAATTGTGAGTTATAAAGTCAGAATTGTGAGTTATAGTCAGAATTACGAGATATAAAAAGTCAGAATTGTGTGATATAAAGGCTGAATAGTGAGTTATAAAGTCAGAATTGTGAGTTATAAAGTCAGAATTGTGTGATATAAAGTCAGAATTGTGTGATATAAAGTCAGAATTGTGAGTTATAAAGTCAGAATTGTGAGTTATAAAGTCAGAATTGTGAGATATAAAGTCAGAATTGTGAGTTATAAAGTCAGAATTGTGAGTTATAAAGTCAGAATTGTGAGATGTAAAGTCATAATTGTGAGATATAAAGGCTGAATTGTGAGATATAAAGTCTGAATTGCGAGTTATAAAGTCAGAATTGTGTGATATAAAGTCAGAATTGTGAGTTATAGTCAGAATTGCGAGATATAAAGTCAGAATTGTGAGTTATAAAGTCAGAATTGTGTGATATAAAGTCAGAATTGTGAGTTATAGTCAGAATTGCTCGATATAAAGTCAGAATTGTGAGTTATAAAGTCAGAATTGTGAGTTATAGTCAGAATTACGAGATATAAAAAGTCAGAATTGTGTGATATAAAGTCAGAATTGTGTGATATAAAGTCAGAATTGTGAGTTATAAAGTCAGAATTGTGAGTTATAAAGTCAGAATTGTGTGATATAAAGTCAGAATTGCGAGATATAAAGTCAGAATTGTGAGTTATAAAGTCAGAATTGTGAGATATAAAGGCTGAATTGTGAGATATAAAGTCTGAATTGCGAGTTATAAAGTCAGAATTGTGAGTTATAAAGTCAGAATTGTGAGTTATAAAGTCAGAATTGTGAGATATAAAGTCATAATTGTGAGATATAAAGGCTGAATTGTGAGATATAAAGTCTGAATTGCGAGTTATAAAGTCAGAATTGTGTGATATAAAGTCAGAATTGTGAGTTATAGTCAGAATTGCGAGATATAAAGTCAGAATTGTGAGTTATAAAGTCAGAATTGTGTGATATAAAGTCAGAATTGTGAGTTATAGTCAGAATTGCTCGATATAAAGTCAGAATTGTGAGTTATAAAGTCAGAATTGTGAGTTATAGTCAGAATTACGAGATATAAAAAGTCAGAATTGTGTGATATAAAGTCAGAATTGTGTGATATAAAGTCAGAATTGTGAGTTATAAAGTCAGAATTGTGAGTTATAAAGTCAGAATTGTGTGATATAAAGTCAGAATTGCGAGATATAAAGTCAGAATTGTGAGTTATAAAGTCAGAATTGTGAGTTATAGTCAGAATTACGAGATATAAAAAGTCAGAATTGTGAGTTATAAAGTCAGAATTGTGTGATATAAAGTCAGAATTGCGAGATATAAAGTCAGAATTGTGAGTTATAGTCAAAATTGCGAGATATAAAGTCAGAATTGTGTGATATAAAGGCTGAATTGTGAGTTATAAAGTCAGAATTGTGAGTTATAAAGTCAGAATTGTGTGATATAAAGTCAGAATTGTGTGATATAAAGTCAGAATTGTGAGATATAAAGGCTGAATTGTGAGATATAAAGTCTGAATTGTGAGATATAAAGTCAGAATTGTGAGATATAAAGTCAGAATTGTGTGATATAAAGTCAGAATTGTGAGTTATAAAGTCAGAATTGTGTGATATAAAGTCAGAATTGTGTGATATAAAGTCAGAATTGTGAGATATAAAGGCTGAATTGTGAGATATAAAGTCTGAATTGTGAGATATAAAGTCAGAATTGTGTGATATAAAGTCAGAATTGTGAGATATAAAGTCAGAATTGTGTGATATAAAGTCAGAATTGTGTGATATAAAGTCAGAATTGTGAGTTATAAAGTCAGAATTGTGAGTTATAAAGTCAGAATTGTGTGATATAAAGTCAGAATTGTGAGATATAAAGGCTGAATTGTGAGATATAAAGTCTGAATTGTGAGTTATAAAGTCAGAATTGTGAGATATAAAGGCTGAATTGTGAGATATAAAGTCTGAATTGTGAGATATAAAGTCTGAATTGCGAGATATAAAGTCAGAATTGCGAGATATAAAGTCAGAATTGCGAGATATAAAGTCAGAATTGTGAGTTATAAAGTCAGAATTGTGAGTTATAAAGTCAGAATTGTGAGATATAAAGTCAGAATTGTGAGTTATAAAGTCAGAATTGTGAGATATAAAGTCAGAATTGTGTGATATAAAGTCTGAATTGCGAGTTATAAAGTCAGAATTGTGTGATATAAAGTCAGAATTGCGAGATATAAAGTCAGAATTGTGAGTTATAAAGTCAGAATTGTGTGATATAAAGTCAGAATTGCGAGATATAAAGTCAGAATTGTGAGTTATAAAGTCAGAATTGTGTGATATAAAGTCAGAATTGTGTGATATAAAGTCAGAATTGTGAGTCATAAAGTCAGAATTGCGAGATATAAATTCAGAATTGCGAGATATAAAGTCAGAATTGTGAGTTATAAAGTCAGAATTGTGAGATATAAAGTCTGAATTGTGAGTTATAGTCAGAATTGCGAGATATAAAGTCAGAATTGTGAGTTATAAAGTCAGAATTGCGAGATATAAAGTCAGAATTGTGAGTTATAGTCAAAATTGCGAGATATAAAGTCAGAATTGTGTGATATAAAGGCTGAATTGTGAGATATAATTCAGAATTGCGAGATATAAAGTCAGAATTGTGAGTTATAGTCAAAATTGCGAGATATAAAGTCAGAATTGTGTGATATAAAGGCTGAATTGTGAGATATAAAGTCTGAATTGTGAGATATAAAGTCTGAATTGCGAGATATCAAGTCAGAATTGTGTGATATAAAGTCAGAATTGCGAGATATAAAGTCAGAATTGTGAGTTATAGTCAAAATTGCGAGATATAAAGTCAGAATTGTGTGATATAAAGGCTGAATTGTGAGATATAAAGTCTGAATTGTGAGATATAAAGTCTGAATTGCGAGATATCAAGTCAGAATTGTGTGATATAAAGTCAGAATTGTGAGATATAAAGTCTGAATTGCGAGTTATAAAGTCAGAATTGTGAGTTATAGTCAGAATTGCGAGATATAAAGTCAGAATTGTGAGTTATAAAGTCAGAATTGTGTGATATAAAGTCAGAATTGCGAGATATAAAGTCAGAATTGTGAGTTATAGTCAAAATTGCGAGATATAAAGTCAGAATTGTGTGATATAAAGGCTGAATTGTGAGATATAAATTCAGAATTGCGAGATATAAAGTCAGAATTGTGAGTTATAGTCAAAATTACGAGATATAAAGTCAGAATTGTGTGATATAAAGGCTGAATTGTGTGATATAAAGTCAGAATTGTGTGATATAAAGGCTGAATTGTGTGATATAAAGTCAGAATTGTGTGATATAAAGTCAGAATTGTGAGTCATAAAGTCAGAATTGCGAGATATAAATTCAGAATTGCGAAATATAAAGTCAGAATTGTGAGTTATAAAGTCAGAATTGTGAGATATAAAGTCAGAATTGTGAGATATAAAGTCTGAATTGTGAGATATAAATTCTGAATTGCGAGATATCAAGTCAGAATTGTGTGATATAAAGTCAGAATTGTGAGATATAAAGTCTGAATTGTGAGTTATAGTCAGAATTGCGAGATAAAAAGTCAGAATTGTGAGTTATAAAGTCAGAATTGTGTGATATAAAGTCAGAATTGTGAGATATAAAGTCAGAATTGTGAGTTATAGTCAAAATTGCGAGATATAAAGTCAGAATTGTGTGATATAAAGGCTGAATTGTGAGATATAAAGTCTGAATTGTGAGATATAAAGTCTGAATTGCGAGATATAAAGTCTGAATTGCGAGTTATAAAGTCAGAATTGTGAGTTATAGTCAGAATTGCGAGATATAAAGTCAGAATTGTGAGTTATAAAGTCAGAATTGTGTGATATAAAGGCTGAATTGTGAGATATAAAGTCTGAATTGTGAGATATAAATTTTGAATTGCGAGATATCAAGTCAGAATTGTGTGATATAAAGTCAGAATTGTGAGATATAAAGTCAGAATTGTGTGATATAAAGTCAGAATTGTGAGATATAAAGTCTGAATTGTGAGATATAAAGTCTGAATTGTGAGATATAAATTCTGAATTGCGAGATATCAAGTCAGAATTGTGTGATATAAAGTCAGAATTGTGAGATATAAAGTCTGAATTGTGAGTTATAAAGTCAGAATTGTGAGTTATAGTCAGAATTGCGAGATATAAAGTCAGAATTGTGAGTTATAAAGTCAGAATTGTGAGATATAAAGTCTGAATTGTGAGATATAAAGTCTGAATTGTGAGATATAAATTCTGAATTGCGAGATATCAAGTCAGAATTGTGTGATATAAAGTCAGAATTGTGAGATATAAAGTCTGAATTGTGAGTTATAAAGTCAGAATTGTGAGTTATAGTCAGAATTGCGAGATATCAAGTCAGAATTGTGTGATATAAAGTCAGAATTGTGTGATATAAAGTCAGAATTGTGAGATATAAAGTCTGAATTGCGAGTTATAAAGTCAGAATTGTGAGTTATAGTCAGAATTGCGAGATATAAAGTCAGAATTGTGAGTTATAAAGTCAGAATTGTGTGATATAAAGGCTGAATTGTGAGATATAAAGTCTGAATTGTGAGATATAAATTCTGAATTGCGAGATATCAAGTCAGAATTGTGTGATATAAAGTCAGAATTGTGAGATATAAAGTCTGAATTGTGAGTTATAGTCAGAATTGCGAGATAAAAAGTCAGAATTGTGAGTTATAAAGTCAGAATTGTGTGATATAAAGTCAGAATTGCGAGATATAAAGTCAGAATTGTGAGTTATAGTCAAAATTGCGAGATATAAAGTCAGAATTGTGTGATATAAAGGCTGAATTGTGAGATATAAATTCAGAATTGCGAGATATAAAGTCAGAATTGTGAGTTATAGTCAAAATTGCGAGATATAAAGTCAGAATTGTGTGATATAAAGGCTGAATTGTGAGATATAAAGTCTGAATTGTGAGATATAAAGCCTGAATTGCGAGATATCAAGTCAGAATTGTGTGATATAAAGTCAGAATTGTGAGATATAAAGTCTGAATTGCGAGTTATAAAGTCAGAATTGTGAGTTATAGTCAGAATTGCGAGATATAAAGTCAGAATTGTGAGTTATAAAGTCAGAATTGCGAGATATAAAGTCAGAATTGCGAGATATAAAGTCAGAATTGTGAGTTATAGTCAAAATTGCGAGATATAAAGTCAGAATTGTGAGATATAAATTCAGAATTGTGAGATATAAAGTCAGAATTGTGAGTTATAGTCAAAATTACGAGATATAAAGTCAGAATTGTGTGATATAAAGGCTGAATTGTGTGATATAAAGTCAGAATTGTGTGATATAAAGTCAGAATTGTGAGTCATAAAGTCAGAATTGCGAGATATAAATTCAGAATTGCGAGATATAAAGTCAGAATTGTGAGTTATAAAGTCAGAATTGTGAGATATAAAGTCAGAATTGTGTGATATAAAGGCTGAATTGTGAGATATAAAGTCTGAATTGTGAGTTATAGTCAAAATTGCGAGATATAAAGTCAGAATTGTGAGATATAAATTCAGAATTGCGAGATATAAAGTCAGAATTGTGAGTTATAAAGTCAGAATTGTGAGATATAAAGTCAGAATTGTGTGATATAAAGTCAGAATTGTGAGATATAAAGTCTGAATTGTGAGTTATAGTCAAAATTGCGAGATATAAAGTCAGAATTGTGTGATATAAAGGCTGAATTGTGAGATATAAATTCTGAATTGCGAGATATCAAGTCAGAATTGTGTGATATAAAGTCCGAATTGTGAGATATAAAGTCTGAATTGTGAGTTATAGTCAGAATTGCGAGATAAAAAGTCAGAATTGTGAGTTATAAAGTCAGAATTGTGTGATATAAAGTCAGAATTGCGAGATATAAAGTCAGAATTGTGAGTTATAGTCAAAATTGCGAGATATAAAGTCAGAATTGTGTGATATAAAGGCTGAATTGTGAGATATAAATTCAGAATTGCGAGATATAAAGTCAGAATTGTGAGTTATAGTCAAAATTGCGAGATATAAAGTCAGAATTGTGTGATATAAAGGCTGAATTGTGAGATATAAAGTCTGAATTGTGAGATATAAAGTCAGAATTGTGTGATATAAAGGCTGAATTGTGTGATATAAAGTCAGAATTGTGTGATATAAAGTCAGAATTGTGAGTCATAAAGTCAGAATTGCGAGATATAAATTCAGAATTGCGAGATATAAAGTCAGAATTGTGAGTTATAAAGTCAGAATTGTGAGATATAAAGTCAGAATTGTGAGATATAAAGTCTGAATTGTGAGTTATAGTCAAAATTGCGAGATATAAAGTCAGAATTGTGTGATATAAAGGCTGAATTGTGAGATATAAATTCTGAATTGCGAGATATCAAGTCTGAATTGCGAGATATCAAGTCAGAATTGTGTGATATAAAGTCAGAATTGTGAGATATAAAGTCTGAATTGCGAGTTATAAAGTCAGAATTGTGAGTTATAGTCAGAATTGCGAGATATAAAGTCAGAATTGTGAGTTATAAAGTCAGAATTGTGTGATATAAAGTCAGAATTGCGAGATATAAAGTCAGAATTGTGAGTTATAGTCAAAATTGCGAGATATAAAGTCAGAATTGTGTGATATAAAGGCTGAATTGTGAGATATAAATTCAGAATTGCGAGATATAAAGTCAGAATTGTGAGTTATAGTCAAAATTACGAGATATAAAGTCAGAATTGTGTGATATAAAGGCTGAATTGTGAGTTATAAAGTCAGAATTGTGAGTTATAAAGTCAGAATTGTGTGATATAAAGTCAGAATTGTGTGATATAAAGTCAGAATTGTGAGTTATAAAGTCAGAATTGTGAGTTATAAAGTCAGAATTGTGTGATATAAAGTCAGAATTGTGAGATATAAAGGCTGAATTGTGAGATATAAAGTCTGAATTGTGAGTTATAAAGTCAGAATTGTGAGATATAAAGTCTGAATTGCGAGATATCAAGTCAGAATTGTGTGATATAAAGTCAGAATTGTGAGATATAAAGTCTGAATTGCGAGTTATAAAGTCAGAATTGTGAGTTATAGTCAGAATTGCGAGATATAAAGTCAGAATTGTGAGTTATAAAGTCAGAATTGCGAGATATAAAGTCAGAATTGCGAGATATAAAGTCAGAATTGTGAGTTATAAAGTCAGAATTGCGAGTTATAAAGTCAGAATTGTGAGTTATAGTCAGAATTGCGAGATATAAAGTCAGAATTGTGAGTTATAAAGTCAGAATTGCGAGATATAAAGTCAGAATTGCGAGATATAAAGTCAGAATTGTGAGTTATAGTCAAAATTGCGAGATATAAAGTCAGAATTGTGAGTTATAAAGTCAGAATTGCGAGATATAAAGTCAGAATTGTGAGATATAAAGTCTGAATTGCGAGTTATAAAGTCAGAATTGTGAGTTATAGTCAGAATTGCGAGATATAAAGTCAGAATTGTGAGTTATAAAGTCAGAATTGCGAGATATAAAGTCAGAATTGCGAGATATAAAGTCAGAATTGTGAGTTATAGTCAAAATTGCGAGATATAAAGTCAGAATTGTGTGATATAAAGGCTGAATTGTGAGATATAAATTCAGAATTGCGAGATATAAAGTCAGAATTGTGTGATATAAAGGCTGAATTGTGTGATATAAAGTCAGAATTGTGTGATATAAAGGCTGAATTGTGTGATATAAAGTCAGAATTGTGTGATATAAAGTCAGAATTGTGAGTCATAAAGTCAGAATTGCGAGATATAAATTCAGAATTGCGAGATATAAAGTCAGAATTGTGAGTTATAAAGTCAGAATTGTGAGATATAAAGTCAGAATTGTGAGATATAAAGTCTGAGTTGTGAGTTATAGTCAAAATTGCGAGATATAAAGTCAGAATTGTGTGATATAAAGGCTGAATTGTGAGTAATAAATTCTGAATTGCGAGATATCAAGTCAGAATTGTGTGATATAAAGTCAGAATTGTGAGATATAAAGTCTGAATTGTGAGTTATAGTCAGAATTGCGAGATAAAAAGTCAGAATTGTGAGTTATAGTCAAAATTGCGAGATATAAATTCAGAATTGCGAGATATAAAGTCAGAATTGTGAGTTATAGTCAAAATTGCGAGATATAAAGTCAGAATTGTGTGATATAAAGGCTGAATTGTGAGATATAAAGTCTGAATTGTGAGATATAAAGTCAGAATTGTGTGATATAAAGTCAGAATTGTGAGTCATAAAGTCAGAATTGCGAGATATAAATTCAGAATTGCGAGATATAAAGTCAGAATTGTGAGTTATAAAGTCAGAATTGTGAGATATAAAGTCAGAATTGTGAGATATAAAGTCTGAATTGCGAGATATCAAGTCTGAATTGCGAGATATCAAGTCAGAATTGTGTGATATAAAGTCAGAATTGCGAGATATCAAGTCTGAATTGCGAGATATCAAGTCAGAATTGTGTGATATAAAGTCAGAATTGTGAGATATAAAGTCTGAATTGCGAGTTATAAAGTCAGAATTGTGAGTTATAGTCAGAATTGCGAGATATAAAGTCAGAATTGTGAGTTATAAAGTCAGAATTGTGTGATATAAAGTCAGAATTGCGAGATATAAAGTCAGAATTGTGAGTTATAGTCAAAATTGCGAGATATAAAGTCAGAATTGTGTGATATAAAGGCTGAATTGTGAGATATAAATTCAGAATTGCGAGATATAAAGTCAGAATTGTGAGTTATAGTCAAAATTACGAGATATAAAGTCAGAATTGTGTGATATAAAGGCTGAATTGTGAGTTATAAAGTCAGAATTGTGAGTTATAAAGTCAGAATTGTGTGATATAAAGTCAGAATTGTGTGATATAAAGTCAGAATTGTGAGTTATAAAGTCAGAATTGTGAGTTATAAAGTCAGAATTGTGTGATATAAAGTCAGAATTGTGAGATATAAAGGCTGAATTGTGAGATATAAAGTCTGAATTGTGAGTTATAAAGTCAGAATTGTGAGATATAAAGGCTGAATTGTGAGATATAAAGGCTGAATTGTGAGATATAAAGTCTGAATTGTGAGATATAAAGGCTGAATTGTGAGATATAAAGGCTGAATTGTGAGATATAAAGGCTGAATTGTGAGATATAAAGTCTGAATTGTGAGTTATAAAGTCAGAATTGCGAGATAAAAAGTCAGAATTGTGAGTTATAAAGTCAGAATTGTGTGATATAAAGTCAGAATTGCGAGATATAAAGTCAGAATTGTGAGTTATAGTCAAAATTGCGAGATATAAAGTCAGAATTGTGTGATATAAAGGCTGAATTGTGAGATATAAAGTCAGAATTGCGAGATATAAAGTCAGAATTGTGAGTTATAGTCAAAATTGCGAGATATAAAGTCAGAATTGTGTGATATAAAGGCTGAATTGCGAGATATCAAGTCAGAATTGTGTGATATAAAGTCAGAATTGTGAGATATAAAGTCTGAATTGCGAGTTATAAAGTCAGAATTGTGAGTTATAGTCAGAATTGCGAGATATAAAGTCAGAATTGTGTGATATAAAGTCTGAATTGTGTGATATAAAGTCAGAATTGTGTGATATAAAGTCAGAATTGCGAGATATAAAGTCAGAATTGTGAGTTATAGTCAAAATTGCGAGATATAAAGTCAGAATTGTGTGATATAAAGGCTGAATTGTGTGATATAAAGTCAGAATTGCGAGATATAAAGTCAGAATTGTGAGTTATAGTCAAAATTACGAGATATAAAGTCAGAATTGTGTGATATAAAGGCTGAATTGTGTGATATAAAGTCAGAATTGTGTGATATAAAGTCAGAATTGTGAGTCATAAAGTCAGAATTGTGTGATATAAAGTCAGAATTGTGAGTCATAAAGTCAGAATTGCGAGATATAAATTCAGAATTGCGAGATATAAAGTCAGAATTGTGAGATATAAAGTCAGAATTGTGAGATATAAAGTCAGAATTGTGTGATATAAAGTCAGAATTGTGAGATATAAAGTCTGAATTGTGAGTTATAGTCAGAATTGCGAGATAAAAAGTCAGAATTGTGAGTTATAAAGTCAGAATTGTGTGATATAAAGTCAGAATTGCGAGATATAAAGTCAGAATTGTGAGTTATAGTCAAAATTGCGAGATATAAAGTCAGAATTGTGTGATATAAAGGCTGAATTGTGAGATATAAAGTCAGAATTGCGAGATATAAAGTCAGAATTGTGAGTTATAGTCAAAATTGCGAGATATAAAGTCAGAATTGTGTGATATAAAGGCTGAATTGTGAGATATAAAGTCAGAATTGTGAGATATAAAGTCTGAATTGCGAGATATCAAGTCAGAATTGTGTGATATAAAGTCAGAATTGTGAGATATAAAGTCTGAATTGCGAGTTATAAAGTCAGAATTGTGAGTTATAGTCAGAATTGCGAGATATAAAGTCAGAATTGTGTGATATAAAGTCTGAATTGTGTGATATAAAGTCAGAATTGTGTGATATAAAGTCAGAATTGCGAGATATAAAGTCAGAATTGTGAGTTATAGTCAAAATTGCGAGATATAAAGTCAGAATTGTGTGATATAAAGGCTGAATTGTGAGATATAAATTCAGAATTGCGAGATATAAAGTCTGAATTGTGAGTTATAGTCAAAATTACGAGATATAAAGTCAGAATTGTGTGATATAAAGGCTGAATTGCGAGATATAAAGTCAGAATTGTGAGTTATAGTCAAAATTACGAGATATAAAGTCAGAATTGTGTGATATAAAGGCTGAATTGTGTGATATAAAGTCAGAATTGTGTGATATAAAGGCTGAATTGTGTGATATAAAGTCAGAATTGTGTGATATAAAGTCAGAATTGTGTGATATAAAGTCAGAATTGCGAGATATAAAGTCAGAATTGTGAGTTATAGTCAAAATTGCGAGATATAAAGTCAGAATTGTGTGATATAAAGGCTGAATTGTGAGATATAAATTCAGAATTGCGAGATATAAAGTCAGAATTGTGAGTTATAGTCAAAATTACGAGATATAAAGTCAGAATTGTGTGATATAAAGGCTGAATTGTGTGATATAAAGTCAGAATTGTGTGATATAAAGGCTGAATTGTGTGATATAAAGTCAGAATTGCGAGATATAAAGTCAGAATTGTGAGTTATAGTCAAAATTGCGAGATATAAAGTCAGAATTGTGTGATATAAAGGCTGAATTGTGAGATATAAATTCAGAATTGCGAGATATAAAGTCAGAATTGTGTGATATAAAGGCTGAATTGTGTGATATAAAGTCAGAATTGTGTGATATAAAGGCTGAATTGTGTGATATAAAGTCAGAATTGTGTGATATAAAGTCAGAATTGCGAGATATCAAGTCAGAATTGTGTGATATAAAGTCAGAATTGTGAGATATAAAGTCTGAATTGCGAGTTATAAAGTCAGAATTGTGAGTTATAGTCAGAATTGCGAGATATAAAGTCAGAATTGTGTGATATAAAGTCTGAATTGTGTGATATAAAGTCAGAATTGTGTGATATAAAGTCAGAATTGCGAGATATAAAGTCAGAATTGTGAGTTATAGTCAAAATTGCGAGATATAAAGTCAGAATTGTGTGATATAAAGGCTGAATTGTGAGATATAAATTCAGAATTGCGAGATATAAAGTCAGAATTGTGAGTTATAGTCAAAATTACGAGATATAAAGTCAGAATTGTGTGATATAAAGTCTGAATTGTGTGATATAAAGTCAGAATTGTGTGATATAAAGTCAGAATTGTGTGATATAAAGTCAGAATTGCGAGATATAAAGTCAGAATTGTGAGTTATAGTCAAAATTGCGAGATATAAAGTCAGAATTGTGTGATATAAAGGCTGAATTGTGAGATATAAATTCAGAATTGCGAGATATAAAGTCAGAATTGTGAGTTATAGTCAAAATTACGAGATATAAAGTCAGAATTGTGTGATATAAAGGCTGAATTGTGTGATATAAAGTCAGAATTGTGTGATATAAAGGCTGAATTGTGTGATATAAAGTCAGAATTGTGTGATATAAAGTCAGAATTGCGAGATATAAATTCAGAATTGCGAGATATAAAGTCAGAATTGTGAGTTATAAAGTCAGAATTGTGAGATATAAAGTCAGAATTGTGAGATATAAAGTCTGAATTGTGAGTTATAGTCAAAATTGCGAGATATAAAGTCAGAATTGTGTGATATAAAGGCTGAATTGTGAGATATAAATTCTGAATTGCGAGATATCAAGTCAGAATTGTGTGATATAAAGTCAGAATTGTGAGATATAAAGTCTGAATTGTGAGTTATAGTCAGAATTGCGAGATAAAAAGTCAGAATTGTGAGTTATAAAGTCAGAATTGTGTGATATAAAGTCAGAATTGCGAGATATAAAGTCAGAATTGTGAGTTATAAAGTCAGAATTGTGTGATATAAAGTCAGAATTGTGTGATATAAAGTCAGAATTGTGAGTCATAAAGTCAGAATTGCGAGATATAAAGTCAGAATTGTGAGTTATAAAGTCAGAATTGTGAGATATAAAGTCAGAATTGTGAGTTATAAAGTCAGAATTGTGAGATATAAAGTCAGAATTGTGAGTTATAAAGTCAGAATTGTGTGATATAAAGTCAGAATTGCGAGATATAAAGTCAGAATTGTGAGATATAAAGGCTAAGTTGTGAGATATAAAGTCAGAATTGTGAGTTATAAAGGCTAAATTGTGAGATATAAAGGCTAAATTGTGAGATATAAAGGCTAAATTGTGAGATATAAAGTCTGAATTGCGAGTTATAAAGTCAGAATTGTGAGTTATAAAGTCAGAATTGTGAGATTTAAAGGCTAAATTGTGTGATATAAAGTCAGAATTGCGAGTTATAGTCAGAATTACGAGATATAAAGTCAGAATTGTGAGATATAAAGGCTGAATTGCGAGTTATAAAGTCAGAATTGTGTGATATAAAGTCAGAATTGTGAGATATAAAGTCTGAATTGCGAGTTATAAAGTCAGAATTGTGTGATATAAAGGCTGAATTGTGAGTTATAGTCAGAATTGCGAGATATAAAGTCAGAATTGTGAGTTATAAAGTCAGAATTGTGTGATATAAAGTCAGAATTGCGAGATATAAAGTCAGAATTGTGAGTTATAAAGTCAGAATTGTGAGTTATAAAGTCAGAATTGTGAGATATAAAGTCAGAATTGTGAGTTATAAAGTCAGAATTGTGAGATATAAAGTCAGAATTGTGTGATATAAAGTCAGAATTGCGAGATATAAAGTCAGAATTGTGAGTTATAAAGTCAGAATTGTGTGATATAAAGTCAGAATTGCGAGATATAAAGTCAGAATTGTGAGATATAAAGTCTGAATTGCGAGTTATAAAGTCAGAATTGTGAGATATAAAGTCAGAATTGCGAGATATAAAGTCTGAATTGTGAGTTATAAAGTCAGAATTGTGAGTTATAAAGTCAGAATTGTGTGATATAAAGGCTGAATTGTGAGTTATAGTCAGAATTGCGAGATATAAAGTCAGAATTGTGAGTTATAAAGTCAGAATTGTGTGATATAAAGTCAGAATTGTGAGTTATAAAGTCAGAATTGTGTGATATAAAGTCAGAATTGTGAGATATAAAGGCTGAATTGTGAGATATAAAGTCAGAATTGTGAGATATAAAGTCAGAATTGTGAGATATAAAGTCTGAATTGTGAGTTATAAAGTCTGAATTGCGAGTTATAAAGTCAGAATTGTGTGATATAAAGTCAGAATTGCGAGATATAAAGTCAGAATTGTGAGTTATAAAGTCAGAATTGTGTGATATAAAGTCAGAATTGCGAGATATAAAGTCAGAATTGTGAGATATAAAGTCTGAATTGCGAGTTATAAAGTCAGAATTGTGAGATATAAAGTCAGAATTGCGAGATATAAAGTCTGAATTGTGAGTTATAAAGTCAGAATTGTGAGTTATAAAGTCAGAATTGTGTGATATAAAGGCTGAATTGTGAGTTATAGTCAGAATTGCGAGATATAAAGTCAGAATTGTGAGTTATAAAGTCAGAATTGTGTGATATAAAGTCAGAATTGTGAGTTATAAAGTCAGAATTGTGTGATATAAAGTCAGAATTGTGAGATATAAAGGCTGAATTGTGAGATATAAAGTCAGAATTGTGAGATATAAAGTCAGAATTGTGAGATATAAAGTCTGAATTGTGAGTTATAAAGTCTGAATTGTGAGTTATAAATTTAGAATTGTGTGATATAAAGTCAGAATTGTGAGTTATAAAGTCAGAATTGTGTGATATAAAGTCAGAATTGTGAGATATAAAGGCTGAATTGTGAGATATAAAGTCAGAATTGTGTGATATAAAGTCAGAATTGTGTGATATAAAGTCTGAATTGTGAGTTTTAAAGTCAGAATTGTGTGATATAAAGTCAGAATTGTGAGATATAAAGGCTGAATTGTGAGATATAAAGTCAGAATTGTGTGATATAAAGTCAGAATTGTGTGATATAAAGTCTGAATTGTGAGTTTTAAAGTCAGAATTGTGTGATATAAAGTCAGAATTGTGAGATATAAAGTCAGAATTGTGAGATATAAAGTCAGAATTGTGAGATATAAAGTCTGAATTGTGAGTTATAAAGTCTGAATTGTGAGTTATAAATTTAGAATTGTGTGATATAAAGTCAGAATTGTGAGTTATAAAGTCAGAATTGTGTGATATAAAGTCAGAATTGTGTGATATAAAGTCTGAATTGTGAGTTTTAAAGTCAGAATTGTGTGATATAAAGTCAGAATTGTGTGATATAAAGTCTGAATTGTGAGTTTTAAAGTCAGAATTGTGTGATATAAAGTCAGAATTGTGTGATATAAAGGCTAAGTTGTGAGATATAAAGTCAGAATTGTGAGATATAAAGGCTAAATTGTGAGATATAAAGTCTGAATTGCGAGTTATAAAGTCAGAATTGTGAGTTATAAAGTCAGAATTGTGAGATATAAAGTCAGAATTGTGAGATTTAAAGGCTAAATTGTGTGATATAAAGTCAGAATTGCGAGTTATAGTCAGAATTACGAGATATAAAGTCAGAATTGTGAGATATAAAGGCTGAATTGCGAGTTATAAAGTCAGAATTGTGTGATATAAAGTCAGAATTGTGAGATATAAAGTCTGAATTGCGAGATATCAAGTCAGAATTGTGTGATATAAAGTCAGAATTGTGAGATATAAAGTCTGAATTGCGAGTTATAAAGTCAGAATTGTGTGATATAAAGGCTGAATTGTGAGTTATAGTCAGAATTGCGAGATATAAAGTCAGAATTGTGAGTTATAAAGTCAGAATTGTGTGATATAAAGTCAGAATTGCGAGATATAAAGTCAGAATTGTGAGTTATAAAGTCAGAATTGTGAGTTATAAAGTCAGAATTGTGAGATATAAAGTCAGAATTGTGAGTTATAAAGTCAGAATTGTGAGATATAAAGTCAGAATTGTGTGATATAAAGTCTGAATTGCGAGTTATAAAGTCAGAATTGTGTGATATAAAGTCAGAATTGCGAGATATAAAGTCAGAATTGTGAGTTATAAAGTCAGAATTGTGTGATATAAAGTCAGAATTGTGAGATATAAAGTCAGAATTGTGAGATATAAAGTCTGAATTGCGAGTTATAAAGTCAGAATTGTGAGATATAAAGTCAGAATTGCGAGATATCAAGTCAGAATTGTGTGATATAAAGTCAGAATTGTGAGATATAAAGTCTGAATTGTGAGTTATAAAGTCAGAATTGTGTGATATAAAGGCTGAATTGTGAGTTATAGTCAGAATTGCGAGATATAAAGTCAGAATTGTGTGATATAAAGTCAGAATTGCGAGATATAAAGTCAGAATTGTGAGTTATAGTCAAAATTGCGAGATATAAAGTCAGAATTGTGTGATATAAAGGCTGAATTGTGAGATATAAATTCAGAATTGCGAGATATAAAGTCAGAATTGTGAGTTATAGTCAAAATTGCGAGATATAAAGTCAGAATTGTGTGATATAAAGGCTGAATTGTGTGATATAAAGGCTGAATTGTGAGTTATAAAGTCAGAATTGTGAGTTATAAAGTCAGAATTGTGTGATATAAAGTCAGAATTGTGTGATATAAAGTCAGAATTGTGAGTTATAAAGTCAGAATTGTGAGTTATAAAGTCAGAATTGTGTGATATAAAGTCAGAATTGTGTGATATAAAGGCTGAATTGTGAGTTATAAAGTCAGAATTGTGAGTTATAAAGTCAGAATTGTGTGATATAAAGTCAGAATTGTGTGATATAAAGTCAGAATTGTGAGTTATAAAGTCAGAATTGTGAGTTATAAAGTCAGAATTGTGAGTTATAAAGTCAGAATTGTGTGATATAAAGTCAGAATTGTGTGATATAAAGTCAGAATTGTGAGATATAAAGGCTGAATTGTGAGATATAAAGTCTGAATTGTGAGTTATAAAGTCAGAATTGTGAGATATAAAGGCTGAATTGTGAGATATAAAGTCTGAATTGTGAGATATAAAGTCAGAATTGTGAGATATAAAGTCAGAATTGCGAGATATAAAGGCTGAATTGTGAGATATAAAGTCTGAATTGTGAGTTATAAAGTCAGAATTGTGAGATATAAAGGCTGAATTGTGAGATATAAAGGCTGAATTGTGAGATATAAAGTCAGAATTGTGTGATATAAAGTCAGAATTGTGAGATATAAAGGCTGAATTGTGAGATATAAAGTCTGAATTGTGAGATATAAAGTCAGAATTGTGTGATATAAAGTCAGAATTGCGAGATATAAAGTCAGAATTGTGAGTTATAAAGTCAGAATTGTGAGTTATAAAGTCAGAATTGTGAGATATAAAGTCAGAATTGTGAGTTATAAAGTCAGAATTGTGAGATATAAAGTCAGAATTGTGTGATATAAAGTCTGAATTGCGAGTTATAAAGTCAGAATTGTGTGATATAAAGTCAGAATTGCGAGATATAAAGTCAGAATTGTGAGTTATAAAGTCAGAATTGTGTGATATAAAGTCAGAATTGCGAGATATAAAGTCAGAATTGTGAGTTATAAAGTCAGAATTGCGAGTTATAAAGTCAGAATTGTGAGATATAAAGTCAGAATTGTGAGATATAAAGTCTGAATTGCGAGTTATAAAGTCAGAATTGTGAGATATAAAGTCAGAATTGCGAGATATCAAGTCAGAATTGTGTGATATAAAGTCAGAATTGTGAGATATAAAGTCTGAATTGTGAGTTATAAAGTCAGAATTGTGTGATATAAAGGCTGAATTGTGAGTTATAGTCAGAATTGCGAGATATAAAGTCAGAATTGTGAGTTATAAAGTCAGAATTGTGAGTTATAGTCAAAATTGCGAGATATAAAGTCAGAATTGTGAGTTATAGTCAAAATTGCGAGATATAAAGTCAGAATTGTGTGATATAAAGGCTGAATTGTGTGATATAAAGGCTGAATTGTGTGATATAAAGGCTGAATTGTGAGTTATAAAGTCAGAATTGTGTGATATAAAGTCAGAATTGTGTGATATAAAGGCTGAATTGTGAGTTATAGTCAGAATTGCGAGATATAAAGTCAGAATTGTGAGTTATAAAGTCAGAATTGTGAGTTATAGTCAAAATTGCGAGATATAAAGTCAGAATTGTGTGATATAAAGGCTGAATTGTGAGATATAAATTCAGAATTGCGAGATATAAAGTCAGAATTGTGAGTTATAGTCAAAATTACGAGATATAAATTCAGAATTGTGTGATATAAAGGCTGAATTGTGTGATATAAAGGCTGAATTGTGAGTTATAAAGTCAGAATTGTGAGTTATAAAGTCAGAATTGTGTGATATAAAGTCAGAATTGTGTGATATAAAGTCAGAATTGTGAGTTATAAAGTCAGAATTGTGAGTTATAAAGTCAGAATTGTGAGTTATAAAGTCAGAATTGTGTGATATAAAGTCAGAATTGTGTGATATAAAGTCAGAATTGTGAGATATAAAGGCTGAATTGTGAGATATAAAGTCTGAATTGTGAGTTATAAAGTCAGAATTGTGAGATATAAAGGCTGAATTGTGAGATATAAAGTCTGAATTGTGAGATATAAAGTCAGAATTGTGAGATATAAAGTCAGAATTGCGAGATATAAAGGCTGAATTGTGAGATATAAAGTCTGAATTGTGAGTTATAAAGTCAGAATTGTGAGATATAAAGGCTGAATTGTGAGATATAAAGGCTGAATTGTGAGATATAAAGTCAGAATTGTGTGATATAAAGTCAGAATTGTGAGATATAAAGGCTGAATTGTGAGATATAAAGTCTGAATTGTGAGATATAAAGTCAGAATTGTGAGATATAAAGTCAGAATTGTGTGATATAGTCAGAATTGCGAGATATAAAGTCAGAATTGTGAGTTATAGTCAGAATTGCGAGATATAAAGGCTGAATTGTGAGTTATAAAGTCAGAATTGTGAGTTATAAAGTCAGAATTGTGAGATATAAAGTCAGAATTGTGAGTTATAAAGTCAGAATTGTGAGATATAAAGTCAGAATTGTGTGATATAAAGTCTGAATTGCGAGTTATAAAGTCAGAATTGTGTGATATAAAGTCAGAATTGCGAGATATAAAGTCAGAATTGTGTGATATAAAGTCAGAATTGCGAGATATAAAGTCAGAATTGTGAGTTATAAAGTCAGAATTGTGTGATATAATGTCAGAATTGTGTGATATAAAGTCAGAATTGTGAGATATAAATTCAGAATTGCGAGATATAAAGTCAGAATTGTGAGTTATAAAGTCAGAATTGCGAGATATAAATTCAGAATTGCGAGATATAAAGTCAGAATTGTGAGTTATAAAGTCAGAATTGTGAGATATAAAGTCAGAATTGTGAGTTATAAAGTCAGAATTGTGAGATATAAAGTCTGAATTGTGAGTTATAAAGTCAGAATTGTGAGTTATAGTCAGAATTACGAGATATAAAAAGTCAGAATTGTGTGATATAAAGGCTGAATTGTGAGTTATAAAGTCAGAATTGTGAGATATAAAGTCAGAATTGCGAGATATAAATTCAGAATTGCGAGATATAAAGTCAGAATTGTGAGTTATAAAGTCAGAATTGTGAGATATAAAGTCAGAATTGTGAGTTATAAAGTCAGAATTGTGAGATATAAAGTCTGAATTGTGAGTTATAAAGTCAGAATTGTGAGTTATAGTCAGAATTACGAGATATAAAAAGTCAAAATTGTGTGATATAAAGGCTGAATTGTGAGTTATAAAGTCAGAATTGTGAGATATAAAGTCAGAATTGTGAGTTATAAAGTCAGAATTGTGAGTTATAGTCAGAATTACGAGATATAAAAAGTCAGAATTGTGTGATATAAAGTCAGAATTGTGAGTTATAAAGTCAGAATTGTGAGATATAAAGTCAGAATTGTGAGTTATAAAGTCAGAATTGTGAGATATAAAGTCAGAATTGTGAGATATAAAGTCAGAATTGTGAGTTATAAAGTCAGAATTGTGTGATATAAAGTCAGAATTGCGAGATATAAAGTCAGAATTGTGAGTTATAAAGTCAGAATTGTGTGATATAAAGTCAGAATTGTGTGATATAAAGTCAGAATTGTGAGTCATAAAGTCAGAATTGCGAGATATAAAGTCAGAATTGTGAGTTATAAAGTCAGAATTGTGAGATATAAAGTCAGAATTGTGAGTTATAAAGTCAGAATTGTGAGATATAAAGTCAGAATTGTGAGTTATAAAGTCAGAATTGTGTGATATAAAGTCAGAATTGCGAGATATAAAGTCAGAATTGTGAGATATAAAGGCTAAATTGTGAGATATAAAGGCTAAATTGTGAGATATAAAGGCTAAATTGTGAGATATAAAGGCTAAATTGTGAGATATAAAGTCTGAATTGCGAGTTATAAAGTCAGAATTGTGAGTTATAAAGTCAGAATTGTGAGATTTAAAGGCTAAATTGTGTGATATAAAGTCAGAATTGCGAGTTATAGTCAGAATTACGAGATATAAAGTCAGAATTGTGAGATATAAAGGCTGAATTGCGAGTTATAAAGTCAGAATTGTGTGATATAAAGTCAGAATTGTGAGATATAAAGTCTGAATTGCGAGATATCAAGTCAGAATTGTGTGATATAAAGTCAGAATTGTGAGATATAAAGTCTGAATTGTGAGTTATAAAGTCAGAATTGTGAGTTATAAAGTCAGAATTGTGAGATATAAAGTCAGAATTGTGAGTTATAAAGTCAGAATTGTGAGATATAAAGTCAGAATTGTGTGATATAAAGTCTGAATTGCGAGTTATAAAGTCAGAATTGTGTGATATAAAGTCAGAATTGCGAGATATAAAGTCAGAATTGTGAGTTATAAAGTCAGAATTGTGTGATATAAAGTCAGAATTGCGAGATATAAAGTCAGAATTGTGAGATATAAAGTCTGAATTGCGAGTTATAAAGTCAGAATTGTGAGATATAAAGTCAGAATTGCGAGATATAAAGTCTGAATTGTGAGTTATAAAGTCAGAATTGTGAGTTATAAAGTCAGAATTGTGTGATATAAAGGCTGAATTGTGAGTTATAGTCAGAATTGCGAGATATAAAGTCAGAATTGTGAGTTATAAAGTCAGAATTGTGTGATATAAAGTCAGAATTGCGAGATATAAAGTCAGAATTGTGAGTTATAGTCAAAATTGCGAGATATAAAGTCAGAATTGTGTGATATAAAGGCTGAATTGTGAGATATAAATTCAGAATTGCGAGATATAAAGTCAGAATTGTGAGTTATAGTCAAAATTGCGAGATATAAAGTCAGAATTGTGTGATATAAAGGCTGAATTGTGTGATATAAAGGCTGAATTGTGAGTTATAAAGTCAGAATTGTGAGTTATAAAGTCAGAATTGTGTGATATAAAGTCAGAATTGTGTGATATAAAGTCAGAATTGTGAGTTATAAAGTCAGAATTGTGAGTTATAAAGTCAGAATTGTGTGATATAAAGTCAGAATTGTGTGATATAAAGTCAGAATTGTGAGTTATAAAGTCAGAATTGTGAGTTATAAAGTCAGAATTGTGAGTTATAAAGTCAGAATTGTGTGATATAAAGTCAGAATTGTGTGATATAAAGTCAGAATTGTGAGATATAAAGTCAGAATTGTGAGTTATAAAGTCAGAATTGTGAGTTATAAAGTCAGAATTGTGAGATATAAAGTCAGAATTGCGAGATATAAAGGCTGAATTGTGAGATATAAAGTCTGAATTGTGAGTTATAAAGTCAGAATTGTGAGATATAAAGGCTGAATTGTGAGATATAAAGGCTGAATTGTGAGATATAAAGTCAGAATTGTGTGATATAAAGTCAGAATTGTGAGATATAAAGGCTGAATTGTGAGATATAAAGTCTGAATTGTGAGATATAAAGTCAGAATTGTGAGATATAAAGTCAGAATTGTGTGATATAGTCAGAATTGCGAGATATAAAGTCAGAATTGTGAGTTATAGTCAGAATTGCGAGATATAAAGTCAGAATTGTGAGTTATAAAGTCAGAATTGTGAGTTATAAAGTCTGATTTGTGAGTTATAGTCAGAATTACGAGATATAAAAAGTCAGAATTGTGTGATATAAAGGCTGAATTGTGAGTTATAAAGTCAGAATTGTGAGTTATAAAGTCAGAATTGTGAGATATAATGTCAGAATTGTGAGTTATAAAGTCAGAATTGTGAGATATAAAGTCAGAATTGTGTGATATAAAGTCTGAATTGCGAGTTATAAAGTCAGAATTGTGTGATATAAAGTCAGAATTGCGAGATATAAAGTCAGAATTGTGAGTTATAAAGTCAGAATTGTGTGATATAAAGTCAGAATTGTGAGATATAAATTCAGAATTGCGAGATATAAAGTCAGAATTGTGAGTTATAAAGTCAGAATTGCGAGATATAAATTCAGAATTGCGAGATATAAAGTCAGAATTGTGAGTTATAAAGTCAGAATTGTGAGATATAAAGTCAGAATTGTGAGTTATAAAGTCAGAATTGTGAGATATAAAGTCTGAATTGTGAGTTATAAAGTCAGAATTGTGAGTTATAGTCAGAATTACGAGATATAAAAAGTCAGAATTGTGTGATATAAAGGCTGAATTGTGAGTTATAAAGTCAGAATTGTGAGTTATAAAGTCAGAATTGTGAGATATAAAGTCAGAATTGTGAGTTATAAAGTCAGAATTGTGAGATATAAAGTCAGAATTGTGAGATATAAAGTCAGAATTGTGAGTTATAAAGTCAGAATTGTGTGATATAAAGTCAGAATTGCGAGATATAAAGTCAGAATTGTGAGTTATAAAGTCAGAATTGTGTGATATAAAGTCAGAATTGTGTGATATAAAGTCAGAATTGTGAGTCATAAAGTCAGAATTGCGAGATATAAAGTCAGAATTGTGAGTTATAAAGTCAGAATTGTGAGATATAAAGTCAGAATTGTGAGTTATAAAGTCAGAATTGTGAGATATAAAGTCAGAATTGTGAGTTATAAAGTCAGAATTGTGTGATATAAAGTCAGAATTGCGAGATATAAAGTCAGAATTGTGAGATATAAAGTCAGAATTGTGTGATATAAAGTCTGAATTGCGAGTTATAAAGTCAGAATTGTGTGATATAAAGTCAGAATTGCGAGATATAAAGTCAGAATTGTGTGATATAAAGTCAGAATTGTGTGATATAAAGTCAGAATTGCGAGATATAAATTCAGAATTGCGAGATATAAAGTCTGAATTGTGAGTTATAAAGTCAGAATTGTGAGTTATAGTCAGAATTGCGAGATATAAAGTCAGAATTGTGAGTTATAAAGTCAGAATTGTGTAATATAAAGTCAGAATTGCGAGATATAAAGTCAGAATTGTGAGTTATAGTCAAAATTGCGAGATATAAAGTCAGAATTGTGTGATATAAAGGCTGAATTGTGAGATATAAATTCAGAATTGCGAGATATAAAGTCAGAATTGTGAGTTATAGTCAAAATTGCGAGATATAAAGTCAGAATTGTGTGATATAAAGGCTGAATTGTGAGTTATAAAGTCAGAATTGTGAGTTATAAAGTCAGAATTGTGTGATATAAAGTCAGAATTGTGTGATATAAAGTCAGAATTGTGAGTTATAAAGTCAGAATTGTGAGATATAAAGTCAGAATTGTGTGATTTAAAGTCAGAATTGTGAGATATAAAGGCTGAATTGTGAGATATAAAGTCTGAATTGTGAGATATAAAGTCTGAATTGTGAGATATAAAGTCTGAATTGCGAGTTATAAAGTCAGAATTGTGTGATATAGTCAGAATTGCGAGATATAAAGTCAGAATTGTGAGTTATAGTCAGAATTGCTCGATATAAAGTCAGAATTGTGAGTTATAAAGTCAGAATTGTGAGTTATAGTCAGAATTACGAGATATAAAAAGTCAGAATTGTGTGATATAAAGTCAGAATTGCGAGTTATAAAGTCAGAATTGTGAGATATAAAGTCAGAATTGTGAGTTATAAAGTCAGAATTGTGAGATATAAAGTCAGAATTGTGAGATATAAAGTCTGAATTGCGAGATATAATGTCAGAATTGCGAGATATAAAGTCAGAATTGTGTGATATAAAGTCAGAATTGCGAGATATAAAGTCAGAATTGTGAGTTATAAAGTCAGAATTGTGAGATATAAAGTCAGAATTGTGTGATATAAAGTCTGAATTGCGAGTTATAAAGTCAGAATTGTGTGATATAAAGTCAGAATTGCGAGATATAAAGTCAGAATTGTGAGATATAAAGTCAGAATTGTGTGATATAAAGTCTGAATTGCGAGTTATAAAGTCAGAATTGTGTGATATAAAGTCAGAATTGTGAGTTATGAAGTCAGAATTGTGTGATATAAAGTCAGAATTGTGTGATATAAAGTCAGAATTGTGAGATATAAAGTCAGAATTGTGTGATATAAAGTCTGAATTGCGAGATATAAAGTCAGAATTGTGAGTTATGAAGTCAGAATTGTGTGATATAAAGTCAGAATTGTGTGATATAAAGTCAGAATTGCGAGATATAAAGTCAGAATTGCGAGATATAAAGTCAGAATTGTGTGATATAAAGTCAGAATTGTGTGATATAAAGTCAGAATTGTGAGTTATAAAGTCAGAATTGTGAGATATAAAGTCAGAATTGTGTGATATAAAGTCAGAATTGTGTGATATAAAGTCAGAATTGTGAGTTATAAAGTCTGAATTGTGTGATATAAAGTCAGAATTGTGTGATATAAAGTCAGAATTGTGAGTTATAAAGTCAGAATTGTGAGATATAAAGTCAGAATTGTGTGATATAAAGTCTGAATTGCGAGTTATAAAGTCAGAATTGTGTGATATAAAGTCAGAATTGTGAGATATAAAGTCAGAATTGTGTGATATAAAGTCTGAATTGCGAGTTATAAAGTCAGAATTGTGTGATATAAAGTCAGAATTGTGAGTTATGAAGTCAGAATTGTGTGATATAAAGTCAGAATTGTGTGATATAAAGTCAGAATTGTGAGTTATAAAGTCAGAATTGTGAGATATAAAGTCAGAATTGTGTGATATAAAGTCTGAATTGCGAGTTATAAAGTCAGAATTGTGTGATATAAAGTCTGAATTGCGAGTTATAAAGTCAGAATTGTGTGATATAAAGTCAGAATTGCGAGATATAAAGTCAGAATTGTGAGTTATGAAGTCAGAATTGTGTGATATAAAGTCAGAATTGTGTGATATAAAGTCAGAATTGTGTGATATAAAGTCAGAATTGTGAGTCATAAAGTCAGAATTGTGAGTCATAAAGTCAGAATTGCGAGATATAAAGGCTGAATTGTGAGATATAAAGTCTGAATTGCGAGATATAAAGTCAGAATTGCGAGATATAAAGTCAGAATTGTGTGATATAAAGTCAGAATTGCGAGATATAAAGTCAGAATTGCGAGATATAAAGTCAGAATTGTGTGATATAAAGTCAGAATTGCGAGATATAAAGTCAGAATTGTGAGTTATAAAGTCAGAATTGTGTGATATAAAGTCAGAATTGTGTGATATAAAGTCAGAATTGCGAGATATAAAGTCAGAATTGTGTGATATAAAGTCAGAATTGCGAGATATAAAGTCAGAATTGTGAGTTATAAAGTCAGAATTGTGTGATATAAATTCAGAATTGCGAGATATAAAGTCAGAATTGTGAGTTATAAAGTCAGAATTGTGAGTTATAAAGTCAGAATTGTGAGATATAAAGTCAGAATTGTGAGATATAAAGTCTGAATTGCGAGATATCAAGTCAGAATTGTGTGATATAAAGTCAGAATTGTGAGATATAAAGTCTGAATTGCGAGTTATAAAGTCAGAATTGTGTGATATAAAGTCAGAATTGTGAGTTATAGTCAGAATTGCGAGATATAAAGTCAGAATTGTGAGTTATAAAGTCAGAATTGTGTGATATAAAGTCAGAATTGCGAGATATAAAGTCAGAATTGTGAGTTATAGTCAAAATTGCGAGATATAAAGTCAGAATTGTGTGATATAAAGGCTGAATTGTGAGATATAAATTCAGAATTGCGAGATATAAAGTCAGAATTGTGAGTTATAGTCAAAATTGCGAGATATAAAGTCAGAATTGTGAGATATAAAGTCAGAATTGTGTGATATAAAGTCTGAATTGCGAGATATAAAGTCAGAATTGTGAGTTATGAAGTCAGAATTGTGTGATATAAAGTCAGAATTGTGTGATATAAAGTCAGAATTGCGAGATATAAAGTCAGAATTGCGAGATATAAAGTCAGAATTGTGAGTTATGAAGTCAGAATTGTGTGATATAAAGTCAGAATTGTGTGATATAAAGTCAGAATTGTGAGTTATAAAGTCAGAATTGTGAGATATAAAGTCAGAATTGTGTGATATAAAGTCTGAATTGCGAGTTATAAAGTCAGAATTGTGTGATATAAAGTCAGAATTGCGAGATATAAAGTCAGAATTGTGAGATATAAAGTCAGAATTGTGTGATATAAAGTCTGAATTGCGAGTTATAAAGTCAGAATTGTGTGATATAAAGTCAGAATTGTGTGATATAAAGTCAGAATTGTGTGATATAAAGTCAGAATTGTGAGTCATAAAGTCAGAATTGTGAGTCATAAAGTCAGAATTGCGAGATATAAAGGCTGAATTGTGAGATATAAAGTCTGAATTGCGAGATATAAAGTCAGAATTGCGAGATATAAAGTCAGAATTGTGTGATATAAAGTCAGAATTGCGAGATATAAAGTCAGAATTGTGTGATATAAAGTCAGAAAATGCGAGATATAAAGTCAGAATTGTGAGTTATAAAGTCAGAATTGTGTGATATAAATTCAGAATTGCGAGATATAAAGTCAGAATTGTGAGTTATAAAGTCAGAATTGTGAGATATAAAGTCAGAATTGTGAGTTATAAAGTCAGAATTGTGAGATATAAAGTCTGAATTGTGAGATATAAAGTCTGAATTGCGAGATATCAAGTCAGAATTGTGTGATATAAAGTCAGAATTGTGAGATATAAAGTCTGAATTGCGAGTTATAAAGTCAGAATTGTGTGATATAAAGTCAGAATTGTGAGTTATAGTCAGAATTGCGAGATATAAAGTCAGAATTGTGAGTTATAAAGTCAGAATTGTGTGATATAAAGTCAGAATTGCGAGATATAAAGTCAGAATTGTGAGTTATAGTCAAAATTGCGAGATATAAAGTCAGAATTGTGAGTTATAAAGTCAGAATTGTGTGATATAAATTCAGAATTGCGAGATATAAAGTCAGAATTGTGAGTTATAAAGTCAGAATTGTGAGATATAAAGTCAGAATTGTGAGTTATAAAGTCAGAATTGTGAGATATAAAGTCTGAATTGTGAGATATAAAGTCTGAATTGCGAGATATCAAGTCAGAATTGTGTGATATAAAGTCAGAATTGTGAGATATAAAGTCTGAATTGCGAGTTATAAAGTCAGAATTGTGTGATATAAAGTCAGAATTGTGAGTTATAGTCAGAATTGCGAGATATAAAGTCAGAATTGTGAGTTATAAAGTCAGAATTGTGTGATATAAAGTCAGAATTGCGAGATATAAAGTCAGAATTGTGAGTTATAGTCAAAATTGCGAGATATAAAGTCAGAATTGTGTGATATAAAGGCTGAATTGTGAGATATAAATTCAGAATTGCGAGATATAAAGTCAGAATTGTGAGTTATAGTCAAAATTGCGAGATATAAAGTCAGAATTGTGTGATATAAAGGCTGAATTGTGAGATATAAAGTCTGAATTGTGAGATATAAAGTCTGAATTGCGAGATATCAAGTCAGAATTGTGAGTTATAAAGTCAGAATTGTGAGATATAAAGTCAGAATTGTGTGATATAAAGTCAGAATTGTGTGATATAAAGGCTGAATTGTGAGTTATAAAGTCAGAATTGTGAGTTATAAAGTCAGAATTGTGTGATATAAAGTCAGAATTGTGTGATATAAAGTCAGAATTGTGAGTTATAAAGTCAGAATTGTGAGTTATAAAGTCAGAATTGTGAGTTATAAAGTCAGAATTGTGTGATATAAAGTCAGAATTGTGTGATATAAAGTCAGAATTGTGAGATATAAAGGCTGAATTGTGAGATATAAAGTCTGAATTGTGAGTTATAAAGTCAGAATTGTGAGATATAAAGGCTGAATTGTGAGATATAAAGTCTGAATTGTGAGATATAAAGTCAGAATTGTGAGATATAAAGTCAGAATTGCGAGATATAAAGGCTGAATTGTGAGATATAAAGTCTGAATTGTGAGTTATAAAGGCTGAATTGTGAGATATAAAGTCAGAATTGTGTGATATAAAGTCAGAATTGTGAGATATAAAGGCTGAATTGTGAGATATAAAGTCTGAATTGTGAGATATAAAGTCTGAATTGTGAGATATAAAGTCAGAATTGTGAGATATAAAGTCAGAATTGTGTGATATAGTCAGAATTGCGAGATATAAAGTCAGAATTGTGAGTTATAGTCAGAATTGCGAGATATAAAGTCAGAATTGTGAGTTATAAAGTCAGAATTGTGAGTTATAAAGTCTGATTTGTGAGTTATAGTCAGAATTACGAGATATAAAAAGTCAGAATTGTGTGATATAAAGGCTGAATTGTGAGTTATAAAGTCAGAATTGTGAGTTATAAAGTCAGAATTGTGAGTTATAAAGTCAGAATTGTGAGTTATAGTCAGAATTACGAGATATAAAAAGTCAGAATTGTGAGTTATAAAGTCAGAATTGTGAGATATAAAGTCAGAATTGTGAGTTATAAAGTCAGAATTGTGAGATATAAAGTCAGAATTGCGAGATATAAAGTCAGAATTGTGAGTTATAGTCAAAATTGCGAGATATAAAGTCAGAATTGTGTGATATAAAGGCTGAATTGTGAGATATAAATTCAGAATTGCGAGATATAAAGTCAGAATTGTGAGTTATAGTCAAAATTGCGAGATATAAAGTCAGAATTGTGTGATATAAAGGCTGAATTGTGAGATATAAATTCAGAATTGCGAGATATAAAGTCAGAATTGTGAGTTATAGTCAAAATTGCGAGATATAAAGTCAGAATTGTGTGATATAAAGGCTGAATTGTGAGTTATAAAGTCAGAATTGTGAGTTATAAAGTCAGAATTGTGTGATATAAAGTCAGAATTGTGTGATATAAAGTCAGAATTGTGAGTTATAAAGTCAGAATTGTGAGTTATAAAAGTCAGAATTGTGTGATATAAAGTCAGAATTGTGAGATATAAAGGCTGAATTGTGAGATATAAAGTCTGAATTGTGAGATATAAAGTCTGAATTGTGAGATATAAAGTCTGAATTGCGAGTTATAAAGTCAGAATTGTGTGATATAGTCAGAATTGCGAGATATAAAGTCAGAATTGTGAGTTATAGTCAGAATTGCTCGATATAAAGTCAGAATTGTGAGTTATAAAGTCAGAATTGTGAGTTATAGTCAGAATTACGAGATATAAAAAGTCAGAATTGTGTGATATAAAGTCAGAATTGCGAGTTATAAAGTCAGAATTGTGAGATATAAAGTCAGAATTGTGAGTTATAAAGTCAGAATTGTGAGATATAAAGTCAGAATTGTGAGATATAAAGTCTGAATTGCGAGATATAATGTCAGAATTGCGAGATATAAAGTCAGAATTGTGTGATATAAAGTCAGAATTGCGAGATATAAAGTCAGAATTGTGAGTTATAAAGTCAGAATTGTGAGATATAAAGTCAGAATTGTGTGATATAAAGTCTGAATTGCGAGTTATAAAGTCAGAATTGTGTGATATAAAGTCAGAATTGCGAGATATAAAGTCAGAATTGTGAGATATAAAGTCAGAATTGTGTGATATAAAGTCTGAATTGCGAGTTATAAAGTCAGAATTGTGTGATATAAAGTCAGAATTGTGAGTTATGAAGTCAGAATTGTGTGATATAAAGTCAGAATTGTGTGATATAAAGTCAGAATTGTGAGATATAAAGTCAGAATTGTGTGATATAAAGTCTGAATTGCGAGATATAAAGTCAGAATTGTGAGTTATGAAGTCAGAATTGTGTGATATAAAGTCAGAATTGTGTGATATAAAGTCAGAATTGCGAGATATAAAGTCAGAATTGCGAGATATAAAGTCAGAATTGTGAGTTATGAAGTCAGAATTGTGTGATATAAAGTCAGAATTGTGTGATATAAAGTCTGAATTGCGAGTTATAAAGTCAGAATTGTGTGATATAAAGTCAGAATTGCGAGATATAAAGTCAGAATTGTGAGATATAAAGTCAGAATTGTGTGATATAAAGTCTGAATTGCGAGTTATAAAGTCAGAATTGTGTGATATAAAGTCAGAATTGCGAGATATAAAGTCAGAATTGTGAGTTATGAAGTCAGAATTGTGTGATATAAAGTCAGAATTGTGTGATATAAAGTCAGAATTGTGAGTCATAAAGTCAGAATTGTGAGTCATAAAGTCAGAATTGCGAGATATAAAGGCTGAATTGTGAGATATAAAGTCTGAATTGCGAGATATAAAGTCAGAATTGCGAGATATAAAGTCAGAATTGTGTGATATAAAGTCAGAATTGCGAGATATAAAGTCAGAATTGCGAGATATAAAGTCAGAATTGTGTGATATAAAGTCAGAATTGCGAGATATAAAGTCAGAATTGTGAGTTATAAAGTCAGAATTGTGTGATATAAAGTCAGAATTGTGTGATATAAAGTCAGAATTGCGAGATATAAAGTCAGAATTGTGTGATATAAAGTCAGAATTGCGAGATATAAAGTCAGAATTGTGAGTTATAAAGTCAGAATTGTGTGATATAAATTCAGAATTGCGAGATATAAAGTCAGAATTGTGAGTTATAAAGTCAGAATTGTGAGTTATAAAGTCAGAATTGTGAGATATAAAGTCTGAATTGTGAGATATAAAGTCTGAATTGCGAGATATCAAGTCAGAATTGTGTGATATAAAGTCAGAATTGTGAGATATAAAGTCTGAATTGCGAGTTATAAAGTCAGAATTGTGTGATATAAAGTCAGAATTGTGAGTTATAGTCAGAATTGCGAGATATAAAGTCAGAATTGTGAGTTATAAAGTCAGAATTGTGTGATATAAAGTCAGAATTGCGAGATATAAAGTCAGAATTGTGAGTTATAGTCAAAATTGCGAGATATAAAGTCAGAATTGTGTGATATAAAGGCTGAATTGTGAGATATAAATTCAGAATTGCGAGATATAAAGTCAGAATTGTGAGTTATAGTCAAAATTGCGAGATATAAAGTCAGAATTGTGAGATATAAAGTCAGAATTGTGTGATATAAAGTCTGAATTGCGAGATATAAAGTCAGAATTGTGAGTTATGAAGTCAGAATTGTGTGATATAAAGTCAGAATTGTGTGATATAAAGTCAGAATTGCGAGATATAAAGTCAGAATTGCGAGATATAAAGTCAGAATTGTGAGTTATGAAGTCAGAATTGTGTGATATAAAGTCAGAATTGTGTGATATAAAGTCAGAATTGTGAGTTATAAAGTCAGAATTGTGAGATATAAAGTCAGAATTGTGTGATATAAAGTCTGAATTGCGAGTTATAAAGTCAGAATTGTGTGATATAAAGTCAGAATTGCGAGATATAAAGTCAGAATTGTGAGATATAAAGTCAGAATTGTGTGATATAAAGTCTGAATTGCGAGTTATAAAGTCAGAATTGTGTGATATAAAGTCAGAATTGTGTGATATAAAGTCAGAATTGTGTGATATAAAGTCAGAATTGTGAGTCATAAAGTCAGAATTGTGAGTCATAAAGTCAGAATTGCGAGATATAAAGGCTGAATTGTGAGATATAAAGTCTGAATTGCGAGATATAAAGTCAGAATTGCGAGATATAAAGTCAGAATTGTGTGATATAAAGTCAGAATTGCGAGATATAAAGTCAGAATTGCGAGATATAAAGTCAGAATTGTGTGATATAAAGTCAGAATTGCGAGATATAAAGTCAGAATTGTGAGTTATAAAGTCAGAATTGTGTGATATAAAGTCAGAATTGTGTGATATAAAGTCAGAATTGCGAGATATAAAGTCAGAATTGTGTGATATAAAGTCAGAAAATGCGAGATATAAAGTCAGAATTGTGAGTTATAAAGTCAGAATTGTGTGATATAAATTCAGAATTGCGAGATATAAAGTCAGAATTGTGAGTTATAAAGTCAGAATTGTGAGATATAAAGTCAGAATTGTGAGTTATAAAGTCAGAATTGTGAGATATAAAGTCTGAATTGTGAGATATAAAGTCTGAATTGCGAGATATCAAGTCAGAATTGTGTGATATAAAGTCAGAATTGTGAGATATAAAGTCTGAATTGCGAGTTATAAAGTCAGAATTGTGTGATATAAAGTCAGAATTGTGAGTTATAGTCAGAATTGCGAGATATAAAGTCAGAATTGTGAGTTATAAAGTCAGAATTGTGTGATATAAAGTCAGAATTGCGAGATATAAAGTCAGAATTGTGAGTTATAGTCAAAATTGCGAGATATAAAGTCAGAATTGTGTGATATAAAGGCTGAATTGTGAGATATAAATTCAGAATTGCGAGATATAAAGTCAGAATTGTGAGTTATAGTCAAAATTGCGAGATATAAAGTCAGAATTGTGTGATATAAAGGCTGAATTGTGAGATATAAAGTCTGAATTGTGAGATATAAAGTCTGAATTGCGAGATATCAAGTCAGAATTGTGAGTTATAAAGTCAGAATTGTGAGATATAAAGTCAGAATTGTGTGATATAAAGTCAGAATTGTGTGATATAAAGGCTGAATTGTGAGTTATAAAGTCAGAATTGTGAGTTATAAAGTCAGAATTGTGTGATATAAAGTCAGAATTGTGTGATATAAAGTCAGAATTGTGAGTTATAAAGTCAGAATTGTGAGTTATAAAGTCAGAATTGTGAGTTATAAAGTCAGAATTGTGTGATATAAAGTCAGAATTGTGTGATATAAAGTCAGAATTGTGAGATATAAAGGCTGAATTGTGAGATATAAAGTCTGAATTGTGAGTTATAAAGTCAGAATTGTGAGATATAAAGGCTGAATTGTGAGATATAAAGTCTGAATTGTGAGATATAAAGTCAGAATTGTGAGATATAAAGTCAGAATTGCGAGATATAAAGGCTGAATTGTGAGATATAAAGTCTGAATTGTGAGTTATAAAGGCTGAATTGTGAGATATAAAGTCAGAATTGTGTGATATAAAGTCAGAATTGTGAGATATAAAGGCTGAATTGTGAGATATAAAGTCTGAATTGTGAGATATAAAGTCTGAATTGTGAGATATAAAGTCAGAATTGTGAGATATAAAGTCAGAATTGTGTGATATAGTCAGAATTGCGAGATATAAAGTCAGAATTGTGAGTTATAGTCAGAATTGCGAGATATAAAGTCAGAATTGTGAGTTATAAAGTCAGAATTGTGAGTTATAAAGTCTGATTTGTGAGTTATAGTCAGAATTACGAGATATAAAAAGTCAGAATTGTGTGATATAAAGGCTGAATTGTGAGTTATAAAGTCAGAATTGTGAGTTATAAAGTCAGAATTGTGAGTTATAAAGTCAGAATTGTGAGTTATAGTCAGAATTACGAGATATAAAAAGTCAGAATTGTGAGTTATAAAGTCAGAATTGTGAGATATAAAGTCAGAATTGTGAGTTATAAAGTCAGAATTGTGAGATATAAAGTCAGAATTGTGAGTTATAAAGTCAGAATTGTGAGATATAAAGTCAGAATTGTGTGATATAAAGTCTGAATTGCGAGTTATAAAGTCAGAATTGTGTGATATAAAGTCAGAATTGCGAGATATAAAGTCAGAATTGTGAGATATAAAGTCAGAATTGTGTGATATAAAGTCAGAATTGTGTGATATAAAGTCAGAATTGCGAGATATAAAGTCAGAATTGTGAGTTATAAAGTCAGAATTGTGTGATATAATGTCAGAATTGTGTGATATAAAGTCAGAATTGTGAGTCATAAAGTCAGAATTGCGAGATATAAATTCAGAATTGCGAGATATAAAGTCAGAATTGTGAGTTATAAAGTCAGAATTGTGAGATATAAAGTCAGAATTGTGAGTTATAAAGTCAGAATTGTGAGATATAAAGTCTGAATTGTGAGTTATAAAGTCAGAATTGTGTGATATAATGTCAGAATTGTGTGATATAAAGTCAGAATTGTGAGTCATAAAGTCAGAATTGTGAGTTATAAAGTCAGAATTGTGTGATATAAAGTCAGAATTGTGAGTTATAAAGTCAGAATTGTGAGATATAAAGTCAGAATTGTGAGTTATAAAGTCAGAATTGTGTGATATAAAGGCTGAATTGTGAGTTATAAAGTCAGAATTGTGAGTTATAAAGTCAGAATTGTGAGATATAAAGTCAGAATTGTGAGTTATAAAGTCAGAATTGTGAGATATAAAGTCAGAATTGTGAGATATAAAGTCAGAATTGTGAGTTATAAAGTCAGAATTGTGTGATATAAAGTCAGAATTGCGAGATATAAAGTCAGAATTGTGAGTTATAAAGTCAGAATTGTGTGATATAAAGTCAGAATTGCGAGATATAAAGTCAGAATTGTGAGTTATAGTCAAAATTGCGAGATATAAAGTCAGAATTGTGTGATATAAAGGCTGAATTGTGAGATATAAAGTCTGAATTGTGAGATATAAAGTCTGAATTGCGAGATATCAAGTCAGAATTGTGAGTTATAAAGTCAGAATTGTGAGATATAAAGTCAGAATTGTGTGATATAAAGTCAGAATTGTGTGATATAAAGGCTGAATTGTGAGTTATAAAGTCAGAATTGTGAGTTATAAAGTCAGAATTGTGTGATATAAAGTCAGAATTGTGTGATATAAAGTCAGAATTGTGAGTTATAAAGTCAGAATTGTGAGTTATAAAGTCAGAATTGTGAGTTATAAAGTCAGAATTGTGAGATATAAAGGCTGAATTGTGAGATATAAAGTCTGAATTGTGAGTTATAAAGTCAGAATTGTGAGATATAAAGGCTGAATTGTGAGATATAAAGTCAGAATTGTGTGATATAAAGTCAGAATTGTGAGATATAAAGGCTGAATTGTGAGATATAAAGTCTGAATTGTGAGTTATAAAGTCAGAATTGTGAGATATAAAGGCTGAATTGTGAGATATAAAGTCTGAATTGTGAGATATAAAGTCAGAATTGTGAGATATAAAGTCAGAATTGCGAGATATAAAGGCTGAATTGTGAGATATAAAGTCTGAATTGTGTGATATAAAGTCAGAATTGTGAGATATAAAGGCTGAATTGTGAGATATAAAGTCTGAATTGTGAGATATAAAGTCTGAATTGTGAGATATAAAGTCAGAATTGTGAGATATAAAGTCAGAATTGTGTGATATAGTCAGAATTGCGAGATATAAAGTCAGAATTGTGAGTTATAGTCAGAATTGCGAGATATAAAGTCAGAATTGTGAGTTATAAAGTCAGAATTGTGAGTTATAAAGTCTGATTTGTGAGTTATAGTCAGAATTACGAGATATAAAAAGTCAGAATTGTGTGATATAAAGGCTGAATTGTGAGTTATAAAGTCAGAATTGTGAGTTATAAAGTCAGAATTGTGAGATATAAAGTCAGAATTGTGAGTTATAAAGTCAGAATTGTGAGATATAAAGTCAGAATTGTGTGATATAAAGTCTGAATTGCGAGTTATAAAGTCAGAATTGTGTGATATAAAGTCAGAATTGCAAGATATAAAGTCAGAATTGTGAGATATAAAGTCAGAATTGTGTGATATAAAGTCAGAATTGTGTGATATAAAGTCAGAATTGCGAGATATAAAGTCAGAATTGTGAGTTATAAAGTCAGAATTGTGTGATATAATGTCAGAATTGTGTGATATAAAGTCAGAATTGTGAGTCATAAAGTCAGAATTGCGAGATATAAATTCAGAATTGCGAGATATAAAGTCAGAATTGTGAGTTATAAAGTCAGAATTGTGAGATATAAAGTCAGAATTGTGAGTTATAAAGTCAGAATTGTGAGATATAAAGTCTGAATTGTGAGTTATAAAGTCAGAATTGTGAGTTATAGTCAGAATTACGAGATATAAAAAGTCAGAATTGTGTGATATAAAGGCTGAATTGTGAGTTATAAAGTCAGAATTGTGAGTTATAAAGTCAGAATTGTGAGATATAAAGTCAGAATTGTGAGTTATAAAGTCAGAATTGTGAGATATAAAGTCAGAATTGTGAGATATAAAGTCAGAATTGTGAGTTATAAAGTCAGAATTGTGTGATATAAAGTCAGAATTGCGAGATATAAAGTCAGAATTGTGAGTTATAAAGTCAGAATTGTGTGATATAAAGTCAGAATTGTGTGATATAAAGTCAGAATTGCGAGATATAAAGTCAGAATTGTGAGATATAAAGTCAGAATTGTGAGATATAAAGTCAGAATTGTGTGATATAAAGTCAGAATTGCGAGATATAAAGTCAGAATTGTGAGATATAAAGTCTGAATTGCGAGTTATAAAGTCAGAATTGTGTGATATAAAGTCAGAATTGCGAGATATAAAGTCAGAATTGTGAGTTATAAAGTCAGAATTGTGTGATATAAAGTCAGAATTGTGTGATATAAAGTCAGAATTGCGAGATATAAATTCAGAATTGCGAGATATAAAGTCAGAATTGTGAGTTATAAAGTCAGAATTGTGAGTTATAGTCAGAATTGTGAGTTATAAAGTCAGAATTGCGAGATATAAAGTCAGAATTGTGAGTTATAGTCAAAATTGCGAGATATAAAGTCAGAATTGTGTGATATAAAGGCTGAATTGTGAGATATAAAGTCTGAATTGTGAGATATAAAGTCTGAATTGCGAGATATCAAGTCAGAATTGTGTGATATAAAGTCAGAATTGTGTGATATAAAGGCTGAATTGTGAGTTATAAAGTCAGAATTGTGAGTTATAAAGTCAGAATTGTGTGATATAAAGTCAGAATTGTGTGATATAAAGTCAGAATTGTGAGTTATAAAGTCAGAATTGTGAGTTATAAAAGTCATAATTGTGAGATATAAAGGCTGAATTGTGAGATATAAAGTCAGAATTGTGAGATATAAAGGCTGAATTGTGAGATATAAAGTCTGAATTGTGAGTTATAAAGTCATAATTGTGAGATATAAAGGCTGAATTGTGAGATATAAAGTCTGAATTGTGAGATATAAAGTCTGAATTGTGAGATATAAAGTCTGAATTGCGAGTTATAAAGTCAGAATTGTGTGATATAGTCAGAATTGCGAGATATAAAGTCAGAATTGTGAGTTATAGTCAGAATTGCGAGATATAAAGTCAGAATTGTGAGTTATAAAGTCAGAATTGTGAGTTATAGTCAGAATTACGAGATATAAAAAGTCAGAATTGTGTGATATAAAGGCTGATTTGTGAGTTATAGTCAGAATTGCTCGATATAAAGTCAGAATTGTGAGTTATAAAGTCAGAATTGTGAGTTATAGTCAGAATTACGAGATATAAAAAGTCAGAATTGTGTGATATAAAGTCTGAATTGCGAGTTATAAAGTCAGAATTGTGAGATATAAAGTCAGAATTGTGAGTTATAAAGTCAGAATTGTGAGATATAAAGTCAGAATTGTGAGATATAAAGTCTGAATTGCGAGATATAATGTCAGAATTGCGAGATATAAAGTCAGAATTGTGTGATATAAAGTCAGAATTGCGAGATATAAAGTCAGAATTGTGAGTTATAAAGTCAGAATTGTGAGATATAAAGTCAGAATTGTGTGATATAAAGTCAGAATTGTGTGATATAAAGTCTGAATTGCGAGATATAATGTCAGAATTGCGAGATATAAAGTCAGAATTGCGAGTTATAAAGTCAGAATTGTGTGATATAAAGTCAGAATTGCGAGATATAAAGTCAGAATTGTGAGATATAAAGTCAGAATTGTGTGATATAAAGTCTGAATTGCGAGTTATAAAGTCAGAATTGTGTGATATAAAGTCAGAATTGCGAGATATAAAGTCAGAATTGTGAGTTATGAAGTCAGAATTGTGTGATATAAAGTCAGAATTGTGTGATATAAAGTCAGAATTGTGAGTTATAAAGTCAGAATTGTGAGATATAAAGTCAGAATTGTGTGATATAAAGTCTGAATTGCGAGTTATAAAGTCAGAATTGTGTGATATAAAGTCAGAATTGCGAGATATAAAGTCAGAATTGTGTGATATAAAGTCAGAATTGTGTGATATAAAGTCAGAATTGTGTGATATAAAGTCAGAATTGCGAGATATAAAGTCAGAATTGTGAGTTATGAAGTCAGAATTGTGTGATATAAAGTCAGAATTGCGAGATATAAAGTCAGAATTGTGAGTTATGAAGTCAGAATTGTGTGATATAAAGTCAGAATTGTGTGATATAAAGTCAGAATTGTGTGATATAAAGTCAGAATTGTGAGTCATAAAGTCAGAATTGTGAGTCATAAAGTCAGAATTGCGAGATATAAAGTCTGAATTGTGAGATATAAAGTCAGAATTGTGTGATATAAAGTCTGAATTGTGAGATATAAAGTCTGAATTGTGAGTTATAAAGTCAGAATTGTGTGATATAAAGTCAGAATTGTGTGATATAAAGTCAGAATTGTGAGTCATAAAGTCAGAATTGCGAGATATAAATTCAGAATTGCGAGATATAAAGTCAGAATTGTGAGTTATAAAGTCAGAATTGTGAGATATAAAGTCAGAATTGTGAGTCATAAAGTCAGAATTGCGAGATATAAAGTCTGAATTGTGAGATATAAAGTCAGAATTGTGAGATATAAAGTCTGAATTGTGAGATATAAAGTCTGAATTGTGAGTTATAAAGTCAGAATTGTGTGATATAAAGTCAGAATTGTGTGATATAAAGTCAGAATTGTGAGTCATAAAGTCAGAATTGCGAGATATAAATTCAGAATTGCGAGATATAAAGTCAGAATTGTGAGTTATAAAGTCAGAATTGCGAGATATAAAGTCAGAATTGTGAGTTATAAAGTCAGAATTGTGTGATATAAAGTCAGAATTGCGAGATATAAAGTCAGAATTGTGAGTTATAAAGTCTGAATTGCGAGTTATAAAGTCAGAATTGTGTGATATAAAGTCAGAATTGTGAGTTATAGTCAGAATTGCGAGATATAAAGTCAGAATTGTGAGTTATAAAGTCAGAATTGTGTGATATAAAGTCAGAATTGCGAGATATAAAGTCAGAATTGTGAGTTATAAAGTCTGAATTGCGAGTTATAAAGTCAGAATTGTGTGATATAAAGTCAGAATTGTGAGTTATAGTCAGAATTGCGAGATATAAAGTCAGAATTGTGAGTTATAAAGTCAGAATTGTGTGATATAAAGTCAGAATTGTGTGATATAAAGGCTGAATTGTGAGATATAAATTCAGAATTGCGAGATATAAAGTCTGAATTGCGAGATATCAAGTCAGAATTGTGTGATATAAAGTCAGAATTGTGAGATATAAAGTCTGAATTGCGAGTTATAAAGTCAGAATTGTGAGTTATAGTCAGAATTGCGAGATATAAAGTCAGAATTGTGAGTTATAAAGTCAGAATTGTCTGATATAAAGTCAGAATTGTGTGATATAAAGTCAGAATTGTGTGATATAAAGTCAGAATTGTGAGTCATAAAGTCAGAATTGTGAGTCATAAAGTCAGAATTGCGAGATATAAAGGCTGAATTGTGAGATATAAAGTCTGAATTGCGAGATATAAAGTCAGAATTGCGAGATATAAAGTCAGAATTGTGTGATATAGTCAGAATTGCGAGATATAAAGTCAGAATTGTGAGTTATAAAGTCAGAATTGTGTGATATAAAGTCAGAATTGTGTGATATAAAGGCTGAATTGTGAGATATAAATTCAGAATTGCGAGATATAAAGTCAGAATTGTGTGATATAAAGTCAGAATTGTGTGATATAAAGGCTGAATTGTGAGATATAAATTCAGAATTGCGAGATATAAAGTCAGAATTGTGAGTTATAGTCAAAATTGCGAGATATAAAGTCAGAATTGTGTGATATAAAGGCTGAATTGTGAGATATAAAGTCTGAATTGTGAGATATAAAGTCTGAATTGCGAGATATCAAGTCAGAATTGTGTGATATAAAGTCAGAATTGTGTGATATAAAGGCTGAATTGTGAGTTATAAAGTCAGAATTGTGAGTTATAAAGTCAGAATTGTGTGATATAAAGTCAGAATTGTGTGATATAAAGTCAGAATTGTGAGTTATAAAGTCAGAATTGTGAGTTATAAAAGTCAGAATTGTGTGATATAAAGTCAGAATTGTGAGATATAAAGGCTGAATTGTGAGATATAAAGTCTGAATTGTGAGTTATAAAGTCATAATTGTGAGATATAAAGGCTGAATTGTGAGATATAAAGTCTGAATTGTGAGATATAAAGTCTGAATTGTGAGATATAAAGTCTGAATTGCGAGTTATAAAGTCAGAATTGTGTGATATAGTCAGAATTGCGAGATATAAAGTCAGAATTGTGAGTTATAGTCAGAATTGCGAGATATAAAGTCAGAATTGTGAGTTATAGTCAGAATTACGAGATATAAAAAGTCAGAATTGTGTGATATAAAGGCTGATTTGTGAGTTATAGTCAGAATTGCTCGATATAAAGTCAGAATTGTGAGTTATAAAGTCAGAATTGTGAGTTATAGTCAGAATTACGAGATATAAAAAGTCAGAATTGTGTGATATAAAGTCTGAATTGCGAGTTATAAAGTCAGAATTGTGAGATATAAAGTCAGAATTGTGAGTTATAAAGTCAGAATTGTGAGATATAAAGTCAGAATTGTGAGATATAAAGTCTGAATTGCGAGATATAATGTCAGAATTGCGAGATATAAAGTCAGAATTGTGTGATATAAAGTCAGAATTGCGAGATATAAAGTCAGAATTGTGAGTTATAAAGTCAGAATTGTGAGATATAAAGTCAGAATTGTGTGATATAAAGTCAGAATTGTGTGATATAAAGTCTGAATTGCGAGATATAATGTCAGAATTGCGAGATATAAAGTCAGAATTGCGAGTTATAAAGTCAGAATTGTGTGATATAAAGTCAGAATTGCGAGATATAAAGTCAGAATTGTGAGTTATGAAGTCAGAATTGTGTGATATAAAGTCAGAATTGTGTGATATAAAGTCTGAATTGCGAGTTATAAAGTCAGAATTGTGTGATATAAAGTCAGAATTGCGAGATATAAAGTCAGAATTGCGAGTTATAAAGTCAGAATTGCGAGATATAAAGTCAGAATTGTGAGATATAAAGTCAGAATTGTGTGATATAAAGTCTGAATTGCGAGTTATAAAGTCAGAATTGTGTGATATAAAGTCAGAATTGCGAGATATAAAGTCAGAATTGTGAGTTATGAAGTCAGAATTGTGTGATATAAAGTCTGAATTGCGAGTTATAAAGTCAGAATTGTGTGATATAAAGTCAGAATTGCGAGATATAAAGTCAGAATTGTGAGATATAAAGTCAGAATTGTGTGATATAAAGTCAGAATTGCGAGATATAAAGTCAGAATTGTGAGTTATGAAGTCAGAATTGTGTGATATAAAGTCAGAATTGCGAGATATAAAGTCAGAATTGTGAGTTATGAAGTCAGAATTGTGTGATATAAAGTCAGAATTGTGTGATATAAAGTCAGAATTGTGAGATATAAAGTCTGAATTGTGAGTTATAAAGTCAGAATTGTGTGATATAAAGTCTGAATTGTGAGATATAAAGTCTGAATTGTGAGATATAAAGTCTGAATTGTGAGATATAAAGTCAGAATTGTGTGATATAAAGTCTGAATTGTGAGATATAAAGTCTGAATTGTGAGTTATAAAGTCAGAATTGTGTGATATAAAGTCAGAATTGTGTGATATAAAGTCAGAATTGTGAGTCATAAAGTCAGAATTGCGAGATATAAAGTCTGAATTGTGAGATATAAAGTCTGAATTGTGAGATATAAAGTCTGAATTGTGAGATATAAAGTCAGAATTGTGTGATATAAAGTCTGAATTGTGAGATATAAAGTCTGAATTGTGAGTTATAAAGTCAGAATTGTGTGATATAAAGTCAGAATTGTGTGATATAAAGTCAGAATTGTGAGTCATAAAGTCAGAATTGTGAGATATAAAGTCAGAATTGTGAGTCATAAAGTCAGAATTGCGAGATATAAAGTCTGAATTGTGAGATATAAAGTCAGAATTGTGAGATATAAAGTCTGAATTGTGAGATATAAAGTCTGAATTGTGAGTTATAAAGTCAGAATTGTGAGATATAAAGTCAGAATTGTGAGTTATAAAGTCAGAATTGTGAGTTATAAAGTCAGAATTGTGAGATATAAATTCAGAATTGCGAGATATAAAGTCAGAATTGTGAGTTATAAAGTCAGAATTGTGAGTTATGAAGTCAGAATTGTGTGATATAAAGTCAGAATTGTGTGATATAAAGTCAGAATTGTGAGATATAAAGTCTGAATTGTGAGTTATAAAGTCAGAATTGTGTGATATAAAGTCTGAATTGTGAGATATAAAGTCTGAATTGTGAGATATAAAGTCTGAATTGTGAGATATAAAGTCAGAATTGTGTGATATAAAGTCTGAATTGTGAGATATAAAGTCTGAATTGTGAGTTATAAAGTCAGAATTGTGTGATATAAAGTCAGAATTGTGTGATATAAAGTCAGAATTGTGAGTCATAAAGTCAGAATTGCGAGATATAAAGTCTGAATTGTGAGATATAAAGTCTGAATTGTGAGATATAAAGTCTGAATTGTGAGATATAAAGTCAGAATTGTGTGATATAAAGTCTGAATTGTGAGATATAAAGTCTGAATTGTGAGTTATAAAGTCAGAATTGTGTGATATAAAGTCAGAATTGTGTGATATAAAGTCAGAATTGTGAGTCATAAAGTCAGAATTGTGAGATATAAAGTCAGAATTGTGAGTCATAAAGTCAGAATTGCGAGATATAAAGTCTGAATTGTGAGATATAAAGTCAGAATTGTGAGATATAAAGTCTGAATTGTGAGATATAAAGTCTGAATTGTGAGTTATAAAGTCAGAATTGTGAGATATAAAGTCAGAATTGTGAGTTATAAAGTCAGAATTGTGAGTTATAAAGTCAGAATTGTGAGATATAAATTCAGAATTGCGAGATATAAAGTCAGAATTGTGAGTTATAAAGTCAGAATTGTGAGATATAAAGTCAGAATTGTGAGTCATAAAGTCAGAATTGCGAGATATAAAGTCTGAATTGTGAGATATAAAGTCAGAATTGTGAGATATAAAGTCTGAATTGTGAGATATAAAGTCTGAATTGTGAGTTATAAAGTCAGAATTGTGAGATATAAAGTCAGAATTGTGAGTCATAAAGTCAGAATTGCGAGATATAAATTCAGAATTGCGAGATATAAAGTCAGAATTGTGAGTTATAAAGTCAGAATTGTGAGATATAAAGTCAGAATTGTGAGTTATAGTCAGAATTGCGAGATATAAAGTCAGAATTGTGAGTTATAAAGTCAGAATTGTGTGATATAAAGTCAGAATTGCGAGATATAAAGTCAGAATTGTGAGTTATAAAGTCTGAATTGTGAGATATAAAGTCAGAATTGTGAGTTATAGTCAGAATTGCGAGATATAAAGTCAGAATTGTGAGTTATAAAGTCAGAATTGTGTGATATAAAGTCAGAATTGTGTGATATAAAGTCAGAATTGCGAGATATAAAGTCAGAATTGTGAGTTATAAAGTCAGAATTGCGAGATATAAAGTCAGAATTGTGAGTTATAAAGTCTGAATTGTGAGATATAAAGTCAGAATTGTGAGTTATAGTCAGAATTGCGAGATATAAAGTCAGAATTGTGAGTTATAAAGTCTGAATTGTGAGATATAAAGTCAGAATTGTGAGTTATAAAGTCAGAATTGTGTGATATAAAGTCAGAATTGTGTGATATAAAGTCAGAATTGCGAGATATAAAGTCAGAATTGTGTGATATAAAGTCAGAATTGCGAGATATAAAGTCAGAATTGTGAGTTATAAAGTCTGAATTGTGAGATATAAAGTCAGAATTGTGAGTTATAGTCAGAATTGCGAGATATAAAGTCAGAATTGTGAGTTATAAAGTCAGAATTGTGAGTTATAAAGTCAGAATTGTGTGATATAAAGTCAGAATTGCGAGATATAAAGTCAGAATTGTGAGTTATAAAGTCAGAATTGTGAGATATAAAGTCAGAATTGTGAGATATAAAGTCTGAATTGCGAGTTATAAAGTCAGAATTGTGTGATATAAAGTCAGAATTGTGAGTTATAGTCAGAATTGCGAGATATAAAGTCAGAATTGTGAGTTATAAAGTCAGAATTGTGTGATATAAAGTCAGAATTGCGAGATATAAAGTCAGAATTGTGAGTTATAAAGTCTGAATTGCGAGTTATAAAGTCAGAATTGTGTGATATAAAGTCAGAATTGTGAGTTATAGTCAGAATTGCGAGATATAAAGTCAGAATTGTGAGTTATAAAGTCAGAATTGTGTGATATAAAGTCAGAATTGTGTGATATAAAGGCTGAATTGTGAGATATAAATTCAGAATTGCGAGATATAAAGTCAGAATTGTGAGTTATAGTCAAAATTGCGAGATATAAAGTCAGAATTGTGTGATATAAAGGCTGAATTGTGAGATATAAAGTCTGAATTGTGAGATATAAAGTCTGAATTGCGAGATATCAAGTCAGAATTGTGTGATATAAAGTCAGAATTGTGAGATATAAAGTCTGAATTGCGAGTTATAAAGTCAGAATTGTGAGTTATAGTCAGAATTGCGAGATATAAAGTCAGAATTGTGAGTTATAAAGTCAGAATTGTCTGATATAAAGTCAGAATTGTGTGATATAAAGTCAGAATTGTGTGATATAAAGTCAGAATTGTGAGTCATAAAGTCAGAATTGTGAGTCATAAAGTCAGAATTGCGAGATATAAAGGCTGAATTGTGAGATATAAAGTCTGAATTGCGAGATATAAAGTCAGAATTGCGAGATATAAAGTCAGAATTGTGTGATATAAAGTCAGAATTGCGAGATATAAAGTCAGAATTGCGAGATATAAAGTCAGAATTGTGTGATATAAAGTCAGAATTGCGAGATATAAAGTCAGAATTGTGAGTTATAAAGTCAGAATTGTGTGATATAAAGTCAGAATTGTGTGATATAAAGTCAGAATTGTGAGTCATAAAGTCAGAATTGTGTGATATAAAGTCAGAATTGTGAGATATAAAGTCAGAATTGTGAGTTATAAAGTCAGAATTGTGTGATATAAAGTCAGAATTGTGAGATATAAAGTCAGAATTGTGAGTTATAAAGTCAGAATTGTGTGATATAAATTCAGAATTGCGAGATATAAAGTCAGAATTGTGAGTTATAAAGTCAGAATTGTGAGATATAAAGTCAGAATTGTGAGTTATAAAGTCAGAATTGTGAGATATAAAGTCTGAATTGTGAGATATAAAGTCTGAATTGCGAGATATCAAGTCAGAATTGTGTGATATAAAGTCAGAATTGTGAGATATAAAGTCTGAATTGCGAGTTATAAAGTCAGAATTGTGTGATATAAAGTCAGAATTGTGTGATATAAAGTCAGAATTGCGAGATATAAAGTCAGAATTGTGAGTTATAGTCAAAATTGCGAGATATAAAGTCAGAATTGTGTGATATAAAGGCTGAATTGTGAGATATAAATTCAGAATTGCGAGATATAAAGTCAGAATTGTGAGTTATAGTCAAAATTGCGAGATATAAAGTCAGAATTGTGTGATATAAAGGCTGAATTGTGAGATATAAAGTCTGAATTGTGAGATATAAAGTCTGAATTGCGAGATATCAAGTCAGAATTGTGTGATATAAAGTCAGAATTGTGAGATATAAAGTCTGAATTGCGAGTTATAAAGTCAGAATTGTGAGTTATAGTCAAAATTGCGAGATATAAAGTCAGAATTGTGTGATATAAAGGCTGAATTGTGAGTTATAGTCAAAATTACGAGATATAAAGTCAGAATTGTGTGATATAAAGGCTGAATTGTGAGTTATAAAGTCAGAATTGTGAGTTATAAAGTCAGAATTGTGTGATATAAAGTCAGAATTGTGTGATATAAAGTCAGAATTGTGAGTTATAAATTCAGAATTGCGAGATATAAAGTCAGAATTGTGAGTTATAAAGTCAGAATTGTGAGTTATAAAGTCAGAATTGTGAGATATAAAGTCTGAATTGTGAGTTATAAAGTCAGAATTGTGAGTTATAGTCAGAATTACGAGATATAAAAAGTCAGAATTGTGTGATATAAAGGCTGAATTGTGAGTTATAAAGTCAGAATTGTGAGTTATAAAGTCAGAATTGTGAGATATAAAGTCAGAATTGTGAGTTATAAAGTCAGAATTGTGTGATATAAAGTCAGAATTGCGAGATATAAAGTCAGAATTGTGAGATATAAAGTCAGAATTGTGTGATATAAAGTCTGAATTGCGAGTTATAAAGTCAGAATTGTGTGATATAAAGTCTGAATTGCGAGTTATAAAGTCAGAATTGTGTGATATAAAGTCAGAATTGCGAGATATAAAGTCAGAATTGTGAGATATAAAGTCAGAATTGTGTGATATAAAGTCAGAATTGCGAGATATAAAGTCAGAATTGTGAGTTATGAAGTCAGAATTGTGTGATATAAAGTCAGAATTGCGAGATATAAAGTCAGAATTGTGAGTTATGAAGTCAGAATTGTGTGATATAAAGTCAGAATTGTGTGATATAAAGTCAGAATTGTGTGATATAAAGTCAGAATTGTGAGTCATAAAGTCAGAATTGTGAGTCATAAAGTCAGAATTGCGAGATATAAAGTCTGAATTGTGAGATATAAAGTCAGAATTGTGTGATATAAAGTCTGAATTGTGAGATATAAAGTCTGAATTGTGAGTTATAAAGTCAGAATTGTGTGATATAAAGTCAGAATTGTGTGATATAAAGTCAGAATTGTGAGTTATAAAGTCAGAATTGTGAGATATAAAGTCAGAATTGTGAGTCATAAAGTCAGAATTGCGAGATATAAAGTCTGAATTGTGAGATATAAAGTCAGAATTGTGAGATATAAAGTCTGAATTGTGAGATATAAAGTCTGAATTGTGAGTTATAAAGTCAGAATTGTGTGATATAAAGTCAGAATTGTGTGATATAAAGTCAGAATTGTGAGTCATAAAGTCAGAATTGCGAGATATAAATTCAGAATTGCGAGATATAAAGTCAGAATTGTGAGTTATAAAGTCAGAATTGTGAGATATAAAGTCAGAATTGTGAGTTATAGTCAGAATTGCGAGATATAAAGTCAGAATTGTGAGTTATAAAGTCAGAATTGTGTGATATAAAGTCAGAATTGCGAGATATAAAGTCAGAATTGTGAGTTATAAAGTCTGAATTGTGAGATATAAAGTCAGAATTGTGAGTTATAGTCAGAATTGCGAGATATAAAGTCAGAATTGTGAGTTATAAAGTCAGAATTGTGTGATATAAAGTCAGAATTGTGTGATATAAAGTCAGAATTGCGAGATATAAAGTCAGAATTGTGAGTTATAAAGTCAGAATTGCGAGATATAAAGTCAGAATTGTGAGTTATAAAGTCTGAATTGTGAGATATAAAGTCAGAATTGTGAGTTATAGTCAGAATTGCGAGATATAAAGTCAGAATTGTGAGTTATAAAGTCTGAATTGTGAGATATAAAGTCAGAATTGTGAGTTATAAAGTCAGAATTGTGTGATATAAAGTCAGAATTGTGTGATATAAAGTCAGAATTGCGAGATATAAAGTCAGAATTGTGTGATATAAAGTCAGAATTGCGAGATATAAAGTCAGAATTGTGAGTTATAAAGTCTGAATTGTGAGATATAAAGTCAGAATTGTGAGTTATAGTCAGAATTGCGAGATATAAAGTCAGAATTGTGAGTTATAAAGTCAGAATTGTGAGTTATAAAGTCAGAATTGTGTGATATAAAGTCAGAATTGCGAGATATAAAGTCAGAATTGTGAGTTATAAAGTCAGAATTGTGAGATATAAAGTCAGAATTGTGAGTTATAGTCAGAATTGCGAGATATAAAGTCAGAATTGTGAGTTATAAAGTCAGAATTGTGTGATATAAAGTCAGAATTGCGAGATATAAAGTCTGAATTGCGAGTTATAAAGTCAGAATTGTGTGATATAAAGTCAGAATTGTGTGATATAAAGTCAGAATTGCGAGATATAAAGTCTGAATTGCGAGTTATAAAGTCAGAATTGTGTGATATAAAGTCAGAATTGTGAGATATAAAGTCAGAATTGTGAGTCATAAAGTCAGAATTGCGAGATATAAATTCAGAATTGCGAGATATAAAGTCAGAATTGTGAGTTATAAAGTCAGAATTGTGAGATATAAAGTCAGAATTGTGAGTTATAGTCAGAATTGCGAGATATAAAGTCAGAATTGTGAGTTATAAAGTCAGAATTGTGTGATATAAAGTCAGAATTGCGAGATATAAAGTCAGAATTGTGAGTTATAAAGTCTGAATTGTGAGATATAAAGTCAGAATTGTGAGTTATAGTCAGAATTGCGAGATATAAAGTCAGAATTGTGAGTTATAAAGTCAGAATTGTGTGATATAAAGTCAGAATTGTGTGATATAAAGTCAGAATTGCGAGATATAAAGTCAGAATTGTGAGTTATAAAGTCAGAATTGCGAGATATAAAGTCAGAATTGTGAGTTATAAAGTCTGAATTGTGAGATATAAAGTCAGAATTGTGAGTTATAGTCAGAATTGCGAGATATAAAGTCAGAATTGTGAGTTATAAAGTCTGAATTGTGAGATATAAAGTCAGAATTGTGAGTTATAAAGTCAGAATTGTGTGATATAAAGTCAGAATTGTGTGATATAAAGTCAGAATTGCGAGATATAAAGTCAGAATTGTGTGATATAAAGTCAGAATTGCGAGATATAAAGTCAGAATTGTGAGTTATAAAGTCTGAATTGTGAGATATAAAGTCAGAATTGTGAGTTATAGTCAGAATTGCGAGATATAAAGTCAGAATTGTGAGTTATAAAGTCAGAATTGTGAGTTATAAAGTCAGAATTGTGTGATATAAAGTCAGAATTGCGAGATATAAAGTCAGAATTGTGAGTTATAAAGTCAGAATTGTGAGATATAAAGTCAGAATTGTGAGATATAAAGTCTGAATTGCGAGTTATAAAGTCAGAATTGTGTGATATAAAGTCAGAATTGTGAGTTATAGTCAGAATTGCGAGATATAAAGTCAGAATTGTGAGTTATAAAGTCAGAATTGTGTGATATAAAGTCAGAATTGCGAGATATAAAGTCAGAATTGTGAGTTATAAAGTCTGAATTGCGAGTTATAAAGTCAGAATTGTGTGATATAAAGTCAGAATTGTGAGTTATAGTCAGAATTGCGAGATATAAAGTCAGAATTGTGAGTTATAAAGTCAGAATTGTGTGATATAAAGTCAGAATTGTGTGATATAAAGGCTGAATTGTGAGATATAAATTCAGAATTGCGAGATATAAAGTCAGAATTGTGAGTTATAGTCAAAATTGCGAGATATAAAGTCAGAATTGTGTGATATAAAGGCTGAATTGTGAGATATAAAGTCTGAATTGTGAGATATAAAGTCTGAATTGCGAGATATCAAGTCAGAATTGTGTGATATAAAGTCAGAATTGTGAGATATAAAGTCTGAATTGCGAGTTATAAAGTCAGAATTGTGAGTTATAGTCAGAATTGCGAGATATAAAGTCAGAATTGTGAGTTATAAAGTCAGAATTGTCTGATATAAAGTCAGAATTGTGTGATATAAAGTCAGAATTGTGTGATATAAAGTCAGAATTGTGAGTCATAAAGTCAGAATTGTGAGTCATAAAGTCAGAATTGCGAGATATAAAGGCTGAATTGTGAGATATAAAGTCTGAATTGCGAGATATAAAGTCAGAATTGCGAGATATAAAGTCAGAATTGTGTGATATAAAGTCAGAATTGCGAGATATAAAGTCAGAATTGCGAGATATAAAGTCAGAATTGTGTGATATAAAGTCAGAATTGCGAGATATAAAGTCAGAATTGTGAGTTATAAAGTCAGAATTGTGTGATATAAAGTCAGAATTGTGTGATATAAAGTCAGAATTGTGAGTCATAAAGTCAGAATTGCGAGATATAAATTCAGAATTGCGAGATATAAAGTCAGAATTGTGAGTTATAAAGTCAGAATTGTGAGATATAAAGTCAGAATTGTGAGTTATAAAGTCAGAATTGTGAGATATAAAGTCTGAATTGTGAGATATAAAGTCTGAATTGCGAGATATCAAGTCAGAATTGTGTGATATAAAGTCAGAATTGTGAGATATAAAGTCTGAATTGCGAGTTATAAAGTCAGAATTGTGTGATATAAAGTCAGAATTGTGTGATATAAAGTCAGAATTGCGAGATATAAAGTCAGAATTGTGAGTTATAGTCAAAATTGCGAGATATAAAGTCAGAATTGTGTGATATAAAGGCTGAATTGTGAGATATAAATTCAGAATTGCGAGATATAAAGTCAGAATTGTGAGTTATAGTCAAAATTGCGAGATATAAAGTCAGAATTGTGTGATATAAAGGCTGAATTGTGAGATATAAAGTCTGAATTGTGAGATATAAAGTCTGAATTGCGAGATATCAAGTCAGAATTGTGTGATATAAAGTCAGAATTGTGAGATATAAAGTCTGAATTGCGAGTTATAAAGTCAGAATTGTGAGTTATAGTCAAAATTGCGAGATATAAAGTCAGAATTGTGTGATATAAAGGCTGAATTGTGAGTTATAGTCAAAATTACGAGATATAAAGTCAGAATTGTGTGATATAAAGGCTGAATTGTGAGTTATAAAGTCAGAATTGTGAGTTATAAAGTCAGAATTGTGTGATATAAAGTCAGAATTGTGTGATATAAAGTCAGAATTGTGAGTTATAAATTCAGAATTGCGAGATATAAAGTCAGAATTGTGAGTTATAAAGTCAGAATTGTGAGTTATAAAGTCAGAATTGTGAGATATAAAGTCTGAATTGTGAGTTATAAAGTCAGAATTGTGAGTTATAGTCAGAATTACGAGATATAAAAAGTCAGAATTGTGTGATATAAAGGCTGAATTGTGAGTTATAAAGTCAGAATTGTGAGTTATAAAGTCAGAATTGTGTGATATAAAGTCAGAATTGCGAGATATAAAGTCAGAATTGTGAGTTATAAAGTCTGAATTGTGAGATATAAAGTCAGAATTGTGAGTTATAGTCAGAATTGCGAGATATAAAGTCAGAATTGTGAGTTATAAAGTCAGAATTGTGAGTTATAAAGTCAGAATTGTGTGATATAAAGTCAGAATTGCGAGATATAAAGTCAGAATTGTGAGTTATAAAGTCAGAATTGTGAGATATAAAGTCAGAATTGTGAGATATAAAGTCTGAATTGCGAGTTATAAAGTCAGAATTGTGTGATATAAAGTCAGAATTGTGAGTTATAGTCAGAATTGCGAGATATAAAGTCAGAATTGTGAGTTATAAAGTCAGAATTGTGTGATATAAAGTCAGAATTGCGAGATATAAAGTCAGAATTGTGAGTTATAAAGTCTGAATTGCGAGTTATAAAGTCAGAATTGTGTGATATAAAGTCAGAATTGTGAGTTATAGTCAGAATTGCGAGATATAAAGTCAGAATTGTGAGTTATAAAGTCAGAATTGTGTGATATAAAGTCAGAATTGTGTGATATAAAGGCTGAATTGTGAGATATAAATTCAGAATTGCGAGATATAAAGTCAGAATTGTGAGTTATAGTCAAAATTGCGAGATATAAAGTCAGAATTGTGTGATATAAAGGCTGAATTGTGAGATATAAAGTCTGAATTGTGAGATATAAAGTCTGAATTGCGAGATATCAAGTCAGAATTGTGTGATATAAAGTCAGAATTGTGAGATATAAAGTCTGAATTGCGAGTTATAAAGTCAGAATTGTGAGTTATAGTCAGAATTGCGAGATATAAAGTCAGAATTGTGAGTTATAAAGTCAGAATTGTCTGATATAAAGTCAGAATTGTGTGATATAAAGTCAGAATTGTGTGATATAAAGTCAGAATTGTGAGTCATAAAGTCAGAATTGTGAGTCATAAAGTCAGAATTGCGAGATATAAAGGCTGAATTGTGAGATATAAAGTCTGAATTGCGAGATATAAAGTCAGAATTGCGAGATATAAAGTCAGAATTGTGTGATATAAAGTCAGAATTGCGAGATATAAAGTCAGAATTGCGAGATATAAAGTCAGAATTGTGTGATATAAAGTCAGAATTGCGAGATATAAAGTCAGAATTGTGAGTTATAAAGTCAGAATTGTGTGATATAAAGTCAGAATTGTGTGATATAAAGTCAGAATTGTGAGTCATAAAGTCAGAATTGCGAGATATAAATTCAGAATTGCGAGATATAAAGTCAGAATTGTGAGTTATAAAGTCAGAATTGTGAGATATAAAGTCAGAATTGTGAGTTATAAAGTCAGAATTGTGAGATATAAAGTCTGAATTGTGAGATATAAAGTCTGAATTGCGAGATATCAAGTCAGAATTGTGTGATATAAAGTCAGAATTGTGAGATATAAAGTCTGAATTGCGAGTTATAAAGTCAGAATTGTGTGATATAAAGTCAGAATTGTGTGATATAAAGTCAGAATTGCGAGATATAAAGTCAGAATTGTGAGTTATAGTCAAAATTGCGAGATATAAAGTCAGAATTGTGTGATATAAAGGCTGAATTGTGAGATATAAATTCAGAATTGCGAGATATAAAGTCAGAATTGTGAGTTATAGTCAAAATTGCGAGATATAAAGTCAGAATTGTGTGATATAAAGGCTGAATTGTGAGATATAAAGTCTGAATTGTGAGATATAAAGTCTGAATTGCGAGATATCAAGTCAGAATTGTGTGATATAAAGTCAGAATTGTGAGATATAAAGTCTGAATTGCGAGTTATAAAGTCAGAATTGTGAGTTATAGTCAAAATTGCGAGATATAAAGTCAGAATTGTGTGATATAAAGGCTGAATTGTGAGTTATAGTCAAAATTACGAGATATAAAGTCAGAATTGTGTGATATAAAGGCTGAATTGTGAGTTATAAAGTCAGAATTGTGAGTTATAAAGTCAGAATTGTGTGATATAAAGTCAGAATTGTGTGATATAAAGTCAGAATTGTGAGTTATAAATTCAGAATTGCGAGATATAAAGTCAGAATTGTGAGTTATAAAGTCAGAATTGTGAGTTATAAAGTCAGAATTGTGAGATATAAAGTCTGAATTGTGAGTTATAAAGTCAGAATTGTGAGTTATAGTCAGAATTACGAGATATAAAAAGTCAGAATTGTGTGATATAAAGGCTGAATTGTGAGTTATAAAGTCAGAATTGTGAGTTATAAAGTCAGAATTGTGAGATATAAAGTCAGAATTGTGAGTTATAAAGTCAGAATTGTGTGATATAAAGTCAGAATTGCGAGATATAAAGTCAGAATTGTGAGATATAAAGTCAGAATTGTGTGATATAAAGTCTGAATTGCGAGTTATAAAGTCAGAATTGTGTGATATAAAGTCTGAATTGCGAGTTATAAAGTCAGAATTGTGTGATATAAAGTCAGAATTGCGAGATATAAAGTCAGAATTGTGAGATATAAAGTCAGAATTGTGTGATATAAAGTCAGAATTGCGAGATATAAAGTCAGAATTGTGAGTTATGAAGTCAGAATTGTGTGATATAAAGTCAGAATTGCGAGATATAAAGTCAGAATTGTGAGTTATGAAGTCAGAATTGTGTGATATAAAGTCAGAATTGTGTGATATAAAGTCAGAATTGTGTGATATAAAGTCAGAATTGTGAGTCATAAAGTCAGAATTGTGAGTCATAAAGTCAGAATTGCGAGATATAAAGTCTGAATTGTGAGATATAAAGTCAGAATTGTGTGATATAAAGTCTGAATTGTGAGATATAAAGTCTGAATTGTGAGTTATAAAGTCAGAATTGTGTGATATAAAGTCAGAATTGTGTGATATAAAGTCAGAATTGTGAGTTATAAAGTCAGAATTGTGAGATATAAAGTCAGAATTGTGAGTCATAAAGTCAGAATTGCGAGATATAAAGTCTGAATTGTGAGATATAAAGTCAGAATTGTGAGATATAAAGTCTGAATTGTGAGATATAAAGTCTGAATTGTGAGTTATAAAGTCAGAATTGTGTGATATAAAGTCAGAATTGTGTGATATAAAGTCAGAATTGTGAGTCATAAAGTCAGAATTGCGAGATATAAATTCAGAATTGCGAGATATAAAGTCAGAATTGTGAGTTATAAAGTCAGAATTGTGAGATATAAAGTCAGAATTGTGAGTTATAGTCAGAATTGCGAGATATAAAGTCAGAATTGTGAGTTATAAAGTCAGAATTGTGTGATATAAAGTCAGAATTGCGAGATATAAAGTCAGAATTGTGAGTTATAAAGTCTGAATTGTGAGATATAAAGTCAGAATTGTGAGTTATAGTCAGAATTGCGAGATATAAAGTCAGAATTGTGAGTTATAAAGTCAGAATTGTGTGATATAAAGTCAGAATTGTGTGATATAAAGTCAGAATTGCGAGATATAAAGTCAGAATTGTGAGTTATAAAGTCAGAATTGCGAGATATAAAGTCAGAATTGTGAGTTATAAAGTCTGAATTGTGAGATATAAAGTCAGAATTGTGAGTTATAGTCAGAATTGCGAGATATAAAGTCAGAATTGTGAGTTATAAAGTCTGAATTGTGAGATATAAAGTCAGAATTGTGAGTTATAAAGTCAGAATTGTGTGATATAAAGTCAGAATTGTGTGATATAAAGTCAGAATTGCGAGATATAAAGTCAGAATTGTGTGATATAAAGTCAGAATTGCGAGATATAAAGTCAGAATTGTGAGTTATAAAGTCTGAATTGTGAGATATAAAGTCAGAATTGTGAGTTATAGTCAGAATTGCGAGATATAAAGTCAGAATTGTGAGTTATAAAGTCAGAATTGTGAGTTATAAAGTCAGAATTGTGTGATATAAAGTCAGAATTGCGAGATATAAAGTCAGAATTGTGAGTTATAAAGTCAGAATTGTGAGATATAAAGTCAGAATTGTGAGTTATAGTCAGAATTGCGAGATATAAAGTCAGAATTGTGAGTTATAAAGTCAGAATTGTGTGATATAAAGTCAGAATTGCGAGATATAAAGTCTGAATTGCGAGTTATAAAGTCAGAATTGTGTGATATAAAGTCAGAATTGTGTGATATAAAGTCAGAATTGCGAGATATAAAGTCTGAATTGCGAGTTATAAAGTCAGAATTGTGTGATATAAAGTCAGAATTGTGAGTTATAGTCAGAATTGCGAGATATAAAGTCAGAATTGTGAGTTATAAAGTCAGAATTGTGTGATATAAAGTCAGAATTGCGAGATATAAAGTCAGAATTGTGAGTTATAAAGTCTGAATTGCGAGTTATAAAGTCAGAATTGTGTGATATAAAGTCAGAATTGTGAGTTATAGTCAGAATTGCGAGATATAAAGTCAGAATTGTGAGTTATAAAGTCAGAATTGTGTGATATAAAGTCAGAATTGTGTGATATAAAGGCTGAATTGTGAGATATAAATTCAGAATTGCGAGATATAAAGTCAGAATTGTGAGTTATAGTCAAAATTGCGAGATATAAAGTCAGAATTGTGTGATATAAAGGCTGAATTGTGAGATATAAAGTCTGAATTGTGAGATATAAAGTCTGAATTGCGAGATATCAAGTCAGAATTGTGTGATATAAAGTCAGAATTGTGAGATATAAAGTCTGAATTGCGAGTTATAAAGTCAGAATTGTGAGTTATAGTCAGAATTGCGAGATATAAAGTCAGAATTGTGAGTTATAAAGTCAGAATTGTCTGATATAAAGTCAGAATTGTGTGATATAAAGTCAGAATTGTGTGATATAAAGTCAGAATTGTGAGTCATAAAGTCAGAATTGTGAGTCATAAAGTCAGAATTGCGAGATATAAAGGCTGAATTGTGAGATATAAAGTCTGAATTGCGAGATATAAAGTCAGAATTGCGAGATATAAAGTCAGAATTGTGTGATATAAAGTCAGAATTGTGTGATATAAAGTCAGAATTGTGAGTCATAAAGTCAGAATTGTGAGTCATAAAGTCAGAATTGCGAGATATAAAGGCTGAATTGTGTGATATAAAGTCAGAATTGTGAGATATAAAGTCTGAATTGCGAGTTATAAAGTCAGAATTGTGAGTTATAGTCAGAATTGCGAGATATAAAGTCAGAATTGTGAGTTATAAAGTCAGAATTGTCTGATATAAAGTCAGAATTGTGTGATATAAAGTCAGAATTGTGTGATATAAAGTCAGAATTGTGAGTCATAAAGTCAGAATTGTGAGTCATAAAGTCAGAATTGCGAGATATAAAGGCTGAATTGTGAGATATAAAGTCTGAATTGCGAGATATAAAGTCAGAATTGCGAGATATAAAGTCAGAATTGTGTGATATAAAGTCAGAATTGCGAGATATAAAGTCAGAATTGCGAGATATAAAGTCAGAATTGTGTGATATAAAGTCAGAATTGCGAGATATAAAGTCAGAATTGTCTGATATAAAGTCAGAATTGTGTGATATAAAGTCAGAATTGTGTGATATAAAGTCAGAATTGTGAGTCATAAAGTCAGAATTGTGAGTCATAAAGTCAGAATTGCGAGATATAAAGGCTGAATTGTGAGATATAAAGTCTGAATTGCGAGATATAAAGTCAGAATTGTGTGATATAAAGTCAGAATTGCGAGATATAAAGTCAGAATTGCGAGATATAAAGTCAGAATTGTGTGATATAAAGTCAGAATTGCGAGATATAAAGTCAGAATTGTGAGTTATAAAGTCAGAATTGTGTGATATAAAGTCAGAATTGTGTGATATAAAGTCAGAATTGTGAGTCATAAAGTCAGAATTGCGAGATATAAATTCAGAATTGCGAGATATAAAGTCAGAATTGTGAGTTATAAAGTCAGAATTGTGAGATATAAAGTCAGAATTGTGAGTTATAAAGTCAGAATTGTGAGATATAAAGTCTGAATTGTGAGATATAAAGTCTGAATTGCGAGATATCAAGTCAGAATTGTGTGATATAAAGTCAGAATTGTGAGATATAAAGTCTGAATTGCGAGTTATAAAGTCAGAATTGTGTGATATAAAGTCAGAATTGCGAGATATAAAGTCAGAATTGTGTGTTATAAAGTCAGAATTGTGTGATATAAAGTCAGAATTGTGTGATATAAAGTCAGAATTGCGAGATATAAAGTCAGAATTGTGAGTTATAGTCAAAATTGCGAGATATAAAGTCAGAATTGTGTGATATAAAGGCTGAATTGCGAGATATAAATTCAGAATTGCGAGATATAAAGTCTGAATTGTGAGATATAAAGTCTGAATTGTGAGATATAAAGTCTGAATTGCGAGATATCAAGTCAGAATTGTGTGATATAAAGTCAGAATTGTGAGATATAAAGTCTGAATTGCGAGTTATAAAGTCAGAATTGTGAGTTATAGTCAGAATTGCGAGATATAAAGTCAGAATTGTGAGTTATGAAGTCAGAATTGTGTGATATAAAGTCAGAATTGCGAGATATAAAGTCAGAATTGTGAGTTATGAAGTCAGAATTGTGTGATATAAAGTCAGAATTGTGTGATATAAAGTCAGAATTGTGTGATATAAAGTCAGAATTGCGAGATATAAAGTCTGAATTGTGAGATATAAAGTCAGAATTGTGTGATATAAAGTCTGAATTGTGAGATATAAAGTCTGAATTGTGAGTTATAAAGTCAGAATTGTGTGATATAAAGTCAGAATTGTGTGATATAAAGTCAGAATTGTGAGTTATAAAGTCAGAATTGTGAGATATAAAGTCAGAATTGTGAGTCATAAAGTCAGAATTGCGAGATATAAAGTCTGAATTGTGAGATATAAAGTCAGAATTGTGAGATATAAAGTCTGAATTGTGAGATATAAAGTCTGAATTGTGAGTTATAAAGTCAGAATTGTGTGATATAAAGTCAGAATTGTGTGATATAAAGTCAGAATTGTGAGTCATAAAGTCAGAATTGCGAGATATAAATTCAGAATTGCGAGATATAAAGTCAGAATTGTGAGTTATAAAGTCAGAATTGTGAGATATAAAGTCAGAATTGTGAGTTATAGTCAGAATTGCGAGATATAAAGTCAGAATTGTGAGTTATAAAGTCAGAATTGTGTGATATAAAGTCAGAATTGCGAGATATAAAGTCAGAATTGTGAGTTATAAAGTCTGAATTGTGAGATATAAAGTCAGAATTGTGAGTTATAGTCAGAATTGCGAGATATAAAGTCAGAATTGTGAGTTATAAAGTCAGAATTGTGTGATATAAAGTCAGAATTGTGTGATATAAAGTCAGAATTGCGAGATATAAAGTCAGAATTGTGAGTTATAAAGTCAGAATTGCGAGATATAAAGTCAGAATTGTGAGTTATAAAGTCTGAATTGTGAGATATAAAGTCAGAATTGTGAGTTATAGTCAGAATTGCGAGATATAAAGTCAGAATTGTGAGTTATAAAGTCTGAATTGTGAGATATAAAGTCAGAATTGTGAGTTATAAAGTCAGAATTGTGTGATATAAAGTCAGAATTGTGTGATATAAAGTCAGAATTGCGAGATATAAAGTCAGAATTGTGTGATATAAAGTCAGAATTGCGAGATATAAAGTCAGAATTGTGAGTTATAAAGTCTGAATTGTGAGATATAAAGTCAGAATTGTGAGTTATAGTCAGAATTGCGAGATATAAAGTCAGAATTGTGAGTTATAAAGTCAGAATTGTGAGTTATAAAGTCAGAATTGTGTGATATAAAGTCAGAATTGCGAGATATAAAGTCAGAATTGTGAGTTATAAAGTCAGAATTGTGAGATATAAAGTCAGAATTGTGAGTTATAGTCAGAATTGCGAGATATAAAGTCAGAATTTTGAGTTATAAAGTCAGAATTGTGTGATATAAAGTCAGAATTGCGAGATATAAAGTCTGAATTGCGAGTTATAAAGTCAGAATTGTGTGATATAAAGTCAGAATTGTGTGATATAAAGTCAGAATTGCGAGATATAAAGTCTGAATTGCGAGTTATAAAGTCAGAATTGTGTGATATAAAGTCAGAATTGTGAGTTATAGTCAGAATTGCGAGATATAAAGTCAGAATTGTGAGTTATAAAGTCAGAATTGTGTGATATAAAGTCAGAATTGCGAGATATAAAGTCAGAATTGTGAGTTATAAAGTCTGAATTGCGAGTTATAAAGTCAGAATTGTGTGATATAAAGTCAGAATTGTGAGTTATAGTCAGAATTGCGAGATATAAAGTCAGAATTGTGAGTTATAAAGTCAGAATTGTGTGATATAAAGTCAGAATTGTGTGATATAAAGGCTGAATTGTGAGATATAAATTCAGAATTGCGAGATATAAAGTCAGAATTGTGAGTTATAGTCAAAATTGCGAGATATAAAGTCAGAATTGTGTGATATAAAGGCTGAATTGTGAGATATAAAGTCTGAATTGTGAGATATAAAGTCTGAATTGCGAGATATCAAGTCAGAATTGTGTGATATAAAGTCAGAATTGTGAGATATAAAGTCTGAATTGCGAGTTATAAAGTCAGAATTGTGAGTTATAGTCAGAATTGCGAGATATAAAGTCAGAATTGTGAGTTATAAAGTCAGAATTGTCTGATATAAAGTCAGAATTGTGTGATATAAAGTCAGAATTGTGTGATATAAAGGCTGAATTGTGAGATATAAATTCAGAATTGCGAGATATAAAGTCAGAATTGTGAGTTATAGTCAAAATTGCGAGATATAAAGTCAGAATTGTGTGATATAAAGGCTGAATTGTGAGATATAAAGTCTGAATTGTGAGATATAAAGTCTGAATTGCGAGATATCAAGTCAGAATTGTGTGATATAAAGTCAGAATTGTGAGATATAAAGTCTGAATTGCGAGTTATAAAGTCAGAATTGTGAGTTATAGTCAGAATTGCGAGATATAAAGTCAGAATTGTGAGTTATAAAGTCAGAATTGTCTGATATAAAGTCAGAATTGTGTGATATAAAGTCAGAATTGTGTGATATAAAGTCAGAATTGTGAGTCATAAAGTCAGAATTGTGAGTCATAAAGTCAGAATTGCGAGATATAAAGGCTGAATTGTGAGATATAAAGTCTGAATTGCGAGATATAAAGTCAGAATTGCGAGATATAAAGTCAGAATTGTGTGATATAAAGTCAGAATTGTGTGATATAAAGTCAGAATTGTGAGTCATAAAGTCAGAATTGTGAGTCATAAAGTCAGAATTGCGAGATATAAAGGCTGAATTGTGTGATATAAAGTCAGAATTGTGAGATATAAAGTCTGAATTGCGAGTTATAAAGTCAGAATTGTGAGTTATAGTCAGAATTGCGAGATATAAAGTCAGAATTGTGAGTTATAAAGTCAGAATTGTCTGATATAAAGTCAGAATTGTGTGATATAAAGTCAGAATTGTGTGATATAAAGTCAGAATTGTGAGTCATAAAGTCAGAATTGTGAGTCATAAAGTCAGAATTGCGAGATATAAAGGCTGAATTGTGAGATATAAAGTCTGAATTGCGAGATATAAAGTCAGAATTGCGAGATATAAAGTCAGAATTGTGTGATATAAAGTCAGAATTGCGAGATATAAAGTCAGAATTGCGAGATATAAAGTCAGAATTGTGTGATATAAAGTCAGAATTGCGAGATATAAAGTCAGAATTGTCTGATATAAAGTCAGAATTGTGTGATATAAAGTCAGAATTGTGTGATATAAAGTCAGAATTGTGAGTCATAAAGTCAGAATTGTGAGTCATAAAGTCAGAATTGCGAGATATAAAGGCTGAATTGTGAGATATAAAGTCTGAATTGCGAGATATAAAGTCAGAATTGTGTGATATAAAGTCAGAATTGCGAGATATAAAGTCAGAATTGCGAGATATAAAGTCAGAATTGTGTGATATAAAGTCAGAATTGCGAGATATAAAGTCAGAATTGTGAGTTATAAAGTCAGAATTGTGTGATATAAAGTCAGAATTGTGTGATATAAAGTCAGAATTGTGAGTCATAAAGTCAGAATTGCGAGATATAAATTCAGAATTGCGAGATATAAAGTCAGAATTGTGAGTTATAAAGTCAGAATTGTGAGATATAAAGTCAGAATTGTGAGTTATAAAGTCAGAATTGTGAGATATAAAGTCTGAATTGTGAGATATAAAGTCTGAATTGCGAGATATCAAGTCAGAATTGTGTGATATAAAGTCAGAATTGTGAGATATAAAGTCTGAATTGCGAGTTATAAAGTCAGAATTGTGTGATATAAAGTCAGAATTGCGAGATATAAAGTCAGAATTGTGTGTTATAAAGTCAGAATTGTGTGATATAAAGTCAGAATTGTGTGATATAAAGTCAGAATTGCGAGATATAAAGTCAGAATTGTGAGTTATAGTCAAAATTGCGAGATATAAAGTCAGAATTGTGTGATATAAAGGCTGAATTGCGAGATATAAATTCAGAATTGCGAGATATAAAGTCTGAATTGTGAGATATAAAGTCTGAATTGTGAGATATAAAGTCTGAATTGCGAGATATCAAGTCAGAATTGTGTGATATAAAGTCAGAATTGTGAGATATAAAGTCTGAATTGCGAGTTATAAAGTCAGAATTGTGAGTTATAGTCAGAATTGCGAGATATAAAGTCAGAATTGTGAGTTATGAAGTCAGAATTGTGTGATATAAAGTCAGAATTGCGAGATATAAAGTCAGAATTGTGAGTTATGAAGTCAGAATTGTGTGATATAAAGTCAGAATTGTGTGATATAAAGTCAGAATTGTGTGATATAAAGTCAGAATTGTGAGTCATAAAGTCAGAATTGTGAGTCATAAAGTCAGAATTGCGAGATATAAAGTCTGAATTGTGAGATATAAAGTCAGAATTGTGTGATATAAAGTCTGAATTGTGAGATATAAAGTCTGAATTGTGAGTTATAAAGTCAGAATTGTGTGATATAAAGTCAGAATTGTGTGATATAAAGTCAGAATTGTGAGTTATAAAGTCAGAATTGTGAGATATAAAGTCAGAATTGTGAGTCATAAAGTCAGAATTGCGAGATATAAAGTCTGAATTGTGAGATATAAAGTCAGAATTGTGAGATATAAAGTCTGAATTGTGAGATATAAAGTCTGAATTGTGAGTTATAAAGTCAGAATTGTGTGATATAAAGTCAGAATTGTGTGATATAAAGTCAGAATTGTGAGTCATAAAGTCAGAATTGCGAGATATAAATTCAGAATTGCGAGATATAAAGTCAGAATTGTGAGTTATAAAGTCAGAATTGTGAGATATAAAGTCAGAATTGTGAGTTATAGTCAGAATTGCGAGATATAAAGTCAGAATTGTGAGTTATAAAGTCAGAATTGTGTGATATAAAGTCAGAATTGCGAGATATAAAGTCAGAATTGTGAGTTATAAAGTCTGAATTGTGAGATATAAAGTCAGAATTGTGAGTTATAGTCAGAATTGCGAGATATAAAGTCAGAATTGTGAGTTATAAAGTCAGAATTGTGTGATATAAAGTCAGAATTGTGTGATATAAAGTCAGAATTGCGAGATATAAAGTCAGAATTGTGAGTTATAAAGTCAGAATTGCGAGATATAAAGTCAGAATTGTGAGTTATAAAGTCTGAATTGTGAGATATAAAGTCAGAATTGTGAGTTATAGTCAGAATTGCGAGATATAAAGTCAGAATTGTGAGTTATAAAGTCTGAATTGTGAGATATAAAGTCAGAATTGTGAGTTATAAAGTCAGAATTGTGTGATATAAAGTCAGAATTGTGTGATATAAAGTCAGAATTGCGAGATATAAAGTCAGAATTGTGTGATATAAAGTCAGAATTGCGAGATATAAAGTCAGAATTGTGAGTTATAAAGTCTGAATTGTGAGATATAAAGTCAGAATTGTGAGTTATAGTCAGAATTGCGAGATATAAAGTCAGAATTGTGAGTTATAAAGTCAGAATTGTGAGTTATAAAGTCAGAATTGTGTGATATAAAGTCAGAATTGCGAGATATAAAGTCAGAATTGTGAGTTATAAAGTCAGAATTGTGAGATATAAAGTCAGAATTGTGAGTTATAGTCAGAATTGCGAGATATAAAGTCAGAATTTTGAGTTATAAAGTCAGAATTGTGTGATATAAAGTCAGAATTGCGAGATATAAAGTCTGAATTGCGAGTTATAAAGTCAGAATTGTGTGATATAAAGTCAGAATTGTGTGATATAAAGTCAGAATTGCGAGATATAAAGTCTGAATTGCGAGTTATAAAGTCAGAATTGTGTGATATAAAGTCAGAATTGTGAGTTATAGTCAGAATTGCGAGATATAAAGTCAGAATTGTGAGTTATAAAGTCAGAATTGTGTGATATAAAGTCAGAATTGCGAGATATAAAGTCAGAATTGTGAGTTATAAAGTCTGAATTGCGAGTTATAAAGTCAGAATTGTGTGATATAAAGTCAGAATTGTGAGTTATAGTCAGAATTGCGAGATATAAAGTCAGAATTGTGAGTTATAAAGTCAGAATTGTGTGATATAAAGTCAGAATTGTGTGATATAAAGGCTGAATTGTGAGATATAAATTCAGAATTGCGAGATATAAAGTCAGAATTGTGAGTTATAGTCAAAATTGCGAGATATAAAGTCAGAATTGTGTGATATAAAGGCTGAATTGTGAGATATAAAGTCTGAATTGTGAGATATAAAGTCTGAATTGCGAGATATCAAGTCAGAATTGTGTGATATAAAGTCAGAATTGTGAGATATAAAGTCTGAATTGCGAGTTATAAAGTCAGAATTGTGAGTTATAGTCAGAATTGCGAGATATAAAGTCAGAATTGTGAGTTATAAAGTCAGAATTGTCTGATATAAAGTCAGAATTGTGTGATATAAAGTCAGAATTGTGTGATATAAAGTCAGAATTGTGAGTCATAAAGTCAGAATTGTGAGTCATAAAGTCAGAATTGCGAGATATAAAGGCTGAATTGTGAGATATAAAGTCTGAATTGCGAGATATAAAGTCAGAATTGCGAGATATAAAGTCAGAATTGTGTGATATAAAGTCAGAATTGTGTGATATAAAGTCAGAATTGTGAGTCATAAAGTCAGAATTGTGAGTCATAAAGTCAGAATTGCGAGATATAAAGGCTGAATTGTGTGATATAAAGTCAGAATTGTGAGATATAAAGTCTGAATTGCGAGTTATAAAGTCAGAATTGTGAGTTATAGTCAGAATTGCGAGATATAAAGTCAGAATTGTGAGTTATAAAGTCAGAATTGTCTGATATAAAGTCAGAATTGTGTGATATAAAGTCAGAATTGTGTGATATAAAGTCAGAATTGTGAGTCATAAAGTCAGAATTGTGAGTCATAAAGTCAGAATTGCGAGATATAAAGGCTGAATTGTGAGATATAAAGTCTGAATTGCGAGATATAAAGTCAGAATTGCGAGATATAAAGTCAGAATTGTGTGATATAAAGTCAGAATTGCGAGATATAAAGTCAGAATTGCGAGATATAAAGTCAGAATTGTGTGATATAAAGTCAGAATTGCGAGATATAAAGTCAGAATTGTCTGATATAAAGTCAGAATTGTGTGATATAAAGTCAGAATTGTGTGATATAAAGTCAGAATTGTGAGTCATAAAGTCAGAATTGTGAGTCATAAAGTCAGAATTGCGAGATATAAAGGCTGAATTGTGAGATATAAAGTCTGAATTGCGAGATATAAAGTCAGAATTGTGTGATATAAAGTCAGAATTGCGAGATATAAAGTCAGAATTGCGAGATATAAAGTCAGAATTGTGTGATATAAAGTCAGAATTGCGAGATATAAAGTCAGAATTGTGAGTTATAAAGTCAGAATTGTGTGATATAAAGTCAGAATTGTGTGATATAAAGTCAGAATTGTGAGTCATAAAGTCAGAATTGCGAGATATAAATTCAGAATTGCGAGATATAAAGTCAGAATTGTGAGTTATAAAGTCAGAATTGTGAGATATAAAGTCAGAATTGTGAGTTATAAAGTCAGAATTGTGAGATATAAAGTCTGAATTGTGAGATATAAAGTCTGAATTGCGAGATATCAAGTCAGAATTGTGTGATATAAAGTCAGAATTGTGAGATATAAAGTCTGAATTGCGAGTTATAAAGTCAGAATTGTGTGATATAAAGTCAGAATTGCGAGATATAAAGTCAGAATTGTGTGTTATAAAGTCAGAATTGTGTGATATAAAGTCAGAATTGTGTGATATAAAGTCAGAATTGCGAGATATAAAGTCAGAATTGTGAGTTATAGTCAAAATTGCGAGATATAAAGTCAGAATTGTGTGATATAAAGGCTGAATTGCGAGATATAAATTCAGAATTGCGAGATATAAAGTCTGAATTGTGAGATATAAAGTCTGAATTGTGAGATATAAAGTCTGAATTGCGAGATATCAAGTCAGAATTGTGTGATATAAAGTCAGAATTGTGAGATATAAAGTCTGAATTGCGAGTTATAAAGTCAGAATTGTGAGTTATAGTCAGAATTGCGAGATATAAAGTCAGAATTGTGAGTTATAAAGTCAGAATTGTCTGATATAAAGTCAGAATTGCGAGATATAAAGTCAGAATTGTGAGTTATAGTCAAAATTGCGAGATATAAAGTCAGAATTGTGTGATATAAAGGCTGAATTGTGAGTTATAGTCAAAATTACGAGATATAAAGTCAGAATTGTGTGATATAAAGGCTGAATTGTGAGTTATAAAGTCAGAATTGTGAGTTATAAAGTCAGAATTGTGTGATATAAAGTCAGAATTGTGTGATATAAAGTCAGAATTGTGAGTTATAAATTCAGAATTGCGAGATATAAAGTCAGAATTGTGAGTTATAAAGTCAGAATTGTGAGTTATAAAGTCAGAATTGTGAGATATAAAGTCTGAATTGTGAGTTATAAAGTCAGAATTGTGAGTTATAGTCAGAATTACGAGATATAAAAAGTCAGAATTGTGTGATATAAAGGCTGAATTGTGAGTTATAAAGTCAGAATTGTGAGTTATAAAGTCAGAATTGTGAGATATAAAGTCAGAATTGTGAGTTATAAAGTCAGAATTGTGTGATATAAAGTCAGAATTGCGAGATATAAAGTCAGAATTGTGAGATATAAAGTCAGAATTGTGTGATATAAAGTCTGAATTGCGAGTTATAAAGTCAGAATTGTGTGATATAAAGTCTGAATTGCGAGTTATAAAGTCAGAATTGTGTGATATAAAGTCAGAATTGCGAGATATAAAGTCAGAATTGTGAGATATAAAGTCAGAATTGTGTGATATAAAGTCAGAATTGCGAGATATAAAGTCAGAATTGTGAGTTATGAAGTCAGAATTGTGTGATATAAAGTCAGAATTGTGTGATATAAAGTCAGAATTGTGTGATATAAAGTCAGAATTGTGAGTCATAAAGTCAGAATTGTGAGTCATAAAGTCAGAATTGCGAGATATAAAGTCTGAATTGTGAGATATAAAGTCAGAATTGTGTGATATAAAGTCTGAATTGTGAGATATAAAGTCTGAATTGTGAGTTATAAAGTCAGAATTGTGTGATATAAAGTCAGAATTGTGTGATATAAAGTCAGAATTGTGAGTCATAAAGTCAGAATTGCGAGATATAAATTCAGAATTGCGAGATATAAAGTCAGAATTGTGAGTTATAAAGTCAGAATTGTGAGATATAAAGTCAGAATTGTGAGTTATAAAGTCAGAATTGTGTGATATAAAGTCAGAATTGTGTGATATAAAGTCAGAATTGTGAGTCATAAAGTCAGAATTGCGAGATATAAATTCAGAATTGCGAGATATAAAGTCAGAATTGTGAGTTATAAAGTCAGAATTGTGAGATATAAAGTCAGAATTGTGAGTTATAGTCAGAATTGCGAGATATAAAGTCAGAATTGTGAGTTATAAAGTCAGAATTGTGTGATATAAAGTCAGAATTGCGAGATATAAAGTCAGAATTGTGAGTTATAAAGTCTGAATTGTGAGATATAAAGTCAGAATTGTGAGTTATAGTCAGAATTGCGAGATATAAAGTCAGAATTGTGAGTTATAAAGTCAGAATTGTGTGATATAAAGTCAGAATTGTGTGATATAAAGTCAGAATTGCGAGATATAAAGTCAGAATTGTGAGTTATAAAGTCAGAATTGCGAGATATAAAGTCAGAATTGTGAGTTATAAAGTCTGAATTGTGAGATATAAAGTCAGAATTGTGAGTTATAGTCAGAATTGCGAGATATAAAGTCAGAATTGTGAGTTATAAAGTCTGAATTGTGAGATATAAAGTCAGAATTGTGAGTTATAAAGTCAGAATTGTGTGATATAAAGTCAGAATTGTGTGATATAAAGTCAGAATTGCGAGATATAAAGTCAGAATTGTGTGATATAAAGTCAGAATTGCGAGATATAAAGTCAGAATTGTGAGTTATAAAGTCAGAATTGTGAGATATAAAGTCAGAATTGTGAGTTATAGTCAGAATTGCGAGATATAAAGTCAGAATTGTGAGTTATAAAGTCAGAATTGTGAGTTATAAAGTCAGAATTGTGTGATATAAAGTCAGAATTGCGAGATATAAAGTCAGAATTGTGAGTTATAAAGTCAGAATTGTGAGATATAAAGTCAGAATTGTGAGTTATAGTCAGAATTGCGAGATATAAAGTCAGAATTGTGAGTTATAAAGTCAGAATTGTGTGATATAAAGTCAGAATTGCGAGATATAAAGTCTGAATTGCGAGTTATAAAGTCAGAATTGTGTGATATAAAGTCAGAATTGTGAGTTATAGTCAGAATTGCGAGATATAAAGTCAGAATTGTGAGTTATAAAGTCAGAATTGTGTGATATAAAGTCAGAATTGCGAGATATAAAGTCAGAATTGTGAGTTATAAAGTCTGAATTGCGAGTTATAAAGTCAGAATTGTGTGATATAAAGTCAGAATTGTGAGTTATAGTCAGAATTGCGAGATATAAAGTCAGAATTGTGAGTTATAAAGTCAGAATTGTGTGATATAAAGTCAGAATTGTGTGATATAAAGGCTGAATTGTGAGATATAAATTCAGAATTGCGAGATATAAAGTCAGAATTGTGAGTTATAGTCAAAATTGCGAGATATAAAGTCAGAATTGTGTGATATAAAGGCTGAATTGTGAGATATAAAGTCTGAATTGTGAGATATAAAGTCTGAATTGCGAGATATCAAGTCAGAATTGTGTGATATAAAGTCAGAATTGTGAGATATAAAGTCTGAATTGCGAGTTATAAAGTCAGAATTGTGAGTTATAGTCAGAATTGCGAGATATAAAGTCAGAATTGTGAGTTATAAAGTCAGAATTGTCTGATATAAAGTCAGAATTGTGTGATATAAAGTCAGAATTGTGTGATATAAAGTCAGAATTGTGAGTCATAAAGTCAGAATTGTGAGTCATAAAGTCAGAATTGCGAGATATAAAGGCTGAATTGTGAGATATAAAGTCTGAATTGCGAGATATAAAGTCAGAATTGCGAGATATAAAGTCAGAATTGTGTGATATAAAGTCAGAATTGCGAGATATAAAGTCAGAATTGCGAGATATAAAGTCAGAATTGTGTGATATAAAGTCAGAATTGCGAGATATAAAGTCAGAATTGTGAGTTATAAAGTCAGAATTGTGTGATATAAAGTCAGAATTGCGAGATATAAATTCAGAATTGTGTGATATAAAGTCAGAATTGTGAGTTATAAAGTCAGAATTGTGAGATATAAAGTCAGAATTGTGAGTTATAAAGTCAGAATTGCGAGATATAAATTCAGAATTGCGAGATATAAAGTCAGAATTGTGAGTTATAAAGTCAGAATTGTGAGATATAAAGTCAGAATTGTGAGTTATAAAGTCAGAATTGTGAGATATAAAGTCAGAATTGTGAGATATAAAGTCAGAATTGTGAGTTATAAAGTCAGAATTGCGAGATATAAATTCAGAATTGCGAGATATAAAGTCAGAATTGTGAGTTATAAAGTCAGAATTGTGAGATATAAAGTCAGAATTGTGAGTTATAAAGTCAGAATTGTGAGATATAAAGTCAGAATTGTGTGATATAAAGTCAGAATTGCGAGATATAAAGTCAGAATTGTGAGTTATAAAGTCAGAATTGTGTGATATAAAGTCAGAATTGCGAGATATAAATTCAGAATTGTGTGATATAAAGTCAGAATTGTGAGTTATAAAGTCAGAATTGTGAGATATAAAGTCAGAATTGTGAGTTATAAAGTCAGAATTGTGAGATATAAAGTCTGAATTGTGAGATATAAAGTCTGAATTGCGAGATATCAAGTCAGAATTGTGTGATATAAAGTCAGAATTGTGAGTTATAAAGTCAGAATTGTGTGATATAAAGTCAGAATTGCGAGATATAAAGTCAGAATTGTGTGTTATAAAGTCAGAATTGTGTGATATAAAGTCAGAATTGTGTGATATAAAGTCAGAATTGCGAGATATAAAGTCAGAATTGTGAGTTATAGTCAAAATTGCGAGATATAAAGTCAGAATTGTGTGATATAAAGGCTGAATTGTGAGATATAAAGTCTGAATTGTGAGATATAAAGTCTGAATTGCGAGATATCAAGTCAGAATTGTGTGATATAAAGTCAGAATTGTGAGATATAAAGTCTGAATTGCGAGTTATAAAGTCAGAATTGTGAGTTATAGTCAGAATTGCGAGATATAAAGTCAGAATTGTGAGTTATAAAGTCAGAATTGTCTGATATAAAGTCAGAATTGCGAGATATAAAGTCAGAATTGTGAGTTATAGTCAAAATTGCGAGATATAAAGTCAGAATTGTGTGATATAAAGGCTGAATTGTGAGTTATAGTCAAAATTACGAGATATAAAGTCAGAATTGTGTGATATAAAGGCTGAATTGTGAGTTATAAAGTCAGAATTGTGTGATATAAAGTCAGAATTGTGAGTTATAAATTCAGAATTGCGAGATATAAAGTCAGAATTGTGAGTTATAAAGTCAGAATTGTGAGTTATAAAGTCAGAATTGTGAGATATAAAGTCTGAATTGTGAGTTATAAAGTCAGAATTGTGAGTTATAGTCAGAATTACGAGATATAAAAAGTCAGAATTGTGTGATATAAAGGCTGAATTGTGAGTTATAAAGTCAGAATTGTGAGATATAAAGTCAGAATTGTGAGTTATAAAGTCAGAATTGTGTGATATAAAGTCAGAATTGCGAGATATAAAGTCAGAATTGTGAGATATAAAGTCAGAATTGTGTGATATAAAGTCTGAATTGCGAGTTATAAAGTCAGAATTGTGTGATATAAAGTCAGAATTGCGAGATATAAAGTCAGAATTGTGAGTTATAAAGTCAGAATTGTGTGATATAAAGTCAGAATTGTGTGATATAAAGTCAGAATTGCGAGATATAAATTCAGAATTGCGAGATATAAAGTCAGAATTGTGAGTTATAAAGTCAGAATTGTGAGATATAAAGTCAGAATTGCGAGTTATAAAGTCAGAATTGTGAGTTATAGTCAGAATTGCGAGATATAAAGTCAGAATTGTGAGTTATAAAGTCAGAATTCTGTAATATAAAGTCAGAATTGCGAGATATAAAGTCAGAATTGTGAGTTATAGTCAAAATTGCGAGATATAAAGTCAGAATTGTGTGATATAAAGGCTGAATTGTGAGATATAAATTCAGAATTGCGAGATATAAAGTCAGAATTGTGTGATATAAAGTCAGAATTGTGTGATATAAAGTCAGAATTGTGAGATATAAAGGCTGAATTGTGAGTTATAGTCAAAATTGCGAGATATAAAGTCAGAATTGTGTGATATAAAGGCTGAATTGTGAGATATAAATTCAGAATTGCGAGATATAAAGTCAGAATTGTGTGATATAAAGTCAGAATTGTGTGATATAAAGTCAGAATTGTGAGTTATAAAGTCAGAATTGTGGAATATAAAGTCAGAATTGTGAGATATAAAGGCTGAATTGTGAGATATCAAGTCTGAATTGTGAGATATAAAGTCAGAATTGTGTGATATAAAGTCAGAATTGTGAGATATAAAGTCTGAATTGCGAGTTATAAAGTCAGAATTGTGAGTTATAGTCAGAATTGCGAGATATAAAGTCAGAATTGTGAGTTATAAAGTCAGAATTGTGTGATATAAAGGCTGAATTGTGAGATATAAAGTCTGAATTGTGAGTTATAAAGTCAGAATTGTGTGATATAAAGTCAGAATTGTGTGATATAAAGTCAGAATTGTGTGATATAAAGGCTGAATTGTGAGATATAAAGTCTGAATTGTGAGTTATAAAGTCAGAATTGTGTGATATAAAGTCAGAATTGTGTGATATAAAGTCAGAATTGTGAGTTATAAAGTCAGAATTGTGGAATATAAAGTCAGAATTGTGAGATATAAAGGCTGAATTGTGAGATATAAAGTCATAATTGTGAGATATAAAGGCTGAATTGTGAGATATCAAGTCTGAATTGTGAGATATAAAGTCAGAATTGTGAGATATAAAGGCTGAATTGTGAGATATCAAGTCTGAATTGTGAGATATAAAGTCAGAATTGTGTGATATAAAGTCAGAATTGTGAGATATAAAGTCTGAATTGCGAGTTATAAAGTCAGAATTGTGAGTTATAGTCAGAATTGCGAGATATAAAGTCAGAATTGTGAGTTATAAAGTCAGAATTGTGTGATATAAAGGCTGAATTGTGAGATATAAAGTCTGAATTGTGAGTTATAAAGTCAGAATTGTGTGATATAAAGTCAGAATTGTGTGATATAAAGTCAGAATTGTGTGATATAAAGGCTGAATTGTGAGATATAAAGTCTGAATTGTGAGTTATAAAGTCAGAATTGTGTGATATAAAGTCAGAATTGTGTGATATAAAGTCAGAATTGTGAGTTATAAAGTCAGAATTGTGGAATATAAAGTCAGAATTGTGAGATATAAAGGCTGAATTGTGAGATATAAAGGCTGAATTGTGAGATATCAAGTCTGAATTGTGAGTTATAAAGTCATAATTGTGAGATATAAAGGCTGAATTGTGAGATATCAAGTCTGAATTGTGAGATATAAAGTCAGAATTGTGTGATATAAAGTCAGAATTGTGAGATATAAAGTCTGAATTGCGAGTTATAAAGTCAGAATTGTGAGTTATAGTCAGAATTGCGAGATATAAAGTCAGAATTGTGAGTTATAAAGTCAGAATTGTGTGATATAAAGGCTGAATTGTGAGATATAAAGTCTGAATTGTGAGTTATAAAGTCAGAATTGTGTGATATAAAGTCAGAATTGTGTGATATAAAGTCAGAATTGTGTGATATAAAGGCTGAATTGTGAGATATAAAGTCTGAATTGTGAGTTATAAAGTCAGAATTGTGTGATATAAAGTCAGAATTGTGTGATATAAAGTCAGAATTGTGAGTTATAAAGTCAGAATTGTGAGTTATAAAGTCAGAATTGTGTGATATAAAGTCTGAATTGTGAGATATAAAGTCTGAATTGTGAGTTATAAAGTCAGAATTGTGTGATATAAAGTCAGAATTGTGAGTTATAAAGTCTGAATTGTGAGATATAAAGTCAGAATTGTGTGATATAAAGTCAGAATTGTGAGTTATAGTCAAAATTGCGAGATATAAAGTCAGAATTGTGTGATATAAAGGCTGAATTGTGAGATATAAAGTCTGAATTGTGAGTTATAAAGTCAGAATTGTGTGATATAAAGTCAGAATTGTGTGATATAAAGTCAGAATTGTGAGTTATAAAGTCAGAATTGTGAGTTATAAAAGTCAGAATTGTGTGATATAAAGTCAGAATTGTGAGATATCAAGTCTGAATTGTGAGTTATAAAGTCAGAATTGTGAGTTATAAAAGTCAGAATTGTGTGATATAAAGTCAGAATTGTGAGATATAAAGGCTGAATTGTGAGTTATAAAGTCATAATTGTGAGATATAAAGGCTGAATTGTGAGATATCAAGTCTGAATTGTGAGATATAAAGTCAGAATTGTGTGATATAAAGTCAGAATTGTGAGATATAAAGTCTGAATTGTGAGTTATAAAGTCAGAATTGTGAGTTATAGTCAGAATTGTGAGTTATAAAGGCTGAATTGTGAGATATAAATTCAGAATTGCGAGATATAAAGTCAGAATTGTGAGTTATAGTCAAAATTGCGAGATATAAAGTCAGAATTGTGTGATATAAAGGCTGAATTGTGAGTTATAAAGTCAGAATTGTGAGTTATAAAGTCAGAATTGTGTGATATAAAGTCAGAATTGTGTGATATAAAGTCAGAATTGTGTGATATAAAGTCAGAATTGTGTGATATAAAGTCAGAATTGTGAGATATAAAGTCAGAATTGTGAGTTATAGTCAAAATTGCGAGATATAAAGTCAGAATTGTGTGATATAAATTCAGAATTGCGAGATATAAAGTCAGAATTGTGAGTTATAGTCAAAATTGCGAGATATAAAGTCAGAATTGTGAGATATAAATTCAGAATTGCGAGATATAAAGTCAGAATTGTGAGTTATAGTCAAAATTGCGAGATATAAAGTCAGAATTGTGAGTTATAAAGTCAGAATTGTGAGTTATAAAGTCAGAATTGTGTGATATAAAGTCAGAATTGTGTGATATAAAGTCAGAATTGTGAGTTATAAAGTCAGAATTGTGAGTTATAGTCAGAATTGCGAGATATAAAGTCAGAATTGTGAGTTATAAAGTCAGAATTGTGTGATATAAAGGCTGAATTGTGAGATATAAAGTCTGAATTGTGAGTTATAAAGTCAGAATTGTGTGATATAAAGTCAGAATTGTGTGATATAAAGTCAGAATTGTGTGATATAAAGGCTGAATTGTGAGATATAAAGTCTGAATTGTGAGTTATAAAGTCAGAATTGTGTGATATAAAGTCAGAATTGTGTGATATAAAGTCAGAATTGTGAGTTATAAAGTCAGAATTGTGAGTTATAAAGTCAGAATTGTGTGATATAAAGTCTGAATTGTGAGATATAAAGTCTGAATTGTGAGTTATAAAGTCAGAATTGTGTGATATAAAGTCAGAATTGTGAGTTATAAAGTCTGAATTGTGAGATATAAAGTCAGAATTGTGTGATATAAAGTCAGAATTGTGAGTTATAGTCAAAATTGCGAGATATAAAGTCAGAATTGTGTGATATAAAGGCTGAATTGTGAGATATAAAGTCTGAATTGTGAGTTATAAAGTCAGAATTGTGTGATATAAAGTCAGAATTGTGTGATATAAAGTCAGAATTGTGAGTTATAAAGTCAGAATTGTGAGTTATAAAAGTCAGAATTGTGTGATATAAAGTCAGAATTGTGAGATATCAAGTCTGAATTGTGAGTTATAAAGTCAGAATTGTGAGTTATAAAAGTCAGAATTGTGTGATATAAAGTCAGAATTGTGAGATATAAAGGCTGAATTGTGAGTTATAAAGTCATAATTGTGAGATATAAAGGCTGAATTGTGAGATATCAAGTCTGAATTGTGAGATATAAAGTCAGAATTGTGTGATATAAAGTCAGAATTGTGAGATATAAAGTCTGAATTGTGAGTTATAAAGTCAGAATTGTGAGTTATAAAGCCAGAATTGTGAGTTATAGTCAGAATTGTGAGTTATAAAGGCTGAATTGTGAGATATAAATTCAGAATTGCGAGATATAAAGTCAGAATTGTGAGTTATAGTCAAAATTGCGAGATATAAAGTCAGAATTGTGTGATATAAAGGCTGAATTGTGAGTTATAAAGTCAGAATTGTGAGATATAAATTCAGAATTGTGAGTTATAGTCAGAATTGTGAGTTATAAAGGCTGAATTGTGAGATATAAATTCAGAATTGCGAGATATAAAGTCAGAATTGTGAGTTATAGTCAAAATTGCGAGATATAAAGTCAGAATTGTGTGATATAAAGGCTGAATTGTGAGTTATAAAGTCAGAATTGTGAGATATAAATTCAGAATTGCGAGATATAAAGTCTGAATTGTGAGTTATAAAGTCAGAATTGTGAGTTATAGTCAGAATTGTGAGTTATAAAGGCTGAATTGTGAGATATAAATTCAGAATTGCGAGATATAAAGTCAGAATTGTGAGTTATAAAGGCTGAATTGTGAGATATAAATTCAGAATTGTGTGATATAAAGTCTAAATTGTGAGTTATAAAGCCAGAATTGTGAGTTATAGTCAGAATTGTGAGTTATAAAGGCTGAATTGTGAGATATAAATTCAGAATTGCGAGATATAAAGTCAGAATTGTGAGTTATAGTCAAAATTGCGAGATATAAAGTCAGAATTGTGTGATATAAAGGCTGAATTGTGAGTTATAAAGTCAGAATTGTGAGATATAAATTCAGAATTGCGAGATATAAAGTCTGAATTGTGAGTTATAAAGTCAGAATTGTGAGTTATAGTCAGAATTGTGAGTTATAAAGGCTGAATTGTGAGATATAAATTCAGAATTGCGAGATATAAAGTCAGAATTGTGAGTTATAAAGGCTGAATTGTGAGATATAAATTCAGAATTGTGTGATATAAAGTCTGAATTGTGAGTTATAAAGCCAGAATTGTGAGTTATAGTCAGAATTGTGAGTTATAAAGGCTGAATTGTGAGATATAAATTCAGAATTGCGAGATATAAAGTCAGAATTGTGAGTTATAGTCAAAATTGCGAGATATAAAGTCAGAATTGTGTGATATAAAGGCTGAATTGTGAGATATAAAGGCTGAATTGTGAGTTATAAAGTCAGAATTGTGAGTTATAAAGTCAGAATTGTGTGATATAAAGTCAGAATTGTGTGATATAAAGTCAGAATTGTGAGATATAAAGTCAGAATTGTGAGTTATAGTCAAAATTGCGAGATATAAAGTCAGAATTGTGTGATATAAAGGCTGAATTGTGAGATATAAATTCAGAATTGCGAGATATAAAGTCAGAATTGTGAGTTATAGTCAAAATTGCGAGATATAAAGTCAGAATTGTGTGATATAAAGGCTGAATTGTGTGATATAAATTCAGAATTGCGAGATATAAAGTCAGAATTGTGAGTTATAGTCAAAATTGCGAGATATAAAGTCAGAATTGTGAGTTATAAAGTCAGAATTGTGAGTTATAAAGTCAGAATTGTGTGATATAAAGTCAGAATTGTGTGATATAAAGTCAGAATTGTGAGTTATAAAGTCAGAATTGTGAGTTATAAAGTCTGAATTGTGTGATATAAAGTCAGAATTGTGTGATATAAAGTCAGAATTGTGAGTTATAGTCAAAATTGCGAGATATAAAGTCAGAATTGTGTGATATAAAGGCTGAATTGTGAGATATAAATTCAGAATTGCGAGATATAAAGTCAGAATTGTGAGTTATTTTCAAAATTGCGAGATATAAAGTCAGAATTGTGTGATATAAAGGCTGAATTGTGAGTTATAAAGTCAGAATTGTGAGTTATAAAGTCAGAATTGTGTGATATAAAGTCAGAATTGTGTGATATAAAGTCAGAATTGTGAGTTATAAAGTCAGAATTGTGAGTTATAAAGTCAGAATTGTGTGATATAAAGTCAGAATTGTGTGATATAAAGTCAGAATTGTGAGTTATAGTCAAAATTGCGAGATATAAAGTCAGAATTGTGTGATATAAAGGCTGAATTGTGAGATATAAATTCAGAATTGCGAGATATAAAGTCAGAATTGTGAGTTATAGTCAAAATTGCGAGATATAAAGTCAGAATTGTGTGATATAAAGGCTGAATTGTGAGTTATAAAGTCAGAATTGTGAGTTATAAAGTCAGAATTGTGTGATATAAAGTCAGAATTGTGTGATATAAAGTCAGAATTGTGAGATATAAAGTCAGAATTGTGAGTTATAGTCAAAATTGCGAGATATAAAGTCAGAATTGTGTGATATAAAGTCAGAATTGTGTGATATAAAGTCAGAATTGTGTGATATAAAGTCAGAATTGTGAGTTATAGTCAAAATTGCGAGATATAAAGTCAGAATTGTGTGATATAAAGGCTGAATTGTGAGATATAAATTCAGAATTGCGAGATATAAAGTCAGAATTGTGAGTTATAGTCAAAATTGCGAGATATAAAGTCAGAATTGTGTGATATAAAGGCTGAATTGTGAGTTATAAAGTCAGAATTGTGAGTTATAAAGTCAGAATTGTGTGATATAAAGTCAGAATTGTGTGATATAAAGTCAGAATTGTGAGATATAAAGTCAGAATTGTGAGTTATAGTCAAAATTGCGAGATATAAAGTCAGAATTGTGTGATATAAAGGCTGAATTGTGAGATATAAATTCAGAATTGCGAGATATAAAGTCAGAATTGTGAGTTATAGTCAAAATTGCGAGATATAAAGTCAGAATTGTGTGATATAAAGGCTGAATTGTGAGATATAAATTCAGAATTGCGAGATATAAAGTCAGAATTGTGAGTTATAGTCAAAATTGCGAGATATAAAGTCAGAATTGTGTGATATAAAGGCTGAATTGTGTGATATAAATTCAGAATTGCGAGATATAAAGTCAGAATTGTGAGTTATAGTCAAAATTGCGAGATATAAAGTCAGAATTGTGAGTTATAAAGTCAGAATTGTGAGTTATAAAGTCAGAATTGTGTGATATAAAGTCAGAATTGTGTGATATAAAGTCAGAATTGTGAGTTATAAAGTCAGAATTGTGAGTTATAAAAGTCAGAATTGTGTGATATAAAGTCAGAATTGTGAGATATAAAGGCTGAATTGTGAGTTATAAAGTCATAATTGTGAGATATAAAGGCTGAATTGTGAGATATCAAGTCTGAATTGTGAGATATAAAGTCTGAATTGTGAGATATAAAGTCTGAATTGCGAGTTATAAAGTCAGAATTGTGTGATATAGTCAGAATTGCGAGATATAAAGTCAGAATTGTGAGTTATAGTCAGAATTGCGAGATATAAAGTCAGAATTGTGAGTTATAAAGTCAGAATTGTGAGTTATAGTCAGAATTACGAGATATAAAAAGTCAGAATTGTGTGATATAAAGGCTGAATTGTGAGATATAAATTCAGAATTGCGAGATATAAAGTCAGAATTGTGAGTTATAAAGTCTGAATTGTGTGATATAAAGGCTGAATTGTGAGATATAAAGTCTGAATTGTGAGATATAAAGTCTGAATTGCGAGATATCAAGTCAGAATTGTGTGATATAAAGTCAGAATTGTGTGATATAAAGTCAGAATTGTGAGATATAAAGTCAGAATTGTGAGTTATAGTCAGAATTGCGAGATATAAAGTCAGAATTGTGAGTTATAAAGTCAGAATTGTCTGATATAAAGTCAGAATTGCGAGATATAAAGTCAGAATTGTGAGTTATAGTCAAAATTACGAGATATAAAGTCAGAATTGCGAGTTATAAAGTCAGAATTGTGAGTTATAGTCAGAATTGCGAGATATAAAGTCAGAATTGTGAGTTATAAAGTCAGAATTGTCTGATATAAAGTCAGAATTGCGAGATATAAAGTCAGAATTGTGAGTTATAGTCAAAATTGCGAGATATAAAGTCAGAATTGTGTGATATAAAGGCTGAATTGTGAGTTATAGTCAAAATTACGAGATATAAAGTCAGAATTGTGTGATATAAAGGCTGAATTGTGAGTTATAAAGTCAGAATTGTGTGATATAAAGTCAGAATTGTAAGTTATAAATTCAGAATTGCGAGATATAAAGTCAGAATTGTGAGTTATAAAGTCAGAATTGTGAGTTATAAAGTCAGAATTGTGAGATATAAAGTCTGAATTGTGAGTTATAAAGTCAGAATTGTGAGTTATAGTCAGAATTACGAGATATAAAAAGTCAGAATTGTGTGATATAAAGGCTGAATTGTGAGTTATAAAGTCAGAATTGTGAGATATAAAGTCAGAATTGTGAGTTATAAAGTCAGAATTGTGTGATATAAAGTCAGAATTGCGAGATATAAAGTCAGAATTGTGAGATATAAAGTCAGAATTGTGTGATATAAAGTCAGAATTGCGAGATATAAAGTCAGAATTGCGAGTTATAAAGTCAGAATTGTGTGATATAAAGTCAGAATTGCGAGATATAAAGTCAGAATTGTGAGTTATAAAGTCAGAATTGTGTGATATAAAGTCAGAATTGTGTGATATAAAGTCAGAATTGCGAGATATAAATTCAGAATTGCGAGATATAAAGTCAGAATTGTGAGTTATAAAGTCAGAATTGTGAGATATAAAGTCTGAATTGTGAGTTATAAAGTCAGAATTGTGAGATATAAAGTCAGAATTGCGAGTTATAAAGTCAGAATTGTGAGTTATAGTCAGAATTGCGAGATATAAAGTCAGAATTGTGAGTTATAAAGTCAGAATTCTGTAATATAAAGTCAGAATTGCGAGATATAAAGTCAGAATTGTGAGTTATAGTCAAAATTGCGAGATATAAAGTCAGAATTGTGTGATATAAAGGCTGAATTGTGAGATATAAATTCAGAATTGCGAGATATAAAGTCAGAATTGTGTGATATAAAGTCAGAATTGTGTGATATAAAGTCAGAATTGTGAGTTATAAAGTCAGAATTGTGGAATATAAAGTCAGAATTGTGAGATATAAAGGCTGAATTGTGAGTTATAAAGTCATAATTGTGAGATATAAAGGCTGAATTGTGAGATATCAAGTCTGAATTGTGAGATATAAAGTCAGAATTGTGTGATATAAAGTCAGAATTGTGAGATATAAAGTCTGAATTGCGAGTTATAAAGTCAGAATTGTGAGTTATAGTCAGAATTGCGAGATATAAAGTCAGAATTGTGAGTTATAAAGTCAGAATTGTGTGATATAAAGGCTGAATTGTGAGATATAAAGTCTGAATTGTGAGTTATAAAGTCAGAATTGTGTGATATAAAGTCAGAATTGTGTGATATAAAGTCAGAATTGTGTGATATAAAGGCTGAATTGTGAGATATAAAGTCTGAATTGTGAGTTATAAAGTCAGAATTGTGTGATATAAAGTCAGAATTGTGTGATATAAAGTCAGAATTGTGAGTTATAAAGTCAGAATTGTGGAATATAAAGTCAGAATTGTGAGATATAAAGGCTGAATTGTGAGTTATAAAGTCATAATTGTGAGATATAAAGGCTGAATTGTGAGATATAAAGTCAGAATTGTGTGATATAAAGTCAGAATTGTGAGATATAAAGTCTGAATTGCGAGTTATAAAGTCAGAATTGTGAGTTATAAAGTCAGAATTGTGTGATATAAAGGCTGAATTGTGAGATATAAAGTCTGAATTGTGAGTTATAAAGTCAGAATTGTGTGATATAAAGTCAGAATTGCGAGATATAAAGTCAGAATTGTGAGTTATAAAGTCAGAATTGTGTGATATAAAGGCTGAATTGTGAGATATAAAGTCTGAATTGTGAGTTATAAAGTCAGAATTGTGTGATATAAAGTCAGAATTGTGTGATATAAAGTCAGAATTGTGTGATATAAAGGCTGAATTGTGAGATATAAAGTCTGAATTGTGAGTTATAAAGTCAGAATTGTGTGATATAAAGTCAGAATTGTGTGATATAAAGTCAGAATTGTGAGTTATAAAGTCAGAATTGTGAGTTATAAAGTCAGAATTGTGTGATATAAAGTCTGAATTGTGAGATATAAAGTCTGAATTGTGAGTTATAAAGTCAGAATTGTGTGATATAAAGTCAGAATTGTGAGTTATAAAGTCTGAATTGTGAGATATAAAGTCAGAATTGTGAGTTATAAAGTCTGAATTGTGAGATATAAAGTCTGAATTGTGAGTTATAAAGTCAGAATTGTGTGATATAAAGTCAGAATTGTGTGATATAAAGTCAGAATTGTGAGTTATAAAGTCAGAATTGTGAGTTATAAAAGTCAGAATTGTGTGATATAAAGTCAGAATTGTGAGATATAAAGGCTGAATTGTGAGTTATAAAGTCATAATTGTGAGATATAAAGGCTGAATTGTGAGATATCAAGTCTGAATTGTGAGTTATAAAGTCAGAATTGTGAGTTATAAAAGTCAGAATTGTGTGATATAAAGTCAGAATTGTGAGATATAAAGGCTGAATTGTGAGTTATAAAGTCATAATTGTGAGATATAAAGGCTGAATTGTGAGATATAAAGTCTGAATTGTGAGTTATAAAGTCAGAATTGTGAGTTATAGTCAGAATTGTGAGTTATAAAGGCTGAATTGTGAGATATAAATTCAGAATTGCGAGATATAAAGTCAGAATTGTGAGTTATAAAGCCAGAATTGTGAGTTATAGTCAGAATTGTGAGTTATAAAGGCTGAATTGTGAGATATAAATTCAGAATTGCGAGATATAAAGTCAGAATTGTGTGATATAAAGGCTGAATTGTGAGATATAAATTCAGAATTGCGAGATATAAAGTCAGAATTGTGAGTTATAGTCAAAATTGCGAGATATAAAGTCAGAATTGTGTGATATAAAGGCTGAATTGTGAGTTATAAAGTCAGAATTGTGAGATATAAATTCAGAATTGCGAGATATAAAGTCTGAATTGTGAGTTATAAAGTCAGAATTGTGAGTTATAGTCAGAATTGTGAGTTATAAAGGCTGAATTGTGAGATATAAATTCAGAATTGCGAGATATAAAGTCAGAATTGTGAGTTATAAAGGCTGAATTGTGAGATATAAATTCAGAATTGTGTGATATAAAGTCTGAATTGTGAGTTATAAAGCCAGAATTGTGAGTTATAGTCAGAATTGTGAGTTATAAAGGCTGAATTGTGAGATATAAATTCAGAATTGCGAGATATAAAGTCAGAATTGTGAGTTATAGTCAAAATTGCGAGATATAAAGTCAGAATTGTGTGATATAAAGGCTGAATTGTGAGATATAAATTCAGAATTGCGAGATATAAAGTCAGAATTGTGAGTTATAGTCAAAATTGCGAGATATAAAGTCAGAATTGTGTGATATAAAGGCTGAATTGTGAGTTATAAAGTCAGAATTGTGAGTTATAAAGTCAGAATTGTGTGATATAAAGTCAGAATTGTGAGATATAAAGTCAGAATTGTGTGATATAAAGGCTGAATTGTGAGATATAAATTCAGAATTGCGAGATATAAAGTCAGAATTGTGAGTTATAGTCAAAATTGCGAGATATAAAGTCAGAATTGTGTGATATAAAGGCTGAATTGTGTGATATAAATTCAGAATTGCGAGATATAAAGTCAGAATTGTGAGTTATAGTCAAAATTGCGAGATATAAAGTCAGAATTGTGAGTTATAAAGTCAGAATTGTGAGTTATAAAGTCAGAATTGTGTGATATAAAGTCAGAATTGTGTGATATAAAGTCAGAATTGTGAGTTATAAAGTCAGAATTGTGAGTTATAAAGTCTGAATTGTGTGATATAAAGTCAGAATTGTGTGATATAAAGTCAGAATTGTGAGTTATAGTCAAAATTGCGAGATATAAAGTCAGAATTGTGTGATATAAAGGCTGAATTGTGAGATATAAATTCAGAATTGCGAGATATAAAGTCAGAATTGTGAGTTATAGTCAAAATTGCGAGATATAAAGTCAGAATTGTGTGATATAAAGGCTGAATTGTGAGTTATAAAGTCAGAATTGTGAGTTATAAAGTCAGAATTGTGTGATATAAAGTCAGAATTGTGTGATATAAAGTCAGAATTGTGAGTTATAAAGTCAGAATTGTGAGTTATAAAGTCAGAATTGTGTGATATAAAGTCAGAATTGTGTGATATAAAGTCAGAATTGTGTGATATAAAGTCAGAATTGTGAGTTATAGTCAAAATTGCGAGATATAAAGTCAGAATTGTGTGATATAAAGGCTGAATTGTGAGATATAAATTCAGAATTGCGAGATATAAAGTCAGAATTGTGAGTTATAGTCAAAATTGCGAGATATAAAGTCAGAATTGTGTGATATAAAGGCTGAATTGTGAGTTATAAAGTCAGAATTGTGAGTTATAAAGTCAGAATTGTGTGATATAAAGTCAGAATTGTGTGATATAAAGTCAGAATTGTGAGTTATAGTCAAAATTGCGAGATATAAAGTCAGAATTGTGTGATATAAAGGCTGAATTGTGAGATATAAATTCAGAATTGCGAGATATAAAGTCAGAATTGTGAGTTATAGTCAAAATTGCGAGATATAAAGTCAGAATTGTGTGATATAAAGGCTGAATTGTGAGATATAAATTCAGAATTGCGAGATATAAAGTCAGAATTGTGAGTTATAGTCAAAATTGCGAGATATAAAGTCAGAATTGTGTGATATAAAGGCTGAATTGTGTGATATAAATTCAGAATTGCGAGATATAAAGTCAGAATTGTGAGTTATAGTCAAAATTGCGAGATATAAAGTCAGAATTGTGAGTTATAAAGTCAGAATTGTGAGTTATAAAGTCAGAATTGTGTGATATAAAGTCAGAATTGTGTGATATAAAGTCAGAATTGTGAGTTATAAAGTCAGAATTGTGAGTTATAAAAGTCAGAATTGTGTGATATAAAGTCAGAATTGTGAGATATAAAGGCTGAATTGTGAGTTATAAAGTCATAATTGTGAGATATAAAGGCTGAATTGTGAGATATCAAGTCTGAATTGTGAGATATAAAGTCTGAATTGTGAGATATAAAGTCTGAATTGCGAGTTATAAAGTCAGAATTGTGTGATATAGTCAGAATTGCGAGATATAAAGTCAGAATTGTGAGTTATAGTCAGAATTGCGAGATATAAAGTCAGAATTGTGAGTTATAAAGTCAGAATTGTGAGTTATAGTCAGAATTACGAGATATAAAAAGTCAGAATTGTGTGATATAAAGGCTGATTTGTGAGATATAAATTCAGAATTGCGAGATATAAAGTCTGAATTGCGAGATATCAAGTCAGAATTGTGTGATATAAAGTCAGAATTGTGAGATATAAAGTCTGAATTGCGAGTTATAAAGTCAGAATTGTGTGATATAAAGTCAGAATTGCGAGATATAAAGTCAGAATTGTGTGTTATAAAGTCAGAATTGTGTGATATAAAGTCAGAATTGTGTGATATAAAGTCAGAATTGCGAGATATAAAGTCAGAATTGTGAGTTATAGTCAAAACTGCGAGATATAAAGTCAGAATTGTGTGATATAAAGGCTGAATTGTGAGATATAAATTCAGAATTGCGAGATATAAAGTCAGAATTGTGAGTTATAAAGTCTGAATTGTGTGATATAAAGGCTGAATTGTGAGATATAAAGTCTGAATTGTGAGATATAAAGTCTGAATTGCGAGATATCAAGTCAGAATTGTGTGATATAAAGTCAGAATTGTGTGATATAAAGTCAGAATTGTGAGATATAAAGTCAGAATTGTGAGTTATAGTCAGAATTGCGAGATATAAAGTCAGAATTGTGAGTTATAAAGTCAGAATTGTCTGATATAAAGTCAGAATTGCGAGATATAAAGTCAGAATTGTGAGTTATAGTCAAAATTACGAGATATAAAGTCAGAATTGTGTGATATAAAGGCTGAATTGTGAGTTATAAAGTCAGAATTGTGAGTTATAAAGTCAGAATTGTGTGATATAAAGTCAGAATTGTGTGATATAAAGTCAGAATTGTGAGTTATAAATTCAGAATTGCGAGATATAAAGTCAGAATTGTGAGTTATAAAGTCAGAATTGTGAGATATAAAGTCAGAATTGTGAGTTATAAAGTCAGAATTGTGAGATATCAAGTCTGAATTGTGAGATATAAAGTCTGAATTGTGAGATATAAAGTCTGAATTGCGAGTTATAAAGTCAGAATTGTGTGATATAGTCAGAATTGCGAGATATAAAGTCAGAATTGTGAGTTATAGTCAGAATTGCGAGATATAAAGTCAGAATTGTGAGTTATAGTCAGAATTACGAGATATAAAAAGTCAGAATTGTGTGATATAAAGTCTGAATTGCGAGATATCAAGTCAGAATTGTGTGATATAAAGTCAGAATTGTGAGATATAAAGTCTGAATTGCGAGTTATAAAGTCAGAATTGTGTGATATAAAGTCAGAATTGTGTGATATAAAGTCAGAATTGCGAGATATAAAGTCAGAATTGTGAGTTATAGTCAAAATTGCGAGATATAAAGTCAGAATTGTGTGATATAAAGGCTGAATTGTGAGATATAAATTCAGAATTGCGAGATATAAAGTCAGAATTGTGTGTTATAAAGTCAGAATTGTGTGATATAAAGTCAGAATTGTGTGATATAAAGTCAGAATTGCGAGATATAAAGTCAGAATTGTGAGTTATAGTCAAAATTGCGAGATATAAAGTCAGAATTGTGTGATATAAAGGCTGAATTGTGAGATATAAATTCAGAATTGCGAGATATAAAGTCAGAATTGTGAGTTATAGTCAAAATTGCGAGATATAAAGTCAGAATTGTGTGATATAAAGGCTGAATTGTGAGATATAAATTCAGAATTGCGAGATATAAAGTCAGAATTGTGAGTTATAGTCAAAATTACGAGATATAAAGTCAGAATTGTGTGATATAAAGGCTGAATTGTGAGTTATAAAGTCAGAATTGTGAGTTATAAAGTCAGAATTGTGTGATATAAAGTCAGAATTGTGTGATATAAAGTCAGAATTGTGAGTTATAAATTCAGAATTGCGAGATATAAAGTCAGAATTGTGAGTTTTAAAGTCAGAATTGTGAGATATAAAGTCAGAATTGTGAGTTATAAAGTCAGAATTGTGAGATATAAAGTCTGAATTGTGAGATATAAAGTCTGAATTGCGAGTTATAAAGTCAGAATTGTGTGATATAGTCAGAATTGCGAGATATAAAGTCAGAATTGTGAGTTATAGTCAGAATTGCGAGATATAAAGTCAGAATTGTGAGTTATAAAGTCAGAATTGTGAGTTATAGTCAGAATTACGAGATATAAAAAGTCAGAATTGTGTGATATAAAGGCTGATTTGTGAGATATAAATTCAGAATTGCGAGATATAAAGTCTGAATTGCGAGATATCAAGTCAGAATTGTGTGATATAAAGTCAGAATTGTGAGATATAAAGTCTGAATTGCGAGTTATAAAGTCAGAATTGTGTGATATAAAGTCAGAATTGCGAGATATAAAGTCAGAATTGTGTGTTATAAAGTCAGAATTGTGTGATATAAAGTCAGAATTGCGAGATATAAAGTCAGAATTGTGAGTTATAGTCAAAATTGCGAGATATAAAGTCAGAATTGTGTGATATAAAGGCTGAATTGTGAGATATAAATTCAGAATTGCGAGATATAAAGTCAGAATTGTGAGTTATAGTCAAAATTGCGAGATATAAAGTCAGAATTGTGTGATATAAAGGCTGAATTGTGAGATATAAAGTCTGAATTGTGAGATATAAAGTCTGAATTGCGAGATATCAAGTCAGAATTGTGTGATATAAAGTCAGAATTGTGAGATATAAAGTCTGAATTGCGAGTTATAAAGTCAGAATTGTGAGTTATAGTCAGAATTGCGAGATATAAAGTCAGAATTGTGAGTTATAAAGTCAGAATTGTCTGATATAAAGTCAGAATTGCGAGATATAAAGTCAGAATTGTGAGTTATAGTCAAAATTGCGAGATATAAAGTCAGAATTGTGTGATATAAAGGCTGAATTGTGAGATATAAATTCAGAATTGCGAGATATAAAGTCAGAATTGTGAGTTATAGTCAAAATTACGAGATATAAAGTCAGAATTGTGTGATATAAAGGCTGAATTGTGAGTTATAAAGTCAGAATTGTGAGTTATAAAGTCAGAATTGTGTGATATAAAGTCAGAATTGTGTGATATAAAGTCAGAATTGTGAGTTATAAATTCAGAATTGCGAGATATAAAGTCAGAATTGTGAGTTATAAAGTCAGAATTGTGAGATATAAAGTCAGAATTGTGAGTTATAAAGTCAGAATTGTGAGATATAAAGTCTGAATTGTGAGTTATAAAGTCAGAATTGTGAGTTATAGTCAGAATTACGAGATATAAAAAGTCAGAATTGTGTGATATAAAGGCTGAATTGCGAGATATAAAGTCAGAATTGTGTGTTATAAAGTCAGAATTGTGTGATATAAAGTCAGAATTGTGTGATATAAAGTCAGAATTGCGAGATATAAAGTCAGAATTGTGAGTTATAAAGTCAGAATTGTGAGTTATAAAGTCAGAATTGTGAGTTATAAAGTCAGAATTGTGAGATATAAAGTCAGAATTGTGAGTTATAAAGTCAGAATTGTGTGATATAAAGTCAGAATTGCGAGATATAAAGTCAGAATTGTGAGATATAAAGTCAGAATTGCGAGATATAAAGTCAGAATTGTGTGATATAAAGTCAGAATTGCGAGATATAAAGTCAGAATTGTGAGTTATAAAGTCAGAATTGCGAGATATAAATTCAGAATTGTGAGATATAAAGTCAGAATTGTGAGATATAAAGTCAGAATTGTGTGTTATAAAGTCAGAATTGTGTGATATAAAGTCAGAATTGTGTGATATAAAGTCAGAATTGCGAGATATAAAGTCAGAATTGTGAGTTATAAAGTCAGAATTGTGAGTTATAAAGTCAGAATTGTGAGTTATAAAGTCAGAATTGTGAGATATAAAGTCAGAATTGTGAGTTATAAAGTCAGAATTGTGTGATATAAAGTCAGAATTGCGAGATATAAAGTCAGAATTGCGAGATATAAAGTCAGAATTGTGAGATATAAAGTCAGAATTGCGAGATATAAAGTCAGAATTGTGTGATATAAAGTCAGAATTGCGAGATATAAAGTCAGAATTGTGTGATATAAAGTCAGAATTGCGAGATATAAAGTCAGAATTGTGAGATATAAAGTCAGAATTGTGAGATATAAAGTCAGAATTGTGTGTTATAAAGTCAGAATTGTGTGATATAAAGTCAGAATTGTGTGATATAAAGTCAGAATTGCGAGATATAAAGTCAGAATTGTGAGTTATAAAGTCAGAATTGTGAGTTATAAAGTCAGAATTGTGAGTTATAAAGTCAGAATTGTGAGATATAAAGTCAGAATTGTGAGTTATAAAGTCAGAATTGTGTGATATAAAGTCAGAATTGCGAGATATAAAGTCAGAATTGTGAGATATAAAGTCAGAATTGCGAGATATAAAGTCAGAATTGTGTGATATAAAGTCAGAATTGCGAGATATAAAGTCAGAATTGTGAGTCATAAAGTCAGAATTGTGAGTTATAAAGTCAGAATTGTGTGATATAAAGTCAGAATTGTGAGTCATAAAGTCAGAATTGCGAGATATAAATTCAGAATTGCGAGATATAAAGTCAGAATTGTGAGTTATAAAGTCAGAATTGTGAGATATAAAGTCAGAATTGTGAGTTATAAAGTCAGAATTGTGAGATATAAAGTCTGAATTGTGAGATATAAAGTCTGAATTGCGAGATATCAAGTCAGAATTGTGTGATATAAAGTCAGAATTGTGAGATATAAAGTCTGAATTGCGAGTTATAAAGTCAGAATTGTGTGATATAAAGTCAGAATTGCGAGATATAAAGTCAGAATTGTGTGTTATAAAGTCAGAATTGTGTGATATAAAGTCAGAATTGTGTGATATAAAGTCAGAATTGCGAGATATAAAGTCAGAATTGTGAGTTATAGTCAAAATTGCGAGATATAAAGTCAGAATTGTGTGATATAAAGGCTGAATTGTGAGATATAAAGTCTGAATTGTGAGATATAAAGTCTGAATTGCGAGATATCAAGTCAGAATTGTGTGATATAAAGTCAGAATTGTGAGATATAAAGTCTGAATTGCGAGTTATAAAGTCAGAATTGTGAGTTATAGTCAGAATTGCGAGATATAAAGTCAGAATTGTGAGTTATAAAGTCAGAATTGTCTGATATAAAGTCAGAATTGCGAGATATAAAGTCAGAATTGTGAGTTATAGTCAAAATTGCGAGATATAAAGTCAGAATTGTGTGATATAAAGGCTGAATTGTGAGATATAAATTCAGAATTGCGAGATATAAAGTCAGAATTGTGAGTTATAGTCAAAATTACGAGATATAAAGTCAGAATTGTGTGATATAAAGTCAGAATTGTGTGATATAAAGTCAGAATTGTGTGATATAAAGTCAGAATTGTGAGTTATAAATTCAGAATTGCGAGATATAAAGTCAGAATTGTGAGTTATAAAGTCAGAATTGTGAGATATAAAGTCAGAATTGTGAGTTATAAAGTCAGAATTGTGAGATATAAAGTCTGAATTGTGAGTTATAAAGTCAGAATTGTGAGTTATAGTCAGAATTACGAGATATAAAAAGTCAGAATTGTGTGATATAAAGGCTGAATTGTGAGTTATAAAGTCAGAATTGTGAGTTATAAAGTCAGAATTGTGAGATTTAAAGTCAGAATTGTGAGTTATAAAGTCAGAATTGTGTGATATAAAGTCAGAATTGCGAGATATAAAGTCAGAATTGTGAGATATAAAGTCAGAATTGTGTGATATAAAGTCTGAATTGCGAGTTATAAAGTCAGAATTGTGTGATATAAAGTCAGAATTGCGAGATATAAAGTCAGAATTGTGAGTTATAAAGTCAGAATTGTGTGATATAAAGTCAGAATTGTGTGATATAAAGTCAGAATTGCGAGATATAAATTCAGAATTGCGAGATATAAAGTCAGAATTGTGAGTTATAAAGTCAGAATTGTGAGATATAAAGTCTGAATTGTGAGATATAAAGTCAGAATTGTGAGATATAAAGTCAGAATTGCGAGTTATAAAGTCAGAATTGTGAGTTATAGTCAGAATTGCGAGATATAAAGTCAGAATTGTGAGTTATAAAGTCAGAATTGTGAGTTATAGTCAGAATTGCGAGATATAAAGTCAGAATTGTGAGTTATAAAGTCAGAATTGTGAGTTATAGTCAGAATTGCGAGATATAAAGTCAGAATTGTGAGATATAAAGTCTGAATTGCGAGTTATAAAGTCAGAATTGTGAGTTATAAAGTCAGAATTGTCTGATATAAAGTCAGAATTGCGAGATATAAAGTCAGAATTGTGAGTTATAGTCAAAATTGCGAGATATAAAGTCAGAATTGTGAGTTATAAAGGCTGAATTGTGAGATATAAATTCAGAATTGCGAGATATAAAGTCAGAATTGTGAGTTATAGTCAAAATTACGAGATATAAAGTCAGAATTGTGTGATATAAAGGCTGAATTGTGAGTTATAAAGTCAGAATTGTGAGATATAAAGTCTGAATTGTGTGATATAAAGTCAGAATTGCGAGATATAAAGTCAGAATTGTGAGTTATAAAGTCAGAATTGTCTGATATAAAGTCAGAATTGCGAGATATAAAGTCAGAATTGTGAGTTATAGTCAAAATTGCGAGATATAAAGTCAGAATTGTGTGATATAAAGGCTGAATTGTGAGATATAAATTCAGAATTGCGAGATATAAAGTCAGAATTGTGAGTTATAGTCAAAATTACGAGATATAAAGTCAGAATTGTGTGATATAAAGGCTGAATTGTGAGTTATAAAGTCAGAATTGTGAGTTATAAAGTCAGAATTGTGTGATATAAAGTCAGAATTGTGTGATATAAAGTCAGAATTGTGAGTTATAAATTCAGAATTGCGAGATATAAAGTCAGAATTGTGAGTTATAAAGTCAGAATTGTGAGATATAAAGTCAGAATTGTGAGTTATAAAGTCAGAATTGTGAGATATAAAGTCTGAATTGTGAGTTATAAAGTCAGAATTGTGAGTTATAGTCAGAATTACGAGATATAAAAAGTCAGAATTGTGTGATATAAAGGCTGAATTGTGAGTTATAAAGTCAGAATTGTGAGTTATAAAGTCAGAATTGTGAGATATAAAGTCAGAATTGTGAGTTATAAAGTCAGAATTGTGTGATATAAAGTCAGAATTGCGAGATATAAAGTCAGAATTGTGAGATATAAAGTCAGAATTGTGTGATATAAAGTCTGAATTGCGAGTTATAAAGTCAGAATTGTGTGATATAAAGTCAGAATTGCGAGATATAAAGTCAGAATTGTGAGATATAAAGTCAGAATTGTGTGATATAAAGTCTGAATTGCGAGTTATAAAGTCAGAATTGTGTGATATAAAGTCAGAATTGCGAGATATAAAGTCAGAATTGTGAGTTATGAAGTCAGAATTGTGTGATATAAAGTCAGAATTGTGTGATATAAAGTCAGAATTGCGAGATATAAAGTCAGAATTGTGAGATATAAAGTCAGAATTGTGTGATATAAAGTCTGAATTGCGAGTTATAAAGTCAGAATTGTGTGATATAAAGTCAGAATTGTGAGATATAAAGTCAGAATTGTGAGATATAAAGTCTGAATTGCGAGATATAAATTCAGAATTGCGAGATATAAAGTCAGAATTGTGAGTTATAAAGTCAGAATTGTGAGATATAAAGTCTGAATTGTGAGTTATAAAGTCAGAATTGTGAGATATAAAGTCAGAATTGCGAGATATAAAGTCTGAATTGTGAGTTATAAAGTCAGAATTGTGAGTTATAGTCAGAATTGCGAGATATAAAGTCAGAATTGTGAGTTATAAAGTCAGAATTGTGAGATATAAAGTCAGAATTGTGTGATATAAAGTCTGAATTGCGAGTTATAAAGTCAGAATTGTGTGATATAAAGTCAGAATTGCGAGATATAAAGTCAGAATTGTGAGATATAAAGTCAGAATTGTGTGATATAAAGTCTGAATTGCGAGTTATAAAGTCAGAATTGTGTGATATAAAGTCAGAATTGCGAGATATAAAGTCAGAATTGTGAGTTATGAAGTCAGAATTGTGTGATATAAAGTCAGAATTGTGTGATATAAAGTCAGAATTGTGTGATATAAAGTCAGAATTGTGTGATATAAAGTCAGAATTGTGTGATATAAAGTCAGAATTGTGAGTTATAAAGTCAGAATTGCGAGATATAAAGTCAGAATTGTGTGATATAAAGTCAGAATTGCGAGATATAAAGTCAGAATTGCGAGATATAAAGTCAGAATTGTGTGATATAAAGTCAGAATTGCGAGATATAAAGTCAGAATTGTGAGTTATAAAGTCAGAATTGTGTGATATAAAGTCAGAATTGTGTGATATAAAGTCAGAATTGTGAGTTATAAAGTCTGAATTGCGAGATATCAAGTCAGAATTGTGAGTTATAAAGTCAGAATTGTGAGATATAAAGTCTGAATTGTGAGATATAAAGTCTGAATTGCGAGATATCAAGTCAGAATTGTGTGATATAAAGTCAGAATTGCGAGTTATAAAGTCAGAATTGTGTGATATAAAGTCAGAATTGTGAGTTATAGTCAGAATTGCGAGATATAAAGTCAGAATTGTGAGTTATAAAGTCTGAATTGTGAGATATAAAGTCAGAATTGTGTGATATAAAGTCAGAATTGCGAGATATAAAGTCAGAATTGTGAGTTATAGTCAAAATTGCGAGATATAAAGTCAGAATTGTGAGATATAAAGTCTGAATTGCGAGATATCAAGTCTGAATTGTGAGATATAAAGTCTGAATTGTGAGATATAAAGTCAGAATTGTGTGATATAAAGTCAGAATTGCGAGATATAAAGTCAGAATTGTGAGTTATAGTCAAAATTGCGAGATATAAAGTCAGAATTGTGTGATATAAAGGCTGAATTGTGAGATATAAAGTCTGAATTGTGAGATATAAAGTCTGAATTGCGAGATATCAAGTCAGAATTGTGTGATATAAAGTCAGAATTGTGAGATATAAAGTCTGAATTGCGAGTTATAAAGTCAGAATTGTGAGTTATAGTCAGAATTGCGAGATATAAAGTCAGAATTGTGAGTTATAAAGTCAGAATTGTGTGATATAAAGTCAGAATTGCGAGATATAAAGTCAGAATTGTGAGTTATAGTCAAAATTGTGTGATATAAAGTCAGAATTGTGTGATATAAAGTCAGAATTGTGTGATATAAAGTCAGAATTGTGAGTCATAAAGTCAGAATTGTGAGTCATAAAGTCAGAATTGCGAGATATAAAGGCTGAATTGTGAGATATAAATTCTGAATTGCGAGATATAAAGTCAGAATTGTGTGATATAAAGTCAGAATTGCGAGATATAAAGTCAGAATTGCGAGATATAAAGTCAGAATTGTGTGATATAAAGTCAGAATTGCGAGATATAAAGTCAGAATTGTGAGTTATAAAGTCAGAATTGTGTGATATAAAGTCAGAATTGCGAGATATAAATTCAGAATTGCGAGATATAAAGTCAGAATTGTGAGTTATAAAGTCAGAATTGTGAGATATAAAGTCAGAATTGTGAGTTATAAAGTCAGAATTGTGAGATATAAAGTCTGAATTGTGAGATATAAAGTCTGAATTGCGAGATATCAAGTCAGAATTGTGTGATATAAAGTCAGAATTGCGAGTTATAAAGTCAGAATTGTGTGATATAAAGTCAGAATTGTGAGTTATAAAGTCAGAATTGTGAGTTATAGTCAAAATTGCGAGATATAAAGTCAGAATTGTGAGATATAAAGTCTGAATTGCGAGATATCAAGTCTGAATTGTGAGATATAAAGTCTGAATTGTGAGATATAAAGTCAGAATTGTGTGATATAAAGTCAGAATTGCGAGATATAAAGTCAGAATTGTGAGTTATAGTCAAAATTGCGAGATATAAAGTCAGAATTGTGTGATATAAAGGCTGAATTGTGAGATATAAATTCAGAATTGCGAGATATAAAGTCAGAATTGTGAGTTATAGTCAAAATTGCGAGATATAAAGTCAGAATTGTGTGATATAAAGGCTGAATTGTGAGATATAAAGTCTGAATTGTGAGATATAAAGTCTGAATTGCGAGATATCAAGTCAGAATTGTGTGATATAAAGTCAGAATTGTGAGATATAAAGTCTGAATTGCGAGTTATAAAGTCAGAATTGTGAGTTATAGTCAGAATTGCGAGATATAAAGTCAGAATTGTGAGTTATAAAGTCAGAATTGTGTGATATAAAGTCAGAATTGCGAGATATAAAGTCAGAATTGTGAGTTATAGTCAAAATTGCGAGATATAAAGTCAGAATTGTGTGATATAAAGTCAGAATTGTGAGATATAAAGTCAGAATTGTGAGTTATAAAGTCAGAATTGTGTGATATAAAGTCAGAATTGCGAGATATAAAGTCAGAATTGTGAGATATAAAGTCAGAATTGCGAGATATAAAGTCAGAATTGTGTGATATAAAGTCAGAATTGCGAGATATAAAGTCAGAATTGTGAGTCATAAAGTCAGAATTGTGAGTTATAAAGTCAGAATTGTGTGATATAAAGTCAGAATTGTGAGTCATAAAGTCAGAATTGCGAGATATAAATTCAGAATTGCGAGATATAAAGTCAGAATTGTGAGTTATAAAGTCAGAATTGTGAGATATAAAGTCAGAATTGTGAGTTATAAAGTCAGAATTGTGAGATATAAAGTCTGAATTGTGAGATATAAAGTCTGAATTGCGAGATATCAAGTCAGAATTGTGTGATATAAAGTCAGAATTGTGAGATATAAAGTCTGAATTGCGAGTTATAAAGTCAGAATTGTGTGATATAAAGTCAGAATTGCGAGATATAAAGTCAGAATTGTGTGTTATAAAGTCAGAATTGTGTGATATAAAGTCAGAATTGTGTGATATAAAGTCAGAATTGCGAGATATAAAGTCAGAATTGTGAGTTATAGTCAAAATTGCGAGATATAAAGTCAGAATTGTGTGATATAAAGGCTGAATTGTGAGATATAAAGTCTGAATTGTGAGATATAAAGTCTGAATTGCGAGATATCAAGTCAGAATTGTGTGATATAAAGTCAGAATTGTGAGATATAAAGTCTGAATTGCGAGTTATAAAGTCAGAATTGTGAGTTATAGTCAGAATTGCGAGATATAAAGTCAGAATTGTGAGTTATAAAGTCAGAATTGTCTGATATAAAGTCAGAATTGCGAGATATAAAGTCAGAATTGTGAGTTATAGTCAAAATTGCGAGATATAAAGTCAGAATTGTGTGATATAAAGGCTGAATTGTGAGATATAAATTCAGAATTGCGAGATATAAAGTCAGAATTGTGAGTTATAGTCAAAATTACGAGATATAAAGTCAGAATTGTGTGATATAAAGTCAGAATTGTGTGATATAAAGTCAGAATTGTGTGATATAAAGTCAGAATTGTGAGATATAAAGTCAGAATTGTGAGTTATAAATTCAGAATTGCGAGATATAAAGTCAGAATTGTGAGTTATAAAGTCAGAATTGTGAGATATAAAGTCAGAATTGTGAGTTATAAAGTCAGAATTGTGAGATATAAAGTCTGAATTGTGAGTTATAAAGTCAGAATTGTGAGTTATAGTCAGAATTACGAGATATAAAAAGTCAGAATTGTGTGATATAAAGGCTGAATTGTGAGTTATAAAGTCAGAATTGTGAGTTATAAAGTCAGAATTGTGAGATATAAAGTCAGAATTGTGAGTTATAAAGTCAGAATTGTGTGATATAAAGTCAGAATTGCGAGATATAAAGTCAGAATTGTGAGATATAAAGTCAGAATTGTGTGATATAAAGTCTGAATTGCGAGTTATAAAGTCAGAATTGTGTGATATAAAGTCAGAATTGTGTGATATAAAGTCAGAATTGCGAGATATAAATTCAGAATTGCGAGATATAAAGTCAGAATTGTGAGTTATAAAGTCAGAATTGTGAGATATAAAGTCTGAATTGTGAGATATAAAGTCAGAATTGTGAGATATAAAGTCAGAATTGCGAGTTATAAAGTCAGAATTGTGAGTTATAGTCAGAATTGCGAGATATAAAGTCAGAATTGTGAGTTATAAAGTCAGAATTGTGAGTTATAGTCAGAATTGCGAGATATAAAGTCAGAATTGTGAGTTATAAAGTCAGAATTGTGAGTTATAGTCAGAATTGCGAGATATAAAGTCAGAATTGTGAGATATAAAGTCTGAATTGCGAGTTATAAAGTCAGAATTGTGAGTTATAGTCAGAATTGCGAGATATAAAGTCAGAATTGTGAGTTATAAAGTCAGAATTGTCTGATATAAAGTCAGAATTGCGAGATATAAAGTCAGAATTGTGAGTTATAGTCAAAATTGCGAGATATAAAGTCAGAATTGTGTGATATAAAGGCTGAATTGTGAGATATAAATTCAGAATTGCGAGATATAAAGTCAGAATTGTGAGTTATAGTCAAAATTACGAGATATAAAGTCAGAATTGTGTGATATAAAGGCTGAATTGTGAGTTATAAAGTCAGAATTGTGAGTTATAAAGTCAGAATTGTGTGATATAAAGTCAGAATTGTGTGATATAAAGTCAGAATTGTGAGTTATAAATTCAGAATTGCGAGATATAAAGTCAGAATTGTGAGTTATAAAGTCAGAATTGTGAGATATAAAGTCAGAATTGTGAGTTATAAAGTCAGAATTGTGAGATATAAAGTCTGAATTGTGAGTTATAAAGTCAGAATTGTGAGTTATAGTCAGAATTACGAGATATAAAAAGTCAGAATTGTGTGATATAAAGGCTGAATTGTGAGTTATAAAGTCAGAATTGTGAGTTATAAAGTCAGAATTGTGAGATATAAAGTCAGAATTGTGAGTTATAAAGTCAGAATTGTGTGATATAAAGTCAGAATTGCGAGATATAAAGTCAGAATTGTGAGATATAAAGTCAGAATTGTGTGATATAAAGTCTGAATTGCGAGTTATAAAGTCAGAATTGTGTGATATAAAGTCAGAATTGCGAGATATAAAGTCAGAATTGTGAGATATAAAGTCAGAATTGTGAGATATAAAGTCTGAATTGCGAGATATAAATTCAGAATTGCGAGATATAAAGTCAGAATTGTGAGTTATAAAGTCAGAATTGTGAGATATAAAGTCTGAATTGTGAGTTATAAAGTCAGAATTGTGAGATATAAAGTCAGAATTGCGAGTTATAAAGTCAGAATTGTGAGTTATAGTCAGAATTGCGAGATATAAAGTCAGAATTGTGAGTTATAAAGTCAGAATTGTGAGATATAAAGTCAGAATTGTGTGATATAAAGTCTGAATTGCGAGTTATAAAGTCAGAATTGTGTGATATAAAGTCAGAATTGCGAGATATAAAGTCAGAATTGTGAGATATAAAGTCAGAATTGTGTGATATAAAGTCTGAATTGCGAGTTATAAAGTCAGAATTGTGTGATATAAAGTCAGAATTGCGAGATATAAAGTCAGAATTGTGAGTTATGAAGTCAGAATTGTGTGATATAAAGTCAGAATTGTGTGATATAAAGTCAGAATTGTGTGATATAAAGTCAGAATTGTGAGATATAAAGGCTGAATTGTGAGATATAAATTCTGAATTGCGAGATATAAAGTCAGAATTGCGAGATATAAAGTCAGAATTGTGTGATATAAAGTCAGAATTGCGAGATATAAAGTCAGAATTGCGAGATATAAAGTCAGAATTGTGTGATATAAAGTCAGAATTGCGAGATATAAAGTCAGAATTGTGAGTTATAAAGTCAGAATTGTGTGATATAAAGTCAGAATTGTGAGTTATAAATTCAGAATTGCGAGATATAAAGTCAGAATTGTGAGTTATAAAGTCAGAATTGTGAGATATAAAGTCAGAATTGTGAGTTATAAAGTCAGAATTGTGAGTCATAAAGTCAGAATTGTGTGATATAAAGTCAGAATTGTGAGTCATAAAGTCAGAATTGCGAGATATAAATTCAGAATTGCGAGATATAAAGTCAGAATTGTGAGTTATAAAGTCAGAATTGTGAGATATAAAGTCAGAATTGTGAGTTATAAAGTCAGAATTGTGAGATATAAAGTCTGAATTGTGAGATATAAAGTCTGAATTGCGAGATATCAAGTCAGAATTGTGTGATATAAAGTCAGAATTGCGAGTTATAAAGTCAGAATTGTGAGTTATAAAGTCAGAATTGTGAGTTATAAAGTCAGAATTGTGAGATATAAAGTCTGAATTGTGAGATATAAAGTCTGAATTGCGAGATATCAAGTCAGAATTGTGTGATATAAAGTCAGAATTGTGAGTTATAGTCAGAATTGCGAGATATAAAGTCAGAATTGTGAGTTATAAAGTCTGAATTGTGAGATATAAAGTCAGAATTGTGAGATATAAAGTCAGAATTGTGAGTTATAAAGTCAGAATTGTGAGATATAAAGTCAGAATTGTGAGTTATAAAGTCAGAATTGTGAGATATAAAGTCTGAATTGTGAGATATAAAGTCTGAATTGCGAGATATCAAGTCAGAATTGTGTGATATAAAGTCAGAATTGTGAGTTATTGTCAGAATTGCGAGATATAAAGTCAGAATTGTGAGTTATAAAGTCTGAATTGTGAGATATAAAGTCAGAATTGTGTGATATAAAGTCAGAATTGCGAGATATAAAGTCAGAATTGTGAGTTATAGTCAAAATTGCGAGATATAAAGTCAGAATTGTGAGATATAAAGTCTGAATTGCGAGATATCAAGTCTGAATTGTGAGATATAAAGTCTGAATTGTGAGATATAAAGTCAGAATTGTGTGATATAAAGTCAGAATTGCGAGATATAAAGTCAGAATTGTGAGTTATAGTCAAAATTGCGAGATATAAAGTCAGAATTGTGTGATATAAAGGCTGAATTGTGAGATATAAAGTCTGAATTGTGAGATATAAAGTCTGAATTGCGAGATATCAAGTCAGAATTGTGTGATATAAAGTCAGAATTGTGAGATATAAAGTCTGAATTGCGAGTTATAAAGTCAGAATTGTGAGTTATAGTCAGAATTGCGAGATATAAAGTCAGAATTGTGAGTTATAAAGTCAGAATTGTGTGATATAAAGTCAGAATTGCGAGATATAAAGTCAGAATTGTGAGTTATAGTCAAAATTGTGTGATATAAAGTCAGAATTGTGTGATATAAAGTCAGAATTGTGTGATATAAAGTCAGAATTGTGAGTCATAAAGTCAGAATTGTGAGTCATAAAGTCAGAATTGCGAGATATAAAGGCTGAATTGTGAGATATAAATTCTGAATTGCGAGATATAAAGTCAGAATTGCGAGATATAAAGTCAGAATTGTGTGATATAAAGTCAGAATTGCGAGATATAAAGTCAGAATTGCGAGATATAAAGTCAGAATTGTGTGATATAAAGTCAGAATTGCGAGATATAAAGTCAGAATTGTGAGTTATAAAGTCAGAATTGTGTGATATAAAGTCAGAATTGTGTGATATAAAGTCAGAATTGTGAGTCATAAAGTCAGAATTGCGAGATATAAATTCAGAATTGCGAGATATAAAGTCAGAATTGTGAGTTATAAAGTCAGAATTGTGAGATATAAAGTCAGAATTGTGAGTTATAAAGTCAGAATTGTGAGATATAAAGTCTGAATTGCGAGATATCAAGTCAGAATTGTGTGATATAAAGTCAGAATTGCGAGTTATAAAGTCAGAATTGTGTGATATAAAGTCAGAATTGTGAGTTATAAAGTCAGAATTGCGAGATATAAAGTCAGAATTGTGAGTTATAGTCAAAATTGCGAGATATAAAGTCAGAATTGTGAGTTATAAAGTCAGAATTGTGTGATATAAAGTCTGAATTGCGAGATATCAAGTCTGAATTGTGAGATATAAAGTCTGAATTGTGAGATATAAAGTCAGAATTGTGTGATATAAAGTCAGAATTGCGAGATATAAAGTCAGAATTGTGAGTTATAGTCAAAATTGCGAGATATAAAGTCAGAATTGTGTGATATAAAGGCTGAATTGTGAGATATAAATTCAGAATTGCGAGATATAAAGTCAGAATTGTGAGTTATAGTCAAAATTGCGAGATATAAAGTCAGAATTGTGTGATATAAAGGCTGAATTGTGAGATATAAAGTCTGAATTGTGAGATATAAAGTCTGAATTGCGAGATATCAAGTCAGAATTGTGTGATATAAAGTCAGAATTGTGAGATATAAAGTCTGAATTGCGAGTTATAAAGTCAGAATTGTGAGTTATAGTCAGAATTGCGAGATATAAAGTCAGAATTGTGAGTTATAAAGTCAGAATTGTGTGATATAAAGTCAGAATTGCGAGATATAAAGTCAGAATTGTGAGTTATAGTCAAAATTGCGAGATATAAAGTCAGAATTGTGTGATATAAAGGCTGAATTGTGAGATATAAATTCAGAATTGCGAGATATAAAGTCAGAATTGTGAGTTATAGTCAAAATTACGAGATATAAAGTCAGAATTGTGTGATATAAAGGCTGAATTGTGAGTTATAAAGTCAGAATTGTGAGTTATAAAGTCAGAATTGTGTGATATAAAGTCAGAATTGTGTGATATAAAGTCAGAATTGTGAGTTATAAAGTCAGAATTGTGTGATATAAAGTCAGAATTGTGAGATATAAAGGCTGAATTGTGAGATATAAAGTCAGAATTGTGAGATATAAAGTCTGAATTGCGAGTTATAAAGTCAGAATTGTGAGTTATAGTCAGAATTGCGAGATATAAAGTCAGAATTGTGAGTTATAAAGTCAGAATTGTGTGATATAAAGTCAGAATTGCGAGATATAAAGTCAGAATTGTGAGTTATAGTCAAAATTGCGAGATATAAAGTCAGAATTGTGTGATATAAAGGCTGAATTGTGAGATATAAATTCAGAATTGCGAGATATAAAGTCAGAATTGTGAGTTATAGTCAAAATTACGAGATATAAAGTCAGAATTGTGTGATATAAAGGCTGAATTGTGAGTTATAAAGTCAGAATTGTGAGTTATAAAGTCAGAATTGTGTGATATAAAGTCAGAATTGTGTGATATAAAGTCAGAATTGTGAGTTATAAAGTCAGAATTGTGTGATATAAAGTCAGAATTGTGAGATATAAAGGCTGAATTGTGAGATATAAAGTCAGAATTGTGAGATATAAAGGCTGAATTGTGAGATATAAAGTCTGAATTGTGAGATATAAAGTCTGAATTGCGAGATATCAAGTCAGAATTGTGTGATATAAAGTCAGAATTGTGAGATATAAAGTCTGAATTGCGAGTTATAAAGTCAGAATTGTGAGTTATAGTCAGAATTGCGAGATATAAAGTCAGAATTGTGAGTTATAAAGTCAGAATTGTGTGATATAAAGTCAGAATTGTGAGATATAAAGTCAGAATTGTGTGATATAAAGTCAGAATTGTGAGTTATAGTCAAAATTACGAGATATAAAGTCAGAATTGTGTGATATAAAGGCTGAATTGTGAGTTATAGTCAAAATTACGAGATATAAAGTCAGAATTGTGTGATATAAAGGCTGAATTGTGAGTTATAGTCAAAATTGTGAGTTATAAAGTCAGAATTGTGTGATATAAAGTCAGAATTGCGAGATATAAAGTCAGAATTGTGAGTTATAGTCAAAATTGCGAGATATAAAGTCAGAATTGTGTGATATAAAGGCTGAATTGTGAGATATAAATTCAGAATTGCGAGATATAAAGTCAGAATTGTGAGTTATAGTCAAAATTACGAGATATAAAGTCAGAATTGTGTGATATAAAGGCTGAATTGTGAGTTATAAAGTCAGAATTGTGAGTTATAAAGTCAGAATTGTGAGATATAAAGTCTGAATTGTGAGATATAAAGTCTGAATTGCGAGATATCAAGTCAGAATTGTGTGATATAAAGTCAGAATTGCGAGTTATAAAGTCAGAATTGTGTGATATAAAGTCAGAATTGTGAGTTATAAAGTCAGAATTGCGAGATATAAAGTCAGAATTGTGAGTTATAGTCAAAATTGCGAGATATAAAGTCAGAATTGTGAGTTATAAAGTCAGAATTGTGTGATATAAAGTCTGAATTGCGAGATATCAAGTCTGAATTGTGAGATATAAAGTCTGAATTGTGAGATATAAAGTCAGAATTGTGTGATATAAAGTCAGAATTGCGAGATATAAAGTCAGAATTGTGAGTTATAGTCAAAATTGCGAGATATAAAGTCAGAATTGTGTGATATAAAGGCTGAATTGTGAGATATAAATTCAGAATTGCGAGATATAAAGTCAGAATTGTGAGTTATAGTCAAAATTGCGAGATATAAAGTCAGAATTGTGTGATATAAAGGCTGAATTGTGAGATATAAAGTCTGAATTGTGAGATATAAAGTCTGAATTGCGAGATATCAAGTCAGAATTGTGTGATATAAAGTCAGAATTGTGAGATATAAAGTCTGAATTGCGAGTTATAAAGTCAGAATTGTGAGTTATAGTCAGAATTGCGAGATATAAAGTCAGAATTGTGAGTTATAAAGTCAGAATTGTGTGATATAAAGTCAGAATTGCGAGATATAAAGTCAGAATTGTGAGTTATAGTCAAAATTGCGAGATATAAAGTCAGAATTGTGTGATATAAAGGCTGAATTGTGAGATATAAATTCAGAATTGCGAGATATAAAGTCAGAATTGTGAGTTATAGTCAAAATTACGAGATATAAAGTCAGAATTGTGTGATATAAAGGCTGAATTGTGAGTTATAAAGTCAGAATTGTGAGTTATAAAGTCAGAATTGTGTGATATAAAGTCAGAATTGTGTGATATAAAGTCAGAATTGTGAGTTATAAAGTCAGAATTGTGTGATATAAAGTCAGAATTGTGAGATATAAAGGCTGAATTGTGAGATATAAAGTCAGAATTGTGAGATATAAAGGCTGAATTGTGAGATATAAAGTCTGAATTGTGAGATATAAAGTCTGAATTGCGAGATATCAAGTCAGAATTGTGTGATATAAAGTCAGAATTGTGAGATATAAAGTCTGAATTGCGAGTTATAAAGTCAGAATTGTGAGTTATAGTCAGAATTGCGAGATATAAAGTCAGAATTGTGAGTTATAAAGTCAGAATTGTGTGATATAAAGTCAGAATTGTGAGATATAAAGTCAGAATTGTGTGATATAAAGTCAGAATTGTGAGTTATAGTCAAAATTACGAGATATAAAGTCAGAATTGTGTGATATAAAGGCTGAATTGTGAGTTATAGTCAAAATTACGAGATATAAAGTCAGAATTGTGTGATATAAAGGCTGAATTGTGAGTTATAGTCAAAATTGTGAGTTATAAAGTCAGAATTGTGTGATATAAAGTCAGAATTGCGAGATATAAAGTCAGAATTGTGAGTTATAGTCAAAATTGCGAGATATAAAGTCAGAATTGTGTGATATAAAGGCTGAATTGTGAGATATAAATTCAGAATTGCGAGATATAAAGTCAGAATTGTGAGTTATAGTCAAAATTACGAGATATAAAGTCAGAATTGTGTGATATAAAGGCTGAATTGTGAGTTATAAAGTCAGAATTGTGAGTTATAAAGTCAGAATTGTGTGATATAAAGTCAGAATTGTGTGATATAAAGTCAGAATTGTGAGTTATAAAGTCAGAATTGTGTGATATAAAGTCAGAATTGTGAGATATAAAGGCTGAATTGTGAGATATAAAGTCAGAATTGTGAGATATAAAGGCTGAATTGTGAGATATAAAGTCTGAATTGTGAGATATAAAGTCTGAATTGTGAGATATAAAGTCTGAATTGCGAGATATAAATTCAGAATTGCGAGATATAAAGTCAGAATTGCGAGATATAAAGTCAGAATTGTGAGTTATAAAGTCAGAATTGTGAGTTATAAAGTCAGAATTGTGAGATATAAAGTCAGAATTGTGAGTTATAAAGTCAGAATTGTGAGATATAAAGTCAGAATTGTGTGATATAAAGTCAGAATTGCGAGATATAAAGTCAGAATTGCGAGATATAAAGTCAGAATTGTGTGATGTAAAGTCAGAATTGCGAGATATAAAGTCTGAATTGCGAGTTATAGTCAGAATTACGAGTTATAGTCAGAATTGCGAGTTATAGTCAGAATTGCAAGTTATAGTCAGAATTGTGAGATATAAAGTCTGAATTGCGAGTTATATTCAGAATTGCGAGATATAAAGTCAAAATTGCGAGATATAAAGTCAGAATTGTGAGTTATAGTCAGAATTGCGAGATATAAAGGCCGAATTGCAAGTTATAGTCAGAATTGCGAGATATAAAGTCAGAATTGTGAGATATAAAGTCAGAATTGTGAGTTATAAAGTCAGAATTGCGAGATATAAAGTCAGAATTTCGAGATATAAAGGCTGAATTGCAAGTTACAGTCAGAATTGCGAGATATAATGTCAGAATTGTGAGATATAAAGTCAGAATTGCGAGATATAAAGGCTGAATTGAGAGATATAAAGTCAGAATTGTGAGTTATAGTCAGAATTGCGATATATAAAGTCTGAATTGCAAGATGTAAAGTCTGAATTGCAAGATATAAAGTCTGAATTGAGAGATATAAAGTTAGAATTGTGAGTTATAAAGTCAGAATTGTGAGTTATAAAGTCAGAATTGCGAGATATAAAGTCAGAATTGTGAGATATAAAGTTAGAATTGCGAGTTATAAAGTCCAATTTTGAGGGAGATAAAGAATTGTGATTTTATATCACACAAGTCTGAGAAAAAAAGTTGTGAGATAAAATGTCGCAATTAATTTTTTTTTTAATTCTGTGGCGGAAACAAGCTTCCATACAGTATGTAATATTTTTATGAATTCTAACAATGCATGAATGTGAACAAACGTGAACAGCGCTTGGGACAGTTGATGGGACAGTTAACGGGCCAGCACTGCATCTTAAAGGTGCACCATGTAAAATTTTTACATAACCACTAGGCCAGTGTTATATATTTTGTTCAGTTGAGTCCTTACAATATCCCAAAACTATTTGTAAATCGTGAGAAAATTGCTATTTTAACCATGGAACCGGGACGTGTGAGGGAGACGCCTTTCAATTGCGTCATATCTGCATTACCCTCAGTTTCCGGTTTTATTTAGCAGAAACGCTTTACTCTTACTGCAGTGTGCAACAAGTGTCATAGCAGCCGCCGAGCGAACGCACAGAGTAACAGTATAACATAATTTTCAACACACTCAAATGTATCTAATATGATAAACAGAGCTGCGTTACCTCATACTCATGACCGGAAAAGCAGAAATGACGCCGGCAACTATGGCATAATAAAAGTCCCGCTGCTCGCGAGACGTGTGTTGCGTTAATCTTATTAATAATCGCTCCAGCGGCCTTGCTCAGCTCCCACAACACTCGGTCCTGCTCTGCTTCATACTACAGTAACGTTAATAATCGCATCCATGAACATGATGTCTGCCTGAGTCCTATCCAGATTCTTTTCCACCGGCTGTGAGGTGAAGACCACATGTCCCAATATTCTACGCTTAAACTAGGCGTCATCAAACTACGACTTTGTTTTAAATAGGCGACCTCTAGCAGACGGAAAAGTAACATAGTGCACCTTTAATGAAAGTTTAAGCCTTGACATTTTAAATAAGGGAACTAATTTTGTTACTATCACTGTGTGGAAAGTTTGGTGTGCGCACACATCCGTAGCATGTGCCAAGAAAACCGCATCTCAGACAGCGCGTGAATACTAAACTCACGTCTTCTTGCACTTGAGCGGACAAATTCACACAAAATTATGTCAAAAAATAGCGAGTATCCTAGTAAACATAGTCGGTTATGTCTTAAGTGAACATAAACAAAGTAAGCACATGTGCATATGATTATATTAAATCCGTGCATTCACTTTTAAAGTGACAGCATCCTAATATTCCTGCTGCTGTCTGTGTTTTTAATGTTAATCAGACTACAAAGGACAAAGAAAAAAAATCACTCACTGCTCTTGACTGAATAACCTTAGTAACAATATCGCTCATCTCTAATCTGCTAAATGGGATTATAGGACATGAAAATATTAAGGTATTATAAAGAAAAAGATTTTGGTTTTGACTTGACTTTTTTCTCCTGTGTATAGATTCTAGCACTATCACAGAGTCATGTGTGATTTCGCTGTTTTTATTAATGTATGTCTGCTATGAACATTTTATAAGTATTATCCCCAAAAATAACTTGGAGCAGTTTTAATGTTTTAATATTATTTTCATGACATCTTGGTTATGAATAAATCTGCTCATCTCTATTGAACCAAAAACTACTCAGATATGAGGATATGATATTTGTAACTGACAGTGATTGGCTGAGTCACTGGGGTGTGGCTCATCAGCGTTTAGTTCCCTCAGCCGGATGGGCAGGACACCAGCGGGAGGAGCTCAGTCTGTGGAAACTGATGCCATTACACCAGCAGCCCTTTAAATGCCTGCTCAGTTTTAGCACATACACAAATGTGAGCTGTGTAAAGTCTCTTTGAAATTATTTTTCAAGGCTCATATTGATCTTTTGCACTAAGGGCTTTTGAATGATTTTCTTTTACATATTAATTTATACGTAAAGATTTTGAATTCAAATACTGTAGGTCTGATTAATATTTAAATAAAGGACACTATTACTTGAACGTAATTAGGGTACAAAGTAGACCCCCGAAAACTTTTTTGTTGTTTTTTTTAAAACAAATTAACAACAAAAGTCAACACTTAAAGTTCAGGAAGCGATTTCTGAGAATTATCATTGAATATCATTGTTGATATTTGAAATCAACCTAAACAAACACACCCCTCCCTTCATTTCTACACCCCCAAAATGCACAAACACACAATGCAAGAGTGGATAATGTCTCTTTTATCACAGCAGAAGTGAAGCAAAATAATGCTTAGCGAAAATTAAAGTGAAGATGACAAATTAATGACAAGGACGAACAAAAAAGACAGCAGACAAGAGTGTATAGAAGCAAGAGTTTGTTGTTAGTCACCAGCAGCAACACTCAAAACCAATGTTACTCACATACGGAGCAGAAACATTGCAACCTTGGCGTCCATTTTCAGGCCTTCCCACTGAGGTCTCTCCAGCACGGGAAATCTTTTCTAATATTAAAGTGGGTCCTAAAACTCTTGCCTTTTTTCCAGTGATATACCTCTGACCTTTTCTCTTAAGGGGGTTGCACAACGGACGAGAAGCTTAGCGTCGCGTCTCGAAAACTCACAGGTATCACACACCGGACGCACACATTCTATGATTATCAGTTTATGGTCAGCATCAGCAATATTGTTATGTTTAAAGACATTATAAAATTAAGATAATGTTTATACTATATTATGATTGTAATACAATCAAAATTTAATCGTCCCAAATTGAAACGTCCAAAGAATAAAGCCCAGCGAGCCTTGTCTTGCATTTAAACGTTATGCAGACTGAATGTACTTGAGATTCTTGTGGTCAGTACACACCAGAAATGGAATAGCCGTCCCCTCCAGCCAATGACGCCACTCCCCAAAAACCAAGCGCACTGCCAGCAGCTCTCTATTGCCGATGTCATAATTTCGCTCAGAGGGAGGAAGGCGATGGGAAAAATAAGCACAAGGATGTAACTTATTATCCTGAGGGGATCTTTGGAAGAGAACTGCTCCGACCCCCACCTCTGAAGCATCCACCTCCACCAAAAATTGTCTGTTAGAATCAGGCAAAATCAGAATTGGAGCATTAGTAAATCTGAATTTCAAATCATCAAAAGCTGCTTGAGCAGCACTCGACCAGTAAAATTTTATCTTGGTGGAGGTTAATGCTGTCAGAGGTGCTGCCTCCTGGCCAAAATTCCTGATAAAGCGTCTATAAAAATGAAAAAAACCAAGGAATTGTTGTAATGCCTTTCTAGAGCCAGGTACCGGCCAATCAGAAACAGCTCTCACCTTTGCAGGGTCCATGCGAATCCCCTCCGCCAAGATGACAGACCCTAGGAACGAAACAGACTGGGTATGAAAAGTACACTTCTCCGCCTTCACGAACAATTGATTCTCTAGCAGCCGCTGAAGTACTCGCCTGATGTGCTGAACGTGCACCTGAAAAGAACGAGAAAAGATCAAAGTATCAAGGTACACGAACACAAAATCATTGATCATATCTCGAAGCACGTCATTGACGAGCGCTTGGAAGATGGCCGGAGCGTTGACCAGGCCGAACAGTAAAACCAAATATTCAAAGTTCCCTGTAGGTGTATTAAAAGCCGTCTTCAATTCATCCCCCTCCCTCATCTGGACAAGATGATAAGCATTGCGTAGGTCCAATTTCGTGAAGAATCTCGCGAAGAATCTTTTGTGAAGAATCTTTGAAGACATCAAAGGCAGGGGGTACCTGTTCTTAACAGTAATGTCATTCAGCCCTCCATAGTCAATACAAGGGTGCAAAGAACCATCCTTCTTCTTCACGAAAAAGAACCCCGCACCTGCCGGAGAAGAAGAGGGATGAATCAGACCTGCTGCCAGAGACTCAGATTAATACTTTTCCATAGCTTCACGCTCAGGTGCAGACAAGGAGAAGAGACGTCTGCAAGGTGGAGAAGTGCCCAGGAGGAGATCAATAGCACAATCATATGGCCGTTGTGGAGGAAGAGAAGCAGCTCGGGACTGACTAAAGACCGCCCGAAGATCATGGTAAATAGCAGGAACTTGAGATAGATCTGCTTCCTCCTCCTGCATGGGGCAGAACCAAGACAAACAGAATGACAACGAGAACTCCAAGATAAAATAATATTGTCTGCCCAATTTACATGCGGATTATGAAGAAAAAAAAGCCAAGGATGGCCCAGCACAATGGGTACAGAAGAGGAAACTAAAACTAGTTCCTCTCTGTGGTTACCAGATATAACAACACTCACCGGACCGGTAATATGGGTGACAGTCATTAACTCGTGTCCATTAAGTGAATGAGCAATGAGTGGAGACGGAAGAACAAATACAGGAAGACCCTGATGATAAGCCCAGGTCGAATCCATAAAATCCCCTTCTGCTCCCGAACCAACAAGTGCCGAACACCTGATAACAGAACCATTCTGTAAAACTGTTGCTGGAATAATAGTGTTTGGGCCAACTGGAGGAGAAATAGGAAGTGCTGCTGCCAAGACTCTCCTGTTTAATGACAGGCGCGATCTTTTACTGGACAAGACGCGCCAATATGACCTTGACCACCGCAAAAAAGACCAAGCCCCTTGGTAAGACGACGTTGCCTCTCTTCAGCAGTTAAACGCATTCTTCTAATTTGCATTGGTTCAGGGCTGGATAATTCGGTAGCCCGAGGAATCAGCCCGTGACAAATTGACATTACCCCGAATTCGCCGCATTGACTCCATACGAGCATCCAAACAAATAGCGAGCTCTATGATGTCATCTAGATTTTCGGGGGGATCACAGGCATAAATCTCATCCTTAATATCCTCCTCCAAACCATCCAAAAAACGCCAGTGTTTTAAAATAGCTCTGGAGGTTGACGTCACACAGCCTAAACTCCGCCATTTTGGCAGGCAATCAGGGGAGCGCTAGAGCGGCTGTAGCTTTGGTATCTATAGTGGTCGAAAAATAATTTAAATCCAGACTGTTTAAACCAGGATGCCAGAATAGGCGGGGGAAAGCAAAGGGAAAATCATTTTATTTTATGATAGTAAGTTGTTGAAATGCCATGAATTTCAGTTTATTCTTAATTCTAAACTATTTTTGCCTCACATATTTAATGATAAAAATAAGTTCCCATTAAATACGATACTTAATCATGAATAACTTAAGTGCTTTTATATATAAATAACATTCAGAAACTGTAGGCTATTTGAAATGAAATTAAGGATCAATAAATAAATACTGAAACAAAAAAATAAGAAATTACATTTATTGATTATTTGACATGCGCAACACGGACCGATGGGACAGATGCATACAGCAGCGCTGTTTTAGACGGGTTCTTGTTAACTGCTAACAGTAATCTATTCACGTTTTCTCTCTTAAAATGTAAGCGCGTGTATATGTCAGCATTATCATATACGTGTAAAGAATTTAAATCTGTCATGTAAAACGGTCTGCCTGCTATTCTGTCTGTTAATGTTACTCCTGATTGGAGGCTTCCGTAAATATTTAGTTTATATGTAGATTTAGGCTTCAACTAAGTTTAATGGTGCAACGCAAAAATATTTAGTAGTACGTAAGTTGTAACTTAGTGCCCATTTAAGTCAAAACTAGGCTAGTTGTAACTTGCGCATAGCTGGTGCATCAGGTGTCCTGAAAGGAAAGCTATCCGTTCATTTATCGATACACGTGAAAAGCACCCCGGGGGCATTATAGGGATCTGTTATGTTTATTCTATTAAGTTTTCCTATGTACAGGTCTATGTCTTTTGAATTAAAGTGCTGCCTCCGGAGCTCTATAGCAAAATCTGCTACTCTTGCCTTAAGACAGAGCCGCTAATAAGCCTCCTTGCCAAATGCAGATCTATCAAAGACCTTTATCATCTCAGTCTTGAATAACTTGAAGTCATCACAACAGGGAGAACTAGAATCCCAAAGAGCCGCACCCCAATCACAAACTCTTCCAGTCAGCAAGGAGATGACATAGGCAACTTTTGATCTGTCAGCAGCATAAGTCTGAGTTTGAAGTGAAAACACCACTTCGCACTGAATGAGAAATGAACGACAGTTAGTTGGTTCACCTGCATAGACAGGAGGATTATTAATACGGGGCTCATGACTATTAGAATGCGATGCTGGTACTAAGATATCGGATTGAGTCGTCTGGAGATGACGCATCTGCTCCATAAGCTCCGAAACTCGTACAGTCAAAGCATCAATGGTATGGCGCGCGAGTTCTTCAAAAAAGAAGAATTTGTTCTGCTGAGTCCATCCTATGGCCAGTGTGTGATGTCAGGGATCTCAAGGAAAAGGACTCAAGTGCAGAAATGTGACTCAATTTATTGAGTAATAACAGTCAAATCAATGTCCCAGCAAAGTCCTTACATTAACTGAATTCATTGAGAATCTCACCTGAAAATTCGAAAACATCAGCAATCTTCATCCACGCAGTTGATTTCTGTATTTTGTCCCTCAGAATCAGTGGTTTGTCACATATAATTCAAGGTATTTCCCAATTCCACTGAGTTTTTCGTCATCTTTATGTTACACTATACTCTACGTTAGTATCCAGCTGAAGTTTATGCTTTATTCAAGCAGTTAAACTATAATTGTAAGGTAAATTTTTTTTTGCAGCACAGGGTGAAATCAGTATGTACTTTAACGACGATTTGAGACAATTATAATGTAAATTTAATGTAAATGGCACTCTGTGGTGTGACTGGATTTTGAACAGCATCCTGAGTCATAGCTGGGCACTGCAGACAGCTTCTCGTCCGGTGTGCGTCCTCTCTTTCTACAGTCTTCCTCTTGTTCACTCTCTCTCCTCCCCCATCATGAGTAGACACACCCCCTAATGCTGATTGGTTCACTTTCTCTCCTCCGCCATCATGAGTGGACACACCCCCACTGTTGATTGGCTTACTCTCTCTCCTCCCCCATCATGAGTGGACACGCCCCCCCCCCCCCCCACTGCTGATTGGCTCAGTCTCCTCCCCCCATCATGAGTGGATTGGCTCACTCTCTCTCCTCCCCTATTATGAGTGGACACACCTCCCACTGTTGATTGGCTAACTCTCTCTCCTCCCCCATCATGAGTGGACACGCCCCCCCCCCCCCCCCACTGCTGATTGGCTCAGTCTCCTCCCCCCATCATGAGTGGATTGGCTCACTCTCTCTCCACCCCTATCATGAGTGGACACACCTCCCACTGCTGATTGGTTCACTCTCTCTCCTTCCCCATCATGAGTGGACACGCCCCCCACTGCTGATTGGTTCACTCTCTCTCCTCCCCCATCATGAGTGGACATGCCCCCCACTGCTGATTGGTTCACTCTCTCTCCTCCCCCATCATGAGTGGACATGCCCCCCACTGCTGATTGGTTCACTCTCTCTCCTCCCCCATCATGAGTGGACACGCCCTGCACTGCTGATTGGTTCACTCTCTCTCCTTCCCCATCATGAGTGGACACGCCCCCCACTACTGATTGGTTCACTCTCTCTCCTTCCCCATCATGAGTGGACACGCCCCCCACTGCTGATTGGCTCACTCTCTCTCCTCCCCCCATCATGAGTGAACACGCCTCCCACTGCTGATTGGCTCAATCTCTCTTCTCCCCCATCAAAATAATGTTAATGCAACTTAATTAAATCAATAAATTGGAACTTTTAACTGGTAGCCATGCATTTATTTGAGTTGGGGTAATAGATCCCATGAAATTCTTGTCAGAGTGATATTAAAACGGGCACAATCCTGACATTATGAGTCACGTTCCGTATTCTTTATAACTGCTCCTTCTGAATGACAGCCGTCTACCGTGGTAGTTGAGGGAACGCAGTTAACGCATATTCTCATATTCACAGCTTCTGCATCTCTGAACCTGTTTTGTGTAGGAGCTTGAGCTGATTTCAGGGGAATATGACGGACCCACTGTGTGCTTTCAATAGCATACATAAATCACCCTCACCGCAGTCAAGTCTCTCTCTTGCTGTTATGACTCTCTCTTTGTTATGGTTCAAGCCTCCGTTTGCTCTATTCTCTGAGGATTATCAGAACAAAACTGAATTGAACGCAGCTCTGCGGAATAATAAGGCATTCAGCTGGCCGGCCTGACACTTGCCGTGTAATTAAGGGCCTGGTGCTGCCGTTTGATGCCAAATGAAAGAAAATGGCCTCGCTCTTTCCCGCTGATTGCTGCCTAGCATCTTTCACCTGAATTTCCCGGCCATCCCGGCATTGTGCAGCCGATTGCGAGCGTGTGGGTAATTGCACTGCGAGTGAATGATGGCTCCCGTAGACTATGTGGCACCGCATCACTGCTTGGGAAAAGTAGCGCACTACACACAGGCATCATGGTGTGCAAAATAAGGTGGGTCAGATGACTTGAGAGAATCAGTGTTGAGGTGGCTGATTATAAATGTCATTTAGGAAAAATTGAAAGAACAGAATGTGATGCAAATGTGATCCCATGGATAGTGAGCAGCAGAAATTTGCTGCTTTGGTTATGCTGACTTCAATTGGCCAAATTATGGAAGGCAATGCCATAATGCAAATACACTGAAAAAAAAGAAAAAAAGAAAGAAAGAATTTGCTAGTAAATTTCAGAAATAATAAGAAGAAATGGCCGTAACACATTGAATTAAACATGAATTTTTGAAGTAGAAAGGCTGGAATAGTATTAAAAAACCTTTATTTTATTTTATTTTACAGTGTTTTTGTGCAAAAGTTGAGCATTGCTAGATTATTATACACTGCAAAAGTAGGAACCTGCAATTTTTACCTGAAATGAATTGTTACTTGAAACCCGATTAAATGTTTTGTTGTATAAATTAATGCATTCAGTTTGTGTCAGTTATGTTAAGCAATGTATTTTATTTGAATACAACTTTCTTTTTCAGTAAAAAAATTTAAGGTTTCAATATCTTTCTTGTCTTTTCTGGAAATCATAATTTGAAAACTGATACTTCCAGCATTCATGACTGTGGGAACCCTGTTTAAAGACATGTTTTCAACCTGAATGTTAAAGGCCTTTAGAAGAAAATCAAACCTAGCTGTGAAAAATACACAGGAATGCATTTCAGCAAAGGGATTCCCAAAATATTATTCGAAAACCCCTTCTAATTAAGCCAGTCTCTACACTCTCTGTTTACACAGACGGGATTTAGACAGATGATGCTTCCTCACATCATCACATAAAAGATCCTCAGATTCCTTCACAAATAAGACCTCTCACATGCGGTTTCATTAAACACTTTACTGCAGGATGAAAGTGTTCGTGTGCTTTCTCTGTGCTTGTTATTGCGTGTGTGTAAGTGATGTTTTGTGAAAATGTGAAAATGCAAATGTTCTGTGATGGGCAGGGTTAGTGTAAGGGGAGAGAATATACAGTTTGTACAGTATTAAAATCATGTCTATAAAACATAAAAACACAATGTGTGTGTGTGTGTGTGTGTGTATGTGAGAGAGAGAGAGAGAGATACCCCTTTTCCACCAGAACAAACTGGGTGCTAGTTCAGAGCCAGTGCTAGTGCCAGTTCGGAGTTGGTTCGACCGACGAGCCTTCTAAGAACCGGTTTGCCTTTCAACGGGCTAGAGAGCCACCACAGAGCCAGGTCTTACATCACTGTATACGTCTCATTTTTCTCAGCAACTCTAGCGAGGCAGCGGGAAACACAAACACACCAGGCTTATTTGAGATGCATCGGCGCTGCGCAGACCGGTCAGCGTATGATATCAAAATACCGCATAAGTGATTCAAAAGCATAAGGAGTCGTATGCTCTCGCTGTACTTTGATGTCATACGGCGATCGGTCTGCACAGCACCGATGCATCTCGAACAAGCTTTCCACCAACAATGGCGAACGTTGCGTTACTATTTCTGTTCATCTTGTTGTTCATCTAGTCTTACTTCTAGACCAGCATTGATTTGGTGCTACTTAAGAACCACTTTTTCTGGTTTGGAGCTGGTGCTTTGGGTGTGGAAAGACAAAGAACCGATTTGAAACTAGGCTCTGGCTCCAAACCAGCACCAGCACTGCCTTGGTGGGAAAGGGGTGAGAGAAAGTTTTCATTGGGTTGTGGTCAACACCCGTAGTTATGTGCAGACAGCCTAAATAAGACATAAAAGAATCAAGGAAAATAATGTGACATTGCTAAATTTTGCTGAAAACCTGTCACGCACAATCTACTACAGTCCTTCTGTCATCTGATTGATAGTTTACACTTTTTAAGCAAGTAAAAGCCTTTTTGTATAATGTCCACTATGGTTTCAGATAGCATGGCTGCACATTAAAATCAAATTAGTTAGACTTACCTAAAAAGCATGCAAACTGAAAAAAACTGAAAAAACCAACGGAAATAGTATGTTGTGCTGACAAATGCTTAGTTAGTATAGTTCACTCTCACAAGAGTCCTAGTAACTAAAAAAGAACTGAGAGTGCTTGATCATTTACTTTAAATAAAATGTAATCGTTACCATTGTTGTGTTTTGCATGCTGAATGTTGAAGTCTTTGTGTGACTCAAGCATGATCAATTGTAAGATATTGTTACAAATATAGAGGGATTATATCAACCCAATTAAAAGATTCACAAAGTGTTTGTGACATAAGTGTTAGCAACAAAATGGTAAAAGGTCATTATTTGACATGAAATATTGTTTATGTTCATCTTTATTCATCTTTGGTGTTGGTAAGTGATCACGATTCCTTCTGTGGTCATTTTGTTCATTCTAATTTAGAACTTCAGGATTAAGAGGTCGCTGGTTTCCTTGATCAGCACTAGTATCGCAATACTGTTAATTTTTATTAATTGTACTGTTTTGTTCACTGATTCTGTTTTACATGATTTATGTGTGGTTTTCTGGCTTATTCATACTGAATTCTGCATTTCATGGGTCTCAATTAGATGTTTTCCCATTTGCCAAATTCTTGATTAGTTAGTGGACCACAACACCTCACTGGAATAAATGGCATTTGGCTCATTAACTCGTTCTAATATGTTCAGTCAAATTCTAATTGGAATCCCTAAAGGCGATTGTTGTTTTGTAGCATGGAAATTGTGCTCTCAGCTCATTCACAAGGTTGATATTATAAGGCCAAAACAATGATGAATAGGTAGTATGATTGCTTATTAATATGAATATGTTTTTATTGACTGAATGTGTTTTATTTTTTAAAGCTGCAGTCGCAGTCACTTTTTTGGTTAAAAATGATCCAAAATCAATTTGAGCAAGTACATAATCAGCCAGTGTTCAGAATGATGTCCTTACCTTAGCCCGATTCACAACGGTAAGCACGGTAATGTGTTATAATTTGAGTGGTACAAGCTTCCACCGTTCATTTTTGTGTCATTACGTCATGTCTGTATCCATAAAGGAGGAGTTCGGCTAGTAGGCCATCGCATGTGAGGATGCTGCAGGTGGCGGATCATTTATAGCCTTTTCTCACAGCGGCTGGAATAATTAAACGTATCATTTTGATGGTGGATTGTAATCCAGAAAGGTCCAAACGATAAATATCAGTGACAACTGGAGATTCACCCGGAGTCAAAATCAAAAGATTAGACTGTACGGAAACTGAAATCTCCAGGTAATTCTAATACACACTAAATACACATAGTCATGCAATACTGATGTTGTTTACATTAACAATTTGAGAACAAAGTACAACAATAATAATAGTTTGATGTGATATGAGCTAAGCGGTCGTTAGATTTAATCACCGTTGGTAGCGCGATTTATTGTAAAGCTTTTTTTCTCAGTTGGTCAGAACAAAAGTGGCAGACATGTTACTTCTTCAGAATACATTTTCAGGTGAAACTTATTATTTTGGCCGTACTTCCAAGACGTAGAGTACAGTATCCACAGTGGTGCAGTGAATGACTGGCAGCCACACAAACTCCTCAAAACATTAGATTCATCCGTGCTGAGGAGCCGCCGATTCACAACCCACGTAAAGATGATAATGTCACAAATAACTGCAATTACAGGTTTCAAACAGAGATGGCGACAAAGAGGCAAAACTTACAGACTGTAGCTTTAATGTGACAGTATATTTTATTTCTTTTAACATAACTTTACAAACAAATTTTCAAGATTAGTAGTAATTTTTTATTATTTACACAATGAATTGATCAAAAGTGACAGTAAAGTCTTTTCCACTGTTTATTACGAGAAAAAGCTAAATGCTGTTCTTTTAAACTTTCTATTTATCAAAGAATCCTGAAAAAAAGTATTGTTGCCACAATAATATGAAGCAGCACACCTGTTTTCAACATTGATAATAATCATAAATGTTTCTTGAGCATCGAATCATCATATCAGAATGATTTCTGAAGGATCATGTGACACTGAAGACTGAAGAGTAATGGTGCTGAAAATTCAGCTTTGATCACAGGAATAAATTACACTTTACTATATATTCACATAAAAACCCAGCTCTTTTAAAACAGTTGAATATTACTGTTTTAGATCAAATAATTGCTGCCTTAGTGAGCTCAAGAGACTTTTTTTTTTTTTTAAACATAAATAAAATCTCCCTGATCCCAAACTTTTGAACAGTAGCGTATATTGATATGTAAACTGACACCAATCTCCATCCGGCTCCTCTTTATCCTCTATTGTTAGAACCATATGGGAAGTTGTGTTGAGTCTAAAACTTGAGTCCGCAAGCCAAACATTTTCATACACTGATAAAAACATGATCATATTTCACCCCAAATATAATGTGTTTAGTAGTCTCATTTTCTGATAAAGTCCTGCTTCTGTGAGTTTTAAGGCATTTTCACAGAGGAACACTGGCAGGGAGCCTTGCAGCTCTGATATTAAGCGTGCTATCAGGCTCCCGGAGGGGCCTTTCATTGTCCCACCACACTCCACTGCTGCACCGCTAACACATCATTTGTTACCGCCCGCTTCACCGGTTTTAATTAGTGTCTCTGAATGCGGCCGCACAACAGAGGCTCGAAAAATCAAACGCCACTGCTCCAAATTTGTTTGTATCTGCTCCAGTTTCACAACACGAGATCCTCCCTTCATACAGCCAAATACACAAGAGCTGTTCGAGTTTCTCATCTTCACTAAAAATATTTTCTCTGTCAATATCATACTGTAGTTGAGCTCTACTTCACAACCTAGCAAACGACATGCTTTGTGGCAAACGCAATGAAGAAGAAGTTATATTTGATGTGCCTGTTATGGAAAAGTGAACATAAGACAGCAATCGTGTGTGATTTGTAAAGTAATGGGATCTCATGACCTCATGGGGTCTGTAATCATGTCTATTTCTGTTCTGAACAAAAAAAAATCATATGGATATCATATTTTTTTATTTCTTTAAAAAGTGAATCCTATTAAAAAACTGTAAACTATCATCACGATCATCATTGGAAAAGCAGCATGAAGTCATGTTTTTTGTGCTTGAATGTGAAATAAAGGCAGTTCCCTCTTTCAAAAATTGCAGTTTATTTCTCTCTAAATTAGAGCTGGAAAAAGGCAGAATTATCAGAATCTGTCATGTTCTATAGGAAGTGTACCTAATGAGCTATAGAAACCAAATTTACCACTGATTTTTCACTTAAGATATGTATGTGGGGAAGATATCAAAGCTGCTACATCACTGCGTGCTTCTGTGTGATTTGCATGCTCATTTATGCCTATAATTACAACTTTATTTCTTTTTTCATGTTTCAGAAAATGAAATTGGAGGAGGTGTAGTGACCTCTTATCAGTCGTCTAACATAGAGGGCCGTGGAGCAAACAGAGGACGGAACCAAAGAGCAATTAAACCGGCAATTACATCAGGTACCACTGCAAGCTTTCTATCTGTCTTTCTACCCATAAACTCCTGCACAGAAGCAACACCGAACAGACTTACAAAAGTCATGACTCCTTTCCTGAACATGCCCCTCATCTGCCATTGGTCAGGCAAACAGATAGTCCCGCCCTAAACACACACCTTTGGAGTCACTGCTGCTGTTTTTACCAATTACTTATCCTGTACATAAATGTTTTGGCAAAAAAAATGTAAGTTGCATCGCTCCTTTTGAGTTATGACAACTTACAAAATGATGATCAACCAACAAACTCTGTTTAGTTAACCCTCAGGGGGTGAGCAAAAATGCGCCGTGTTTGTGTGTCCCTTTAAATGCAAATGAGCTGCTGCTCCGGCCCCCTTTCAAGAAGAGGGCGGAGCTTCAAAAGCTCGTGTTAGCAGCTCCGATTACCTCACGCAGACACGCTCTGAAAATATCAGAAACTGTTCAGCCTTTTATGATCAAACCGGAGTCGGACAATGATGGAGAGACTCACATGAAGTGACGACATGTAGAATGAGACGGGACGTTTCTGAATGGTTAGTTGATGAATTTATTTAGCTGATGTGGAGTTAACTATCTTCAAGTCATTGATTAGCATATTCTGTCGGTGTCATGATAATCTATAAATCGCTGGTGTGGGAACTGTTTTAAGATGCACAGAGCCAGAGAATATCTGCTGCATGAAAATAGAACAGGTATAGTTTAGTTTAATTACGGCAGGGGCGTATAATTTAGTAGGGACGCTAAGGACGTGTCCCTACCAATATCCAGATCCGATTGGCTTTGTTTTTTCTTTCTAACTTGTGAGAGGCTGTAGCTACATTTGGTTGTGTGAAGTGGCAAAGCACAGCTCTTCCGAAATCTAGATGCGGTAAGTGAAGGAGAAACAGTTCTGTGTACGAAAATACTGGGCAAATCTCATCACAGATTGATTCGGGGACAGTGCAGTTTTTTCAATATATGACAATCGCGGGATAAGTGGCAAACCTAAACGCTAGTGTGTGTGAGTTTGAGTGTGTGTGTGAAACCCTACATTACGGGGACAAAATGTCCCCACAAAGATGGCAATATCTTGACATTTTTGGTCCCCATGAGGAAAATAAACCACACAAAGTGGTGTTTTTTAAAAATGTAAAAATGCAGAAAGTTTTGTGTGATGGGCAGGTTTAGTGTAAGGGGATGGAATATACAGTTTGTACAGTATACAAATCATTATGTCTGTCCCCATAAAACAAAAACACAACATTGCTTGGTCTTGTTGAAGTGAGAGGCCTGTTAGATCAAGTTGAAACCCTTGTCAGACTGCTTTTAGTCATCCCAGTCTCCTCAGCTGAGGCTGAAAGAAGTTTCAGTGCTCTTAGGAGACTGAAAACATGGCTCCGAACAACAATGGCACAAGTGAGACTTAACAGTATTGCTGTGTGACATGTCCACCAGGACAAACTGGACACTATTGATGTGAAACAAATATGCCAAAAGTTCATTTCTGTTAATGACAGACACAGACATGTGTTTGGCTTCTTCAAACAGCAAGGAACAAGACAGTAGACACATTGACTATTGAATTGCACTATGAACGGAGTAAAGTTAAGTTTCTTTTAAACTACCTCCTTGTCTCTATTAGTTACCTGTAACATTACGTAATTCATTAATTAACATATTAAGGTCAATATAGAGTAAAAACCTTAATACATGATCTTATTAATTTTCTGAATCCTCAGCTTCCGGGGCTGTCCCCACTAATTTCAAAATCAAACCTACGCCACTGAATTACGGTGATAACTTATGTTGTCATCTTGCTTTTATGACATGCTATTGCATTTGTGTTATATACTGTATTGCAATAAATGTGAAAAGCATGTGACTCCCAATGTGCTCGACTACAACAACTCTTCCTCTTGTCAACATGGCCTTTATTACGTGTTCCCGCTCGCAATGAAGTTTAGGGTTAGTGATGTAAATTTTAGGGTTAGTGATGTCACCAACCCGTGAATAAGCCCATTGTAGTCCCAGCCGTTTTTTGTAGTCCTTAAAAAGCGATTTCTATAAAAGAAAATATCTCCCTTTGCTTTGAACTTTGAGTGTCATAACTTTGCAGATGTTGTTTATGCTTAAACAGCATCATACACACTAACTAAAGTTAAAACAGTGAAATTATAATCAACCACTCCTTTAAGTTTGATCTCTTTTCAAAGACGACACTTGGCAAATTATTGAAAGTTTAAAAAAGTGAACTTTTTACATCTATTGTTATGAAAAATGGACAAAAATACTATTTCCAATTTTTATATGAAATATATATTTTCAAAAACACATTTTACTCTAAAACTGCAAGAAAATCAAAGCCATAAATCTAAACAAGTTCAAACAAGTAAGATCTTGTTTGGGCGCAGTACCAAACGCTTCCACTAGACGAAATTCATCTCCCATTCATTTCCAATGACCGCGCGAAACACGTGTGACTATTTTTTTCAGGACCATTTAACCTTTTCGAATCATATCCATGATTTTTTTTTGTTCACATAGCAAGTGCCAAAACCTTTACCAAGTTCCGTACCACTCCAAAGAAGTAAAAAATTCTAAAAAAGCAAAACAAAATATTTTTTGGTTAAAAATGACAGAAGAGTACCAGAGCGTTAAAGGAGCTTAATAACTGGTAGTATGGTAATTATAACTGGTAGTAAACTGACTATTCACAAAAATTAAGTTGTTCAAATAAATTTCAACATTGATCCTTTCTATTTCAGATCAAATTAACAGCTAGTACAGCACAGGCTAAATGTAACTTATTTAGCTTGTACATTTGGTCTTTTCCTTTACTAAAACGTTTAAAATAACATAGTTTCAAGACTTATTCTCCTTATTCAGTCCTAACTAAACAAAGCATGCTGGGATCTAGAAATCCATTGCCCAATTGTTAAACCAAGTTATCAAGAAAAATTACTACAACTTTTTTTTTTTTTTTTTTTATCAGCTAATGCAGAAATTTCACACTAGTGTCAACAGAACTCATCAAAATAATGTTTGCAACTTAATAAATTACAGTTTCTAACTTGCAACCATGCATTTATTTATAGATGAGTATATAAATAAATGAGCATATGTATATTAGTATCACTATCATAAATATAGGTTAATGTAAGAAATGTTCATTAAAATGTTGATTGTATTTGTGGCTCTCCGCAGATGGAGGTGGATGTGGCAGATGAGAAGCGCCATTGCACACGCTCAAAAGGTATTTCTGTCACGTACACATAACACACAGATGTAATGCGGCGATATGTGGCTTTAGTTTGAGTGATAATCTAATCTTCTTTTGCCCTTTCAACTGACCTCTCACGTCCTCTGACTTCTGTCTCTCTGTGTGCTTCTTTCACAGTTCCCCTGGAGCCAGCCATACAAGAGTTGTTCAGGTCAGTGTTTTTACAGGCTGGCAAAGAGATCTTTACCTGCGTAATGTTGTGATCACGCTTTCCTGTTCTCCTGTTTTCTTTCCATCTGTCATATCCTTTTGGGTGATGATAAAATAGTGTCACTTTGCTAAGCTGCAACTATTTCGAATGACATATGGCCAATTCCTTTTGGAGCCGAGAATAAAACTCACAATATACACTTCAAACTTTGGTTTGAAGGTTGTTCTAAACTGATGTGACACTCTACAGCATTTTCACGTATTGATGTGAGAACTTTACACCTCCGGTTCACATAAATTAAAGCGATGAATAGGGTAAAGATTCAGCTGATAGATACCACCATACTTCCACAGCTGAATAAGCACAGTACATTAAGACAGTTGTTTAATATTACAAGTTTTCAGAAACATTATGTTTAAAATATTGTCTAATTAAATAGGCACACATTTGCATACATCTCCAGAACAGAAATTTTAACATTAAAGCCAGTTTCAAATTCCTGTTACATATTAGAGTTAAAGGTTTTATATAGGGGATTTTGCATATCACATCATAAATTAGAAAACACTGTCAACAGAAAAATAAATCCACCATGTTTTTAGGAATAAAATGTTAAATATATAGCAGTTAAATGACATATGAACAAACGCCTCTGTAAAATCTTTGTGAATGTGTATGTATGTGCTGCTGAAGTGGAGATTTGTTTGTATAGCCTAAATTGATGTGTAAATAGGTTGGTTCAGTGACGTTATAATATTTTTGACTTGAATAAAACCATTAATTTATATTAGTGCTGTCAAACGATTAATCGCGATTAAATGCATCCAAAATAAAAGTGTTCGTTTACATAATATATGTGTGTGTGCTGTGTATAATTATTATGTATATATAAATACACACACATGCATGTATATATTTTGTTATATTTATATATAAAATATTTATATATTATATAAATTATATAAATATATATACAGTATATACATGCAAATATTTCTTAAATATATACATGCATTTGTGTATATAATGTATACATGCGTGTGTGTAAATATACATAATAATTATACACAGTACACACACATATATTATGTAAACAAACACTTTTATTTTGAATAATTGCGATTAATTGTTTGACAGCCCTAATTTAGATTTTACACTGTCAAAAAAAGTGCAGAAATTTTACCTTTAGGGGTACAACCATTTATCACCTTAAAAGGACAACTTTGTGCATTATTTACCCCTAAAAGAGGCATTTTGTACCTTAGAGTAGTAATATGTATGGTACTACCATGAACTTTTACGGGTAATTAATGTACAAAGTTGTCCTTTTAAGGGTATTGCACCAGTGAAAAGCTGTTGTACCCCTAAAGGTACAAATTTTGCAGACAGTGTACCATTTGTAGGTTATAATTAGGTTATAATATTTTTAAGTGTAGAGCTAAAAGTGTTATTAATGAGTGTGTCTTGGATTAAAGTTGGCATGAAATTAATTTTTAAATGAATTTAAAAAAATGTAATTTATAATAAACACTGCAACATTCTGTGAAATAAACAAACAAGCATTGTCATTTTTGATTTCATGGTGACTTTAAAAGTCCTCCACACAATGGAATCAATGCTTTACCTAAAAACAATGTGGCTCAACTTCAGTATCTGGACCAACAGTCACACATCAGCTAATAATAGACAAAAGTAGTCCAAACAACAATGAAGGCGTCAAATAAAAGGTCTCAGTGATCCATATTCTGATCTCTTAGGGGGCTTTCACACTAGGCACATTTACTGCAGTCAGAGTCCGAGTGCGGTGTTGGTCAGGTTTCACACTCAACTTGATTCTATCAAACCCTGGTACATTTGTGTTCATATTACATCATCACAAACATGCACTGTGCATGATAGAAAACAGAACGCGGGTCAATATATTGTGTTTTTTATTAATCTGGTGCTATTATGCGCAGATGTGCGTTGCATGAAGGCGGCTTTCTGCTGCTCTTGTGAGGAGAGAGCCATTCATTTGCCGCTCTGATTGCACTCGCTCCTCATGATTACACTGCAGACTCACTCTCGTTCGTATCCCAATTAAATCATCACCATTGTCATCCCTACATATGTTTTGTTGTCATTATCGGCTAAAACGCATGCACAGGTTACTTTATACTTCCTGAACAAGATTGCGACATGCTGTGTTTCAGGTGATGTACATTTGAAAATGGGAAATGCCTGCCTTCACGGACTGAAGCTGGATTAACATTTTCATGAATTAATAACTTAAATTCTGCTCTGTACCTCATACAAAACTATTATATATGGCCAGAGAAGACTGCGACTGCAACACATCGTCATTTGAACTACTTTTGGTACCGCTTTTGACATTTTCGCAATAAATAAATTATTGTGATTATAGGCTACTTGTCTGTAATGTTCCCTTTCAAGGGAACTCATGCTGTGGGAACACCTTTGCGTGATTGCGTCATGAAGAGTCGTGAAGTGCCTCGTTTCATTACAGGTGGGGATACACACACTATGTGCGTTGTTTGCATGGGAGTGCAGCAGGCTCAGGCAGCTCTCAAGGGAGCTGCTTATGAGCATTGTGAGTGTTTACCTATTTGAATGTTGCGCTCTCGCCGAGTGTTCTTCGACGTGGGCGCTTCGGCTTGCGGTTCTCGTAGCTCGGGTCTCATTTCTGCAGAGGCAGAGTGGCGGTTTCAGTCTTGGGGATCGCAAATGGATCTGGCAGAGGGGTTAGAGACAGGCACCGCCCTTTCTCTGCCGTCACCAGGAGTCCAAAAAGCAGGTGACGGCGCTCCAAAAGTTTCTCCCTCGTAAGACCCAGCTCTCAGGGGCTGCTGGGCAGGAGCAGTCCAAATTTGAGTATGAGCTCCTCACATCGGGCGCAGCAGAAGCAGAGCGTCACTACCCGTGCTCCCCCACAGAAAGGGTGGGAGGCAGGCGCAGTCTCCGAAGGGCAGGGTGGATCTGAGGTCCGTCGCTAAGAGGGCTGCGCTAAGAGGGCTGCGCCGATAAAGAAGTCCTGACGCCTCAGGCTTCTGAGGGTAGTCCCCTCCGGAGGAAGGAGGTGTTCACCCAGGGTTCCCACGCTTCTTGGTGCCAGGAAAGTGCAAATTCAGTGATGCTTGGCTCAGTATTGAGCTACATAAAAATTGGTTTATCAAAGTTTCAATGAATAACGCTTAATAAAGTAGTGTTTATAAGCGCAGAACTCCTTTGTTGAGAGAGGTTACTGGGGAAACCAATATATTTCTGCTGTTCCATAAGCGCCATCTACTGTCAAAGAGTGAAATTTCCAGTGCATCAGTTGGTTTGTTCAGACTAATGCAGGGGTCGGGAACCTATGGCTCGTCAGGTCTCTCACCCTTTACCAACAAATGATCGATAAAAAAATTAGACACATCAATGGAGATCCGCTCTCTACAGAAAGGCAACCAATTACAATTCCCTTGTTGTACAGCCTACCACGTGTTCAGTGCTGTTCGCGAGTGTCACAAGTTGCGACAGCAACCACTCACGTTTCTGTGGTAACAGCTCCTGCACTGGGATTCAAGCAGCTGCAGCTTGTTTAAGGTAATGGCGAAACCATTTTTAGAACAGCAGCGAAAATGTAAAAGTAGGCTATCTAAACTTTAATATCCTTTTATTGAAACTGGTGCTTTGCTGTGCAAAGAGACATTTCCAAACATTTCACCCACTGGTAGGTTACTTTCGTTTTTGCCGCAGAGACTACAAATGTGTCTTAGCCTATTTATGATAATCCGCGCAGATAAAATTATTAATAACGAAACATGAATGAATGAGAAAGAAAAAAGCGGGATGTGCTTTATATTGAATTATATTAAATATTTATTTTAAAAGTTCGTTAAGTCACGAAAGAGAACTGAATTCTACTGACAGGATGCTGTGCGCGCTCCGAGCGCAACACAGACAAGCACAGTAGGCTAGCCTTTGTCTTTGGTTGCGCGCCTAAACGGCCAAATAAACACAGAAATATATCAAAATGCCAAGTCGAGTATTCTCATAAGCACAGTAGATGTAAGCACTGCGTTCTCTCTCTCTCTCTCTCTCTCTCTCTCTCTCTCTCACACACACACACACACACACACACACACACATAAACACACAAAGAGGATTTATCAGCTCATCAGTTGGTAACTCAACCTCACAGTGAAAGCCCTTAACTCCATATTGCAACTTATTTATTGTTTGCTGCATATTTGTTTGTTTTTAGTTGTCTGTGGACCTAATAATTACTACTGTTGAAATTTTATTGGGGAAAAACACGTTTTTTAATAATAATATTATATTATTTTTTTACTGTGGCTCTTTTGGAAAAATGCATTACCAAAAATGAAAAAATGGCTCTTTTGTCAAAAAACCCCCGATGGACTAATGCATATGAACCCATATTTTTAGCTTACACACAGAGTTGTAAATGTTAACTGGTGGATCAATGAGAAGCTAATGTACTTTTAAAAAATGTAGAATAATAAGGCATCTAAAATATTAAGTATAATCATATTTTAAATTAATATGTATAATAACTTATAATTTTGATTCTTGCCTTATCTTAAAAAATGGCTTAGAGGCTGAAGTGAAGGTTTTTATAAATATTTTTTTATATATTTTTTATAAAACTTGTTTTTGTCAACTTATCTGAACTGTTGTTTGTCGTTTTTTTTTTTTTTTTTTACAGTCCTTTTATGGTTTAGGATGTTTCAATAAACACTGATCTCATCCTGTGCAGGTCTTAAAAGCCTTAAAATTTATTTTTAAAAAGGTACCATGTACAGGTGATTAATAAATAATTTTGCATATTATTAATGTTTCATTTTGTTTAATTTTCATTTAATTGGAAAATTCATGTATGTAATATTATATTAATGTTTTAATTAAGTAATCATTCGTAAAAAAGAAAACTAAAACCAAACTGCATGTCTCGTTAAAATTCGCTCCCTCTCTTGTACACTCTACCAGCCTCTTTCCTCGTTGGGTTTTAAAAGTCACATGCCCCTAAAATTTAATTTTTAGTTGTCAGTATATGCCTTAGCGTTACTGCAGTGATAAATACAGGTATAGTAGGTCTTTGATACTGTCCAGATTGGCAGTAACAAACCCACCTTTATCGTATTTATTGGGCTTGAAATAAAATAAAAGGTTCTTTAAAAAGTCCTTGAAAGTCCTTGAATCTGGTGTTCATGAAAGAGTGGGAACCCTGGTTCACCTCAGTATATGGTGCCCGTTTTCCTTCAGTGCCCTCAGGAGACCGTTCTGCCAACTCTGCCAGAATGCCGGGTGTAGAGGGTCCTCGGTCCTCCGAGGAGGGTTTTAAAACAGTCAAGCCAGTTGCTTCCTGTCGGTTCGCCGCTTCAGAGCACTGTGCTTGCTGTTCAAAGTATACCAGAGGCCAGTCTCGAGAGACTGTTACTCTTAGTAGATTTTCTGGTAGAGTAAAAAAAGCCTACCAAATATATCTTGTTGGGTCCTGCAGTTAAAAAAGGGTATGCCATTCAGTTCAGGTCTCGTCTGCCCCTATTCAGCGGGATCCTGCCCACAGTGGTGGGAGTCAGGGTTTTACATTTTCTTCATTGTGCCAAAGAAGGAGAAGAGGGTTGCGTCCAATTTTAGATCGGCACCAATTAAAACGCTCTGTACAGAAGCTCAAGTTCAAGATACTTACTCTCAAGCAGATTGTGTCACAAATCAGTTCAGAGGACTGGTTTGTCACAATAGATCTCAAGGACGCATACTTCCATGTATCCATCCTTCCACAACACAGGAAGTTCCTGAGGTTCGCTTTCAGGGGCAAAGCATACCAATATTGTGTTCTTCCTTTCGGCCTAGCTCTGTCACCCCGGACCTTCACGAAATGTGTGGATGTGGCTCTGGTACCCCTGCGCATGCAGAGTATCCGCATACTCAACTACATTGACGATTGGTTGATTTTCGCTCACTCAGAGCAGATGGCGGTTCGACATCGAGATGTCATTCTCGCTCACATGAGGAAGTTGGGGTTGAGGCTGAACGCAAAGAAAAGTGTTCTTTCTCCAGCACAGAGAACCACTTATCTGGGTGCGATATAGGATTAGATAATACTGCAGGCTCGTCTGTCCCCTGCTCGGATAGCATTGAGTCTCTCAGCTGTAAAAGAACTGAAGCTAGGCCAGTCACTCACTGTCAAACAGTTTCAGAGACTGTTAGGTCTTATGGCAGCTGCGTCCAACGTAATTCCTTACGTTGCTCTGCTGAGCATGAGACCATTACAGTGGTTCCGGAGGGGAAATCCGCTTCTCATGATCAAGGTCACACAGCGATGCCTTTGTGCCTTAGTCATGGAGAAAAAACCTTGGTTTCTCTCCCAAGGGCCTGTGTTGGGAGCTCCTTGTCGTTGCGTCATGCTAATGAGGGATTCATCCCTCACAGGTTGGGGGGCGATCATGAGTGGTCGCTCGGCTCGAGGTCTGTGGCAGGACCATCAGATCTCATGGCACATAAATTGCCTAGAAATTATAGCAGTGTTTCTGGCTCTGAAACACTTCCTCCCAGACCTCAGGGGCCATCATGTGCTTGTTCAGACCGACAACACATCGGTGGTCTCATACATAAATCATCGGGGGGTCACACCCCTTATACAAGCTGGCTCACCAGATCCTCCTGTGGGCCCAAGGGAAACTGCTTTCAATCAGGGCAGTTTATATCCCAGGGCACCTGAATCAGGAAGCAGATATCCTGTCGAGGCAGGGGCTGAGGCCTGGGGAATGGAGACTCCACCCCGAGGTGGTGGAGCTCCTGTGGGAGAACTTCGGCAGAGCGGAAGTAGATCTGTTCGCGTCTCTCGAAACATCTCACTGTCATCTGTGGTTCTCACTGGTGGTTGAGGAGAGACCCCTGACATGGTTGTATAGCGCATTGGGTGTACAGTAGTACATATGAAAGCACTATTAAATGCCTCATTCATTCATTAATTCATTCACTGACTTATCCAGCTCCTCTGGGACTGGACACCATGGTACAGGAGTGGCCGAGGCTACCCCTGTACGCCTTTCCCCGATTGCTCTGCTTCCGGGAGTTCTGGAGAGAGTTCACCGGGACGGGGCCTGTCTGTTGTTAGTAGTCCCATACTGGCCAACCCGAGTATGGTTCTCGGACATAGTGTCTCTCCTAGATTGCTCCCTGCTGGAGATTCCGATCAGGAGGGACTTTTTTTCAGGCGAACGGGTCGATCCTTCACCCTCGCCCAGAATTGTAGAAACTGTGGACGTCACTCGCCTATGACATTCCGTCACGCCATTGGACTGATTCCATACGTGCTTCACGACGCAGTCATGCGGAGGCATTCCCACAGCGGTGACGCAGTGTCTCGTTCCCTCTTCAGGGAACTAAGGTTACATACGTAACCAAGACATTTTTCTTCATAACTGTATGTACTTTTCAGAAATGGTTATGGGTAGGTTTAGATGTAGGAGTAGGATTAGCGGCTCAAAATATATTTTTAATGCTACATTGTTAAAAAAATTGTCACACATCTCCTTCTATTACGTTTTATTGTCTTTATATTCTGTATAAAATGGGATTGTTAGGTTTGGGGTAGGGTTAAGGGATCTTACATTTATCTTTCAATTGGTAAAAGGGAAATTATACCGATATCTTTATGATATGAAGGATTCATAAATATCTAACGTTTTGTAGCTGTAAAATGTAATAATGCTACATTTAAATGTTACCGATACGTCCATATTGTATGTTTTAGTATCTATCCAACCGTATAAAAAGTATGTTTTGAAAGTTACATATTAAAACCTACGTATTAACATTGAGACCAGGCTGAAGTGCCAAATGTATACATGGCCAGCAAACAATCTGTTGAAGGATTTAGTTTGACACCTTTATATTTTGATAGGCCTAAAAACCATTCAGAACACCTGCATGGCAACACCCTGGCAAAGTTTTTAGTGTATAAAAATTTAGTGTAATAAAATAAATTTTATTAGCCTCAGTTTCTAAAAATGTCATTATTGATAAAGAATCAAACCTTTTTATACTGTATTTTCAATAGCCCTTGTCTGAATCCCGCATCACTGGAAACCTGACTTCAGCACCTGACAGCTAGTTTGTTTGTCACTGGACTTTTGATGGACAGTTGGCTTCACTGCTGTATTGATTGGCATCTCTGAGAAGAAAGCCTGAGAGGTGGCAAAAGATGGAGGTGAAGATTGCATTGGTGTGCACCTGCTTCCTCTCTTTGATGTGGCCCCCACCAGCAGCTTTAACCAGATAATTAAAGATAAATAAAACAACGGTTCAATCATTACTATCGGCCTCTCTCTCTCTCTCTCTCTCCTTCTCTCTCTCTGTTTCTCCATCTTTCTCTTTCACGCTTCAGATAATTTCTTCTTCAGCTGGTGGGTTCTCATTTGCATGCTTATCAAAGTGTTTTGACTATCTAACGGGAGCTGCAGTGCTAAGGTGGGATCATTAATATGTTAATTAGTCCTTTTGACACTTTGCTTAAGCATGTGTACAATGTGCTCCTCATCCGTGACTTCAGTCACATACTTGCTGAATGTATGCACACTCCCTAAATCCATTCACCGCTGTTTTATGACCAGTATAAATACGCACAACAACAGGCAAAATAAGCAACTCATTTGATCAAGAGGACGTTTATGGGCTTATGTTTCAGTCTCATAAAAATGTTTGATCACTGTATTGTTTAGGTATTTGACTGTGTGTTGGGAGTAACTAACGAAAAACTACTGACACTTGTACCTCAACTAAATCTTCCAGTAGAGTGATAATTCCATTAACAAGCTACTTTTTTCCAGCAGCGCTCACAGAAATAACCTGCAGTATGATTGCAGTACTATTGTAATTTATGCATAAATGCAGTTTAGTGTACTACAAAATACCGTATTGCACAATGACAAACTGCACTGCAGTTAAAGAGCACCTAATATGCTTTTTTTCCACGTTCATCTTTCTTTAGTGTGTAATGTTGCTGTTTGAGCATGAAAAAGGTTTTCAAAGTCCCTCCAGCGGGAGTTCTTCTCTATAGACGGTTTCAACGGCAACAACATAAACAAACGTTGCTGCGCATGCGCGCTTTTGTGGCCCAAACTTAATTTCCGGTAGACGTGCAAAGAATCAATAACAGAGGCTGCATTATCTTTCTTATGCGCTGTCATCTTTTATTTTAATTGTGCAACATTATCTTAATTTATATGTTTTTATTGTTTCAGCATGTTTATTATAAATAATCTCCCTTTTCTGTCTGCAATATAGAGTGGGGGAAACGCCCCCCTTAAAGGGTTAGTTCACCCAAAACTGAAAATCCTGTTATTAATTACTCACCTTCATGTCGATCCCAATCCGCAAGACCGCAGAGAAGAAGAAAAATATCTTAATTTGTGTTCCCGAAGATGAACGAAGGTCTTACGGGTTTGGAACGACATGAGGGTGAGTAATAATTACAGAATTTATATTTTTGGGTGAACTAACCCTTTAAGGACCATGTAATGCCGTTTTCTGTACAGTATCCTTTAAATGCTTGCGCGCTCGCCTTTCAATCATGCAATGTGTCGGAATAACATGTTTCTTTGTTTCATAATATAAGATTAATGTTGGGAAACTTAAACTTGTAAATTAAGTACCCTATTTGAGATTGATTGTATATGAATGCATCACAAAAAATCCCATGCTCTATTTGCACTGCCATTAATAGAGGACAAAGCGAAAGTTGTTTTACACTCTGTGATAAAGGCCTATTATTACATACCTAATTTAAACATTTTGTGGGAAACATAAATCCGATCAGTTATCCAAATGGTGACCACTTGATGTGAACAAATGTAAACGCGCCGTGTCCTGATTGACTGATGAGCCGATCTGCTTGATCAGATCACGGTGATCGCATGTTATGCCAAGTGTAAAGCAGCCAGAATAAGTTACCTCTTAAATAGATTATTTCTGATAACAAGCAAAATATAACAAGTAAATTACATTAGACATACAGTCTAAATTACATTAGACGCTGCTCTTGTATGCAGTCAGACTGGATATTTATGACACATTCAAGGCTTTTTGGTGAATCGCACACACTGTTTTTGCGCTGGTGTCATATGCTCTCTGCTTGATCGTTAATATTTATATCATGTTATCCGAGAGTAGTACGTCAAAAATGTGTTTCTACGGAGTAGTGCACCATACTGTCCACTAGCCAGATCGATAAACAAACACAGACCGGAAGTTAACTTCGGGCCAGGCGCGTAACCGTGGCAATGCGCGTGCGTCCGATGAAACCGTCTATATCAGTGTCACTATTTCTGAACTCCCTGAAACACCTCCATTGTAGTCTTGAGTTTTCTTTAGGGAACGAACATGTCACAATATTCCTCATTTAAATAATTCATACGCAGGTTTAGTTAGTTAGTAGTGTGTTGAAACTGGCGGTTATGGTAAGTGTTGGTACATTTCTGACGATTGGAAACGACGGAAGTTGCGAGTTGGTGGAGTAAAAACTTCTTTTAATGAATCCGTTTGAGATTGAATTAATGCTAAATGTTTTGCTATAAATTATGGACATGACATCTGAGGACTAATTCATATTTTTATCAATTATTTTGTTTTATTTCCTGATTTAATAATAAACTTGATCTTTCATACTAGAGCACGTACGCACATGCGCATTCTTCAAAAATAGTGTTTTAAATCTATTGACAAACTTAAAGATGTAAACGTAATTTTTGTATATATTCAAAATAAAAGATATAGATTGTACTGAATGTCATCTAGCTTATTTTGCTCAAAATAAGGATTTATTATTTATCATTTCATGCAAACGTCTCGGGTTACGACTGTAACCCATGTTCCCCGAGAAGGGAACGAGACACTGCGACGTGATGACGACACGCCCTCATCGTAGCGTGTCTGAAGCATGAATGAAATCTATTCCAATCCTGATTGTTGTTGACGTAGTAGATGGCGGCGTACCCAGAAGGTACAAAGGGACGCCGGCTCGCACAACACATTAGCTTTGCAATGAAGCAAGCGCTCTGCCCGTGATAGCCAGCCCTTCAAGTACCACCGGCAGGTCCCAGGTTGGGACTCTGGAACGAGTCGCAGGCCTCATCCTCCAAGCCCCACGGAGGAACTGTACAACCAGATAGTGCTTCCTCAAAGGCCCATCACCTACAGGCGAGTGGAAAGCCCCAATGGCAGCCACATACACCTTAAGTGTGGACGGGGTAAAACGATCTTGGAGGAACTCCAGCACTGAAGCCACTGGGCAGTTAACTGGATCCACCTCACGTTCTCTACACCAAGTGGAAAACACATTCCACTTCAGGCTTCCACACAGCTCTGGCCGGGGGTGGAATACTGTGCCCCCTGCCTGGGACAGCAGATCCCTCCTCAGAGGGACCTGCCACGGGAGGCCGTCTAACAGTGCTAACAGTGCTAACAGTGCCTCGGAATGCCGGGTCTCCCACAGACCTCTCGCAAATTGGCCGTCCATGACCACGCCCCAACCAGTGAGGGAGGCATCTGTTGAAACGGTTTTCAGGCAACATGATGCTCCCAGCACTGGTCCCTGGGACAGGAACCAAGGTTTCTTCCATATGACGAGGGAACAAAGGCATCTGCGCGTTACCCTGATCATACGGAACGGATTTCTCCTCGGGAAAAACCCCTTGGCTCTCAGCCACCACTGTAGGGGTCTCATGTGTAGCAGGCCAAAAGATATTACGTTGGACGCTGCTGCCATGAGCCCCAACAGTCTCTGTAACTACTTCACAGTGAGGCTGCGGCCTAGCTTCACTTTGGAGACCATCGCCTGTATGAACGTGGTCCTCTGGGAGGATGTCAACACACTCTTCTTTGTGTTGAGTCTCAACCCCAAGCACCTGATATGGGCCAGAACGACATCTCGTTGCCAAACTGCCATCTCACGCGACTCGGCTAATATGAGCCAGTCGTCGATATAATTGAGTACACGGATGCCCTGGAGTCTTAGCGGAGCCAGCGCTGCATCCATGCACTTGGTGAAGGTGCGAGGGGAAAGAGCTAGGCCGAAGGGAAGAATGAAGAGAAGTTGGAATGCTTCGCCCCCGAAAGCAAACCTCAGGAACTTCCTGTGACATGGAAGAATAGGAAATATGCGTCCTTCAGATCTATCGTGACGAACCAGTCCTCGAACTGGATCTGCCTCATGATGGCTGGAATTGTGAGCATCTTGAACCTGAATCTCCTCAGATAATGATTCAAGTGCCTGAGATCTATTATCGGACTCCCTGTCTGGCAGAGGAACACGTTCTATGGCCTCTTTTACCAACAGGGATTGGTAAAACTTCCTGTTCCATAACCCGCACCTGCTCTGGGCCGACCACAGTCCAGACCACCCCATTGAACTTTGGGGGAGGAGAACTGATATGCAGCCTGTAACCCAGCACTACAGTACGCAGGGCCCACGCAGATATATTCGGAAGGCATGACCATGCGCCGAGATAATCTGCTAAGGGAACCAGCCTCTCGAGGCTGGCCTCGGGAATCAACCGAGCCTCGTTCCCGACCCTCTGAAGTGGCTGACCGGCAGGGAGCAGTCGAGAATGATTTTTAGATGCTGCTGGAGCGGCGTGCGTGCGGGAAATTTTTCCCGAGAGTTCCGGGGAGGAGGCGACCTCGATCGCTCCGCCCCGGGGGGGACAGCTCTCGGCGGCCCAGCCGAAGCTCTCCTTCTGCACCTGACGGTGCGAGGAGCTGGTAGACGGCCGAGGCTGCCCCCTTGAGGCAGCCTTCCCCGAGGAGTCAGGGCAAATACTGTTGAAAGGCCGCCGACTGCTTTTTCACCTCCTGAAACCTCTCGACGACGGTGTTTACTGCGCCGCCGAAAAGGCCAGAAGGTGAAATCAGGGAATCCAGGAGAAATTGTTTCTCTCTCTCCTTCATCCCTGACAGATTTAACCAGAGATGCCTCTCCACACATACCAAACCAGCCATGGAACGGCCAATGGAACGGCCCGTAATGCGGAGAGACAAGTCGGTGGCCTTTCTCAGTTGGGTGATGTCCTCCGGAGAGGGACCCTCGCCTTCGTCTAACTCCTTGAGGAGGTTGGCCTGCAACACGGCCATTGTGTGCAGGCAGCTACGTCATGATGCAACACTAATCAGGATTGGAATAGATATCATTCATGCTTCAGACGCGCTACGCTGAGGGCGTTCCCAAAGTGTCGTCATCACGATGCAGTGCGAGTTCCCTCGAAGGGGAACAAGAAACTTTGCATCACTGCAGCTGTTGTTAGAAGCTCCGGTTGCTATAGAAACAGGCAGTGTTCTGAGGCGAGTGCTTAGGACTGTGCATGCGCATTAGCCTTGTCCAGGCTGAATAATACAGTTTTTTTTGTCATGATTCGAGTGTTTAGAAACAAAATTTATGAGACAGTTGTTGTCAGATTTCATTGGTGATTTCAAATATGAAATTTAATCGTAAGCTTGGCGAACAGTTTTTGACAATTTGATGTTTCCCCATTCAAAGAGATAGGAGCTGCACTTGCATGCCTGAGAGGCGTTTCAAAGATGGCCGCCGAGTGGAATAGCGTTACTGACAGACTGGGAAGAGAGGAGCTGCAACAATGTAAAATATGTGAAAAATAAGGTGTTTTTAAACATTCAAGCATAAAAAGCGTAAAAAAAAAACTTTGTAAAATGGCCTAATAGGTCACCTTTAAAATGCCTTATTAAATAGTAGACTTCAGCACAATTGCAATTACAGAATGTAAAATATACTTGTAGTCCACTGTCTGCTCTAGCACAGCAGTCATGTTTTGCAGTGCATGGTACCATTCTTAGAAACAGCTTAAACAGTGTGCGAATGCAGGATCTGGAAATCTGGACAGTATTTGCATTTGCAGTACAGTGCACTGCACAGAATATTGTATCTTACAATGCAATATGCTCAACATTTCATTTGAGATATATAAAATATGCAACAGTGAGGTTATGTGAAGCACTATTCTAACTGTGAGACATTTATTGTTGCATACTGTATCATATATATATATAAATATAAATATATATATATATATATATATATATATATATATATATATATACTTTGCAGTATATACTGTACATTATGATGTAAGCAGTACGTTCATGTTCCATTCCTGATATACTTCATGACTATAGGATGTAATGACAAAACACATGAAGTATCCTCTGAGACCTCATGCAAAGCTTATCATTATTCTATAGCTCATGGCCCAGGGTTTAATTTTAACTGACAATGAGATAAGCTACATTTTGATTAATTTTAATAGGTATTATCTTTTTATATTTTCTAACACATGATTACCCCCAGCTGTTATTAGATTCAATTGAGTTTTTGTAATTTTTCTTAGAAGAAAGCCAGTATGTTAATACTGAATCTAAATGCTAAAAAAAATTACAATGTCAAAAAACATTTCCTGACTATTTAAGGAGCGTTCACACTTACACTGATTTGAGCAACCAAAAGTAATTTCCCTGTATTTTCAATGAGAGCTGGTGGTTTCCTGCAACATGAGTGACGGCAATATCGTTGACATGCAATGTGGATATGTCCATTGATGTGACGATGTTGAGAAAAGCTTAACTTTATGCAAATCTTCAGAGCTCATGTGATCAGTCTGCTGTGAGATTCATACCCTTGTGAAAAAGAAGTGCAGGGCGGCCAACCAGCAACCAACACAAGCTCAATATCATGCTCTTAGATGTAGGTAATGGTCAACATTTTGTATCTGATACAGTTCCATTGGCACTATTAGAAAAAAGGAGCTATTAGAAACACGTAACACAAAAGCTTGCAATGATCTAAACTCTCAGGTCTCTACTCTGATTCACAGCCCGCCTACTCAGATTCTAGATTACTAGTTTCTCTTCCCCCGCGCTCGGTTTACTCCCGGCTGAATGACTGACATGACTTTGCTCTTGTACAGGCAATCAGCACAGCCATTTGAGGCAGCTCTGGAATTACAGGAGCCTCTGCAGATGAACGACTCGTCTGGCAGACCTTTGGCTCTGAGAGAAGAACTGCGAGAAGATGAATGAGAAAACGATCTAAACTGAGAGAAGGGGGTGGTGACAGGAACAGGTAGTGATCATGAGGGAGATTAGTTACAACCTCCTGTCCGCCCTGACCCCAAAACTCACCTCATGTACCCCATGAGAGCAGACATGCAATTATACAGGCGGCGTGTATCCATGGTGACAAAAGAAAAAACTAAATAATTGTGTGCAGAGTTATTGGGCTTCCTTTCCAACTAGAATCAAATCAACATGCAAGAATAGATTCTGAAGAAAAAACTAAATGTATACAGTGCTTTCATTTATAGGTGAATTTCATGACGCATGTAATATTTCACTCCAAAACCAAGAGAAAGTATTTTACTGCAATATATTAAAAAAGTATATATTTTAAATTATTTGTTGGAGAGAAAACGTGCTTAATTGTCATAAAAAATAATGTCTCAATGTAAAAAACTAAATAAAATTAAAAAAATATTAATGGTGCTGAAATTGGATTTAGTTAGTTAGTTGTTTGTTGGGATTTGACCTGTTAGTTAGTTAGTTAGTTAGTTAGTGAAATGTGACCTTTACATGTTTACATTTTCACTGGCAGAAAGACAGGGATTAAGTTTGGGATTTGAACTGAGCAGCACTAAAGCATGAATGTTTTTCCTTTCAGCTAAAATGACAGGAATCACATACTGTATCTCCTGTCTGCCGAGATGACGTGCACACACCAACACACAAGAGTGACACACATTATTCAGCGCTGATGGTGATCGCACGCAAAATACACTCTTACACACACACATGCAAATGACTACAGCAGTGTGTGACATCAATGTTTTGAGTGACATTTAGTATCTGGGTTGCACAAGATGCTCCATAATAGAGTCATAAGCAAATCTGTGAAAGCTGAATAATTCATGTGGCGAGAGGTAAAAACAAAGCACCGCTGTTATTATTTGTTAATAAGAAAACATAGCTAATGAAGGTGCCACTATTTACAGCCTGCCTTTGCTCTTTTTAATTCTGTCAGACAAACAAAGCCGATTTTACAGGATTTGACATTACCAAGACAGTGTAACGTACTGCTCCGAGACTTAAGGCTGAGAATCCAAGCGCAGCTTTATTAAAGGATAATCCACAATCGTAGTCAAAAGACTGGCAAAAGGTCATACACATGCACGCAGTCCAAACTGGCAAACAAAACAGGAAAGACAGGCAAACGGGTAATCCACGGAACGGGCAAGTAATCCAAAACCAAGAGACAAGAAACCAGGGAAAACGCTCAGAAATGCAATGATACAACAAACATAACTTTGCAGTGAATGACAGAGTGAACAAGGTTTATATAGGCTGAGGTAATGAGGTAAATGAGACACAGGTGTAAACAATGAGTGCTGATGAGTCCGGGCAAAGGATAATGGGTAATGTAGTCTTTGATGGAATGACAGTCCGGGGTGGAGTGCCCTCTGGTGGTAATCAGGGGCACTCTCACTGGTGAATCGTGACAGACAGACAGTATTTTAAGGCATCATGGGTAGTTTCCAAACAGTTCAAACAGTTTCCTCTGATTACTAATTGACATTCAGCCATGTTCTGATGCTTGGAAGATGACTTACAGCACAACAAAATACTTTATATCACTTGTGGAAAAAAAAGTATGTTTTAGTACACTTTTTAAAAGTACTTATTACAGAAATAATACACTTTGGAAATAAAGAATATACTTAAGTGCAAACTAAATTAAATGTTTTCAGACACTTAATTGCATGTTAAATACAATTAAATTAATATTTTGGTCACAATTTATTTTGCATTCTTGTTACAGTGTAATTACACAAACAAGTACTGCGTAATATTAACTAACAACTACTTACTATAGGTGTAGGGTTTAATATAAGTCTTGCTTGTAATTATGCTTGTAAATAAAGAAGGACACATTCAAATAAAGTGTGTTGCCAAAATATAGGTTATCATTTATTTTGGTAACACTTTATTTTACATTGTCCTTGTTACATATATAACATGTACTTACAATAGTAATAACAGTAAATTATGCATAATTACGGTCAACTAACCCTAAACCATATTAAGTACATGTTGTTAATTAATATTACTCAGTACTTAAATATATAATTACACTGTAACAATCACACCTTAAAGTTTACCTTAAAGTTTACACCTTAGTTTTTTAAGGCATCGTTGTTACAGTGTAATTACATATAATTAAATACTGAATCATAATAATTAACAACATGTACTTAATATGGTTTAGGGTTAGTTGATTGTAACTATAATTTACTGTTATTACTAAGTATATGTTAAGTATATGTAACATGTATAACAAGGGCACTAAATAATAAAGTGTTACCAAAATAAATTACAGTTTAAATTTATATTCAATATTGTTGTAACTCACTTGTCTCTGCAAACTTTTTTACTATGATGTTCTGTAAAAACTGTCATTTACTGATGCATTCACTGGCTTAAAAGTGAGTGTTTACCATTAAGTATGTCCATCTCCCTGAGTGATGCCATGGTTGCGTTACATATAAACCCAAATCTTGGCAAAATCACAAGATTTCAAGTCGAACTATGACATCAAGGGGCATTTTATTGCACTTTTCCATATGCGTGCAGTATAGAATGACTTGTTAAATAGACTGCAGAATTAGGCAAACTGCATGTATTTTTGTTCCCTTTCATTTAAGATTGTGCCTTATAAGTTAGCAGTCTATGCAGACAGTAGACTCACTAGGCTTTGTAACAGAGCTGAAGAGTTTGGTTATACCAAAACGGAACCCATCTAATATTTACATTTCATATCATATTTAGCCACTGCTATTTGAATAACGGAGTGTCACCCAAATATTACAAACAGCCCACTATACTGTCATTTATGGTTCATCTGTTGTTGTATAAACTCTTACGTAAACTAGCCAATGATGGATTGATACTCTACCCAACTGCCTGAATGCAAAGTAATTATGGGAACAGTAAATAGATTATCAATATTACTTATATAGTGTGTGCTAGCAAAGCGCTGGAGAAGGGGATAAGCAGAGCTAAACCAGATTACGGCATGAATAATGTGTGTAGCTGAATAACTGCATAAATACTCTGTCGCAGTATTGATGTAAAGCAGATATGGGTGTGAGAAATCCTTATGCACAGCTTTCTGAGCAGATTGTATTGGTCAGTGTATTGAATGTTGTTGGAAAGGTCACTCACGCTGAATAAAGTCCTGTTCACACCAAGGACGATGACGATAAAGATATAGTTCTAAAAATCGTTCAAAATATAAAATAATAACAGAGTCCACACCACTTACAATAATAGTACAGAGTAACAATATAGTTGGAATAACTTTCACGTCAAACAATGACAGCCAATACGAATTTAACAAACTTCGCAGAGCTCAAGCATTTAAAGTGGCAGAACGCTATGATGCATTGGTGTGGATGCTAATATAGTTTATCGTTATAGTTATCTTTATAGTCATCGTTCTTTGTGCAATGTACCATAGTATGCAAATAAGCACTTTAGGGTACTTTGTAATCAAAGATAAATGCTTTGAAAGTACTTTGGTAGCCATTCTTTCCAGTTCTGTAATGCATACATACTATGTACTTAAGGCTCCAATATACACTATATTGCCAAAAGTATTGGGACACCCCCCCAAATCATTGAATTCAGGTGTTCCAATTACTTCCATGGCCAAAGGTGTATAAAATCATGCACCTAGGCATACTCTCAGGAGCTCAGTGAATTCAAGCGTGGTACCGTGATAGGTTGCTACCTGTGCAATAAGTCCATTCGTGAAATTTTCTCACTACTAAATATTCCATAACAAAGTGGAAGCAACAGCAACTCAGCCACGAAGTGGTAGGCCACATAAAATCACAGAGCGGGGTCAGCACATGCTAAGTGCACAGAAGTCGCCAACTTTCTGCAAAGTCAATAGCTACAAACCTCCAAACTTTGTGTGGCCTTCAGATTAGCTCAAGAACAGTGCGTAGAGAGCTTCATGGAATGGGTTTCCATGGCAGAGCAGCTCATCCCAGCCTTACATCACCAAGTGCAATGCAAAGCGTCGGATGCATTAGTGTAAAGCACGCCGGCACTGGACTCTAGAGCAGAGGAGACGTGTTCTCTGGAGTGACCAATCACACTTCTCTATTTGGCAATCCAAAAGATGAGTCTGGGTTTGGCGGTTTCCAGGAGAACGGTACTTGCCTGACTGCATTGTGTAAATTTAGGTGGAGGGTGGATTATGGTGTGGGGTTGTTTTTCAGGGGTTGAGCTTGGCCCTATAGTTTAGCTCTCAACTTTGTGGGAACAGTTTGGGAATGGCCCCTTCCTGTTCCAACATGACTGCGGTCCAGTGCACAATGCAAGGTCCATAAAGACATGGATGAGCGAGTTTGGTGTGGAGTCCTGACCTCAACCCGATAAAACACCTTTGGGATGAATTAGAGCGGAGACTGCGAGCCAGGCCTTCTCGTCCAACATCAGTGTCTGACCTCACAAATGCGCTTCTAGAAGAATGGTCAAAAATTCCCATAAACACACTCCTAAACCTTGTGGAAAGCCTTCCCAGAAGAGTTGAAGCTGTTATAGCTGCAAAGGGTGGGCCAAGTCCATATTAAACCCTATGGATTAAGAATGGGATGCCATTAAAGTTAATGTGCATGTAAAAGCAGGCGTCCCAAAACTTTTGGCAATATAGTGTACTTTAAGTGATGTCAGGCCAAAACGAAATTGGTTCATTTTGGGAGTTCAAAACTTTTTGGAAAAATTCACTGGTATACACCTTCGAACTACCATTGGTTTGTGGAGGTGATGTAATATAGGTGGGTGTGGCTCTGAGGCTCCTCCTTCTTTGATGTGGAAATCTTCTCCGGTTCATTTCTTCTGTTCAGTCCGTTGAGGTCAGATGTGAGTAAAAACATGAACACCGTGGAAAGCTGCTTAATAGTAGAAATTGAAGTTGTAATTTCTAATCGAAAGGGACACTGACATTTGTTCTGTTTAATACTGTAAAGCTGCTGCTTTAAATCAATCTATTGTAGTGCTTTATACTATGTGCTGTTGAATGCTTGAATCTGATTACACTGTCTTTCTCCCACTCAAACGCACACACACACTCACAAAAACGGGTTGTCAGCGTTGCTCTGATGATTTTATCAGTAAAATAGATGAACAACTTAAAAGCTACATGATATTTCTTACTAGCAAAGTTTATAATGGCGCTGTTCTTGAAGCAGATAAACTTACATTAGAGACGCTGCTGCCGAACACAGGTGAGAGACACAGACTGTCTCTCTATATCTCTCTCTTTAATAACTGCATTAATAACTACTTTAATAACTGCTATCAGTGGCTCAAGGGATGAGATGCGTAAGAAATTAGTCCTACACACAAGAGAGTTTTAAAGGCAAAAACCTGACAAATGTCTTGAAATAAATCATCTGAACAATGTTTTGAGGTGTGGTAACCGTAGTATAAGTGGAATAATTGACTCCGGTCTGTTGAATTATTGAAAAATAATGCACACTTGATGTGTATCTCTGCTTCGCGCCGTGGCTGCATTACCACCTAGGGTATCCATTATTGTTTGAATAATTCAAAGGCCCGTTGTCAATTATTCCTTACTTAAAAATAAATGTGATGTGAAGTGACCTGCATGCCGAATTGCAGAGCTCACGCAAACATATCCACATCTCTATGATCAGATGCTTTCTTAACTGCAGTTTTCTCATTTTCGTTGTATGTTTATTTTGTTATTGAGAGGAAAGTGTGCATATTTGCATATTCATCTAAATGTCGCTCTCATCAGTGTGTGACTGAGATGTTCTGCCAACAGTAAACCGCTGCTCATGTATTTCAAACTTCTTTTTACCCCTTTGCCATGAGTATATCAGGACCTTTACTATAACAATTACAATATCAGGGTGTTATGAAGACTTTGGTTGAAGATCCAAATGCAGCTTTATTGGGACAATCCAGAATCGTAATCTATATACCAAGCAAACGGTCAAACACACAAGCAAACAATCCAAATGAGCAACCGAGCAGAAAACACATATAAAAGGGTAATCGAGAAAACAGGCAGAGAATTAAAAAACCAAGATACAGGAAACCAGGATAACGCTCAAAAAAGCAGTGTAACAACATACAAGAGTGAGTGAAAACACAGGGCTTATATAGGCAGAGTTTAACCAGATAATGACACACAGGTGGAAGCGATCAATCAATAATTGATTCTAACTGAGTCCAGGCAATGGGTTATGGGAAGTTGTGTTCATGATGGGAAAGCAAGAGAGTCGGGAGGAATGCCCTCTAGTGGAGATCATGGGCACTCCAGCTGGTGGTTGTGACACAGGGTAATAACTACCTAACCCTAAACCTAACCTTAACCCATGTTAAGTCCATTTAGTACGTTATATTACTTTGTACTTTATTGGGTAAGTACATTATTTGTGCACATGCAGTAAAATAAAGGGTCCCACTTTATATCAGGTGCCTTTAACTACTGTGCACTTACATTATTTAAAAAAAAATATCACAGCTGTAATTAATTTCTGTAATGGCATCTATAATGACACTGTTGACCCTTCCCTTACGCTTAAAACCCACCCTTAAACCAACCCATACCACCAAAACCAGTCCCTAACCATACTCATATCCAGCTCAATAGCAGCAAAGGTGTTTTGCAATACAGTATGAACACAATACATTGTACTTATTTTTTTTATGTAAGTACATAGTAGTTAAGGACACCTAATATAAAGTGTGACCAAATAGAGTGCAACCAATATATTAGTGTCTCTGACAATTTTGCCGTTTTAACATTCCCTGTGAATTTTCAGACTAGGCATCAGAACTGCATTATATCATTTATGACACATGAGCTCTTCTCTTCACTCATTTAAAGCAGTGTTATTGTATCATTATAGTTTTTATTCATAGTTTGAATTCGTTGTTTTATTTCTGTATTGTCAATTTAAATTTTTGTTAAAGTTTTAGTACGTTTTGTTTTGGTCATTTTTATTAGATTTTGTAGTTTTTAATACATTTTTTTTTAAAAATTGTTGTTTTTATATTTTATTTTATTTAGGTCATTTTTTTATTGGTTTTAGATGCCCCTTTCTAACAATTGTTGCTAATAATGTTTCTATTGCTGCTAAAAATTGCAGGTCATTCTTTTTGAGCTGTTATTTAGTTGCTAGTTTAGGTGTTGCTTTTTGTTATTTATGTCTTTATGTACCCAGCTGTTGTGTTGCTATTTGTTCTTTTTTTCCTGGAGAGCATGAATACTGGACCTTCTCATTTCCATAGCTGCAGCCGGCTCAAATAATTGCCTTTTCTTGGCGCTTTCGTCCTGATGTACACCTCATTTGGATTCCGCGGGCAGTCTGTGGGTTGTATTATTCATACCTTGACGGATAGCGCTCGCTAAAAGCTTTGGCACGTGGCCAAGCTGGCAGGGCGGGATTTCAGGTGGACAGGCGGACAAACCGACATGATTGCCGAGCGCTGGACCTCTCTAGCTGTGGGAGAAAGGAAGAATAAGAGTGAAAGCGAGAGACAGGATTTCCGAATAAACGCTGGGAGAAAGTTGGACTGACAAGCTGGCTCATGCTCAGCACAACCCCTCAGTCATAGCACTCTATCAGCAGAGCTAGTCAAGCAGCACTGTGTGCACTGCCTGGTGAGGTACATTAATCACTGCACAGCCCCTCCCGCACTATCACAGCCCACCACTGCAAACCTCATTTCCATATTTAATGGAGGCTTAATGTGATTGAATGACTGCATGGAGGAAACCAAATTGCATAGGGAGGTCTACCAACAATAGGCAGTGTGCGGCGTCTAATCAAGTGCTATTGTCAGATACCTGTAATGGGGTCCACATGATGCCAAAGTATTCCATACTCTCAAAAGAAAGGCTACATACCTACGTTTCATTTTTCATTCTGGGTTCATTTTGAAAATCTATCCATTTATCGTACGTCTGGTATAGAGGAAGTGTTTATGCTGAGGGTTTCCTGCGTTTTTACTGATTATAGCCCTGTTTCAAAACCTAGTGAGCTGCACTGCATTTTTTACATGTGCCAGATTTTCATATTCGAATTGTATATAAAATTCCCATCTATTTTTAACATAAACAAACTAATACATTTAATAAGAGAAAAAAAAATCATGGCATATTTTGTTATTAACTATTTGCATCTATTTGATTTTGTTTGAATAATCTTTCACATATTTATTAGATTTTGTCTTTTTTATATGTCGTTTTTAATACATTAAATGTTTTTATGTTTTATTTAAGTTAATGTCATTTAATTAATGAATTTAGAAGCCCATTTCTTACAATTGTTGCTAATTGATAATCATATTTTCAAAATGCATTTATTCAAATTGGTGTTTTTTTATCATTGTAGTTTTTATTAATAGTTTGAATTTGTTTTTATTTTTATATTGTCCTTTTTCATTTTTTTTATGGTCATTTTTATTAGATTTTGTCTTTTTTATATGTTGTTTTTAATACATTTGAAATGTTTTTTTTCTTGTTTTTATATTTATTTTATTTAAGTTAATGTTATTTTTCTTTAATGATTTTAGAGCCCCTTTCTAACAATTGTTGCTAATTGATAATCATATTTTCAAAATGCATTTATTCAAATTGCTTAAAATCAGCATAAATCTGTTCATCATGAAAACAATTAAATGCATTCAGTGACTAGCTGTGGAACAAGCAATATTCAGTTAGTTCAAATTTATGATATTAAAGCAAACTGGATTCATTGATGATAAATATATAAACCTGGGGCTGTATTCACAAAACATTTTATCTTAGCACTAAGAGTTCTCCTAAATAGCAGTAAAAGTTCTTAGTTAAGAGTTTTCTCTTAAAACCTATTCCCAAAGCTGCTGAGACCAACTTTTACTAAAGAACAGAGAGAAGTCTTAAGCTAGAGTAAGGGCGGGGTTGACCTCGTTGCTATGGATGATGTCATCACGCTTCCTAAAAAGGTTGTAGAATGAGGTATCATGTTAATTAAACAAGTACATGTTCAGCTAATTATCAGCCTCTTACATGTCTTCATCTCGAGAGACTGCAGAATTCAAGTGACAAATTATGTTTTATAAATAAAGTTCGGGAGGAGCACTATCAGATCAGCTCGAGTATATACATTATACACAGCCGACTCGCCTAGTTACCTCGACAGCTTTCTGCATCCCTCCGCCACCCCGACTCCTCACTCTCGGCCCAGCCAGGGATTCGGGGGAGAACTCTGGGTTTGGGCTCAATTCTGATCTCGGAGCCCTGGATCCCCTCGGACAACACGTCAAATAGGCTTATTTTACTCTATCGATCATTTGTAAGTGTGAACTCGTAAAACAACTGCCACAGGTTTATTTTTTTATTTACTTATTTAATAAATAAATATTATTTTTGGCATTTTTGCCTTTTTATTATTTATATTTATTATCCACAACAGCCATTAGGATTGTTTGTGATTTGGTCTTAGTGAAGTCCTCTTGACTACTCCTAATGTTTCACAGATTTATGAGCTAGTTTTAGCACTAAAATGCTTTATGAAATACTCTTAGAGCAAAAATTTAGGAGTCCTAAAATTAGGACTGACAAGCCCATTATTTTTAAGAGTTTCTCCTAAATCGACAAGTTAGGAGCTACTTTTAGCCTTAAGATGTTTTGTGAATACGGCCCCTGGTTATTGTGTATTTAAACCAAACTTGGTGTATTAGTACTATTACAGAAATCTTTAACTGTAACTGTTATATGCATTTCAAATAATTTAGGTCTAAGCATTTTTTGACCATGCAAGTATTCTTCAGGGATTAGACAACAGTTTCCCAAATTGGGGTTTGTGAGATATATAAATAATATAATATAGGCTACTATACGTGTAAAATTAAATTAGGTTTTGTCAACAACAAAAAAAAAAAAAATTTACATCACTGAATCCACCTTAATACATTCATTTATACCAACAAAACTCATTTTTATGTGTTAAAACAGGTATAAGTAGCTCTTTAAGGAAGCATTTGAAAGTTACCACGTGTCGTTACCGTTATTAGTGAAGCAGTAAATGTGATTTCCCATATTAAGTTAGATGAGTTGTGTGGCTTAGTGAATAGACATCTGTCTGGTTAGTTAAAGCTTATAAGTTTAAATCCAGATGGTGGTGATTAAACACTAAATGGTGATTTATTACCACCGTGCCCCTGAGGCACCTACACCTGTCTACGTGTAAATACTTTATTTTCAGTGACAGTAATGTTCTGGAATCAAATTTGATGCATACTTTTACACATAATATCATTGCTCAGACTTGGTTCATATGGTTAAAAATGAATTAGTTAACAATTACTTTAATTAGTTAACAGTTAAAGTAATTAGAACGTTGTTCACTTTCGACCACTTCCAGAGGTAGTGGAAAACACATTAGACCAGATTGCTTTTAGCGTAGACGCTCATGTGGTCGAATGCTATTGAACAGCCACAAAAGACGCCTACTCTCCGTCTACTGATCTAACGTGTAAACATTATGGGAAGCGCGTTAGCCAGACGGGATTTAAACTTTGTCGGCTGAAGACCCAAGTTTGGTTTGAAGATGAAAAACGTCCCAAGCTCAATGTTCTCTCTCCATTCCTCATTTCTGGCTGGTCTTGCGTCTGTCAGAGCAGAAACGAAAGCTGCTGCTCTCTGTATGTTTTTCCATTGTCTCCAGACGCATTCATATGTAAATTGCGTGAGCTTATTTTGTCCATTAGATTAAAAGATCTGAAAATCCCATACATTTACCCACCCATAGACCCTCCCCTTGAAGAAATCAGGACATAAGTGGTTTAAAGTGGACAAAAGAGACCATGTGTAAATACTATGTGTCTCCCTCATGTACTTGTGATCTGATCGACTGAATCTTAATACCAGGTGTAAACAGGGCCTTACATGCTCACAGCAGTGTGTCTGTGTATCTATTGGCCATAGCCCATTTTTCTAGTGGTCTGGTTCATGGTGATGGAAATTGTTTGGTTGTGATCATATGATGTGAACACACTTGATGCTCATAATGCATTGCATGGGCACCAGACAATATAGAGACATGTGTTTAGGTTGCTTTTGATGCCACATGCACACTGACGCATTACACCACAGAGCTGATGCCCAAACAAGTGCCTGTCAGATGCATTTCGACAGGTTGGTTGCTGAAAGCACGTTTTTGACCTTCATTGACCTTAACCATTCTCTGCGAGCTTATTTTTAATGGTAGAGAAGCACAGGTATGTATGATCAAATGAGAACACTCAACCTCTTCCGTTTGGCTTTTCGGTTTGAGTCATTTTGAAGCAGTATGTTGTTAGATCTAATGTTGTGCTTATACCTCTCAGCCTCTCTCCATCCTCCAGTCACTCCTGCTGGCTTCCTCGTTGTCTGCCTGCCAAGATGGCAAATCCCACTCGGATTTGAGCCGGAGATCACCATGGTGACGGCACTTTTGCCGCTCGCGCATATAGATCTCAGTGTAGTGGCACAGCGAGAGATGCTTTTACACCAGCAGTCAGAGCATGCACACATTTCACAGATCTTTCATTGTAATGTCCTGTCTCCATTCTCATCAGACACGTAGAGATACGCATATAATGCCAACGACAAGCTAAAGCTGCAGCCGGTGAGATAATTATAGCATATGAATTTATGATGTTCATGGTTAGTTCTTCAGGTACAGTACTTGATGTCTCTTTTCATTATATATCTTGTGGTCTTCATGAATCAGAGGACTCTTAATGGTAGCAATTGTTAAGAAATGATATGTATCATTCAGTAACCAGGCACGAGAGTGGACAAAACCAGGGGCAGTTTTAGTGATTTGAGGGCCCCAGTCAAAATACAGGAATGGGGCCCTATACAATTGCACACATTTACAATCTTGAGGTTCCTTTCACTGTTGTGATGCTTGCTGCTGCACGACTTTGTCTTATAGTTGTGTCCAATTTGTTTTATTTTTTATGTACATGTTAAAAATAATTGCTTTCTTCATGTTGTGGATCCCTTGTTCACGTGTAAACAGGTTATAACAGTATTAGAGTAGGTTGGACACATGGGGCCCTATTTTAACGATCTGAGCGCATGGTCTGAAGCACTTAGGGCGTGTCCGAATCCACTTTTGCTAGTTTAACGATGGAAAAAGCGCTCTGCGCACCAAGTGCATGGTCCGAAAGGGTTGTCTCTAGTCGCTTAATTAATAAACTCTTAATAAACCAATCAGAGTCTCATCTCCCATTCCCTTTAAAAGCCAGTTGCGCTTGTACCATAGTGGGTTCGCTATTTACATGGTGGAATTTGTGAGCGTAAATACTGAGCGCTTCTCCAGAGAGGAAACCTTTTATTTGTAATATTTAAAAATGTGTGTGTGCTACTGCGCGTCCCTGTGTGTGTAATAATCAGAGTGTACGCATATTGTGCACCGCCAATAGGCACATATTACTAACACGTCCTTTAAATAACACAAAAAATACTGCGCTATTGACTTTAAACCAGGTTCCTTTTTTTCTGGATTCAGTTTTTTTTCTGTTTTAATTTTTTCTGGATGGTTATATAAAATTTTATTAATCAAAAAGCAATTAAAATCATGAAACTTGTTAAATTTAACAGCAATTTATTGTTAAGGTTTAACAAAACATATATATTTATAAAATTTTTCTGGTAATCAAATGAAGGCATAAAACATTTATCTTTTATTTCAATGAAAATTAAATAAACCCTTTAATTTGTGTACATTCAAAGTGCTACACAACAGAGGTTTACTGTTAAAATTATGACATTAAAACATGGTACAATGCTCGTGAAGTGTATGGCCCTATGATTTCCACGATGAGAAAACGCGGACGGAATCGCGGAATCCATTCATAAAAATGAAATTTACTGTTTGACGCGGAATGTCACGGAATTTGTCAAATTTTGGATGAATAAATCAATTGCAAGTCAGTACACTTCAATCAAAGCGCGATATGGACTAGTGTATGTGAATATTAAATGGCAAAAATACTATTTAAATATGAATCGTGCATGTTTTGTGTCTCTATGTGAACGAATTGTGCAGGCGAGCACCGCGAGTGCTTTGCGCGTGTTTCAGTAGTAAACCCATATAAAGCCCATAGAAAGGTTTTGTTAGTATAAATTAATATATTTAGGTTGATTCATGGATGCTAAATAATATTATTTTTTCAGTGTACTTGGTTCCAAACTGTATGTGTACATCATCAGTGTGAGCATTATTGACAGTGCTTTAGGTTGGTTAGGACAGAAGTTGCTAAAAAGAATTGCAAAATGCAAAGGCAATTCCTGTGGAGAGGAGCAGCAATGTGAAATGCATTGTATTATTATAATACAATGCATTAATTACAAATCCTACCAATGCTTATGCATCCATCTCGAAACATAGATTTTTCAATCGTGAATTGTTGGTTTCCATCGAGAATCAATTTAAAATGCTATGAAAGAATCAGGATTCGGTGAAGGATTTTCTCAGACTTTTAGTGAAACACCATGGTTCACGACATGCCGAAATACACTGAGAGGGGTGACCCTCACCATACGTAATTACAGTAAAACACTTCTTATAGAAAGCTATTATGAGTACAGTCTCATCTCATGTGGGTGAATGCCTTTCAGATGACTCTTCACATAACACAAAACTTTTTTTAAATTAGCACCAAACTTCTGAGTGTCCTCTACCCTGTCTGTCTCACTACTGTGAAAGGAAGAACATACAGTCAGCCATCATTATTGCAAAATAAACCAAAACAGGGTTATTAGGTTGCCCATGCAACATAGAAAGGTTTATTTTTCGATAATAACTAGTTGACCATACATATTTGACCAGGATTGACCAGCCAGTGTCAAGTATTCCTGACAGCGGTGTAATAAGAAAAATGACATTTCATCCCACATTGACCGCATTTGTTAGAAATCATGAATATCATACTGCAACATTCATGATAACTATGTCAGTTTAGTTCTCAGTCTGTTCAATGCATCTTTAAAAAACGTGTGTGACTGACATGAATGCGATAAGACAGACGGGGTATAACTCGTTGCACCACTAGTGCTCCCCGTCTCCACCTTCCCCTCTTGCTGCTCACACCAGGCCTGCGGGGAACGGCACCTGATTTATTTGGCCGTCAGACAGGATGAGTGGCATTTTAATGTGCTTTTGTGATGTTTGGTCACAAGCACTATTGATCACGGCGCGGAGGAGTCATCCCTGGAGAGCTGGGGGTGCCGTGTGATGTCAGCCCTGGAATGAGTTGCCGGTCATGGTCCCCCAAATGAAATAGTGGCCTGTTGGAAGGGTCAACTCAATAAACTCACATTCTAGGTAGATGGAACCTGCCAATCGGCTGGACGGCTGACAGATGGACACTGGACCTGAGCTGTGCTGCCTGTCCATGTGGGGAGACTGGCTAAAACATGTCTTTTTGTTAATGTGGTAGTAAAGATTAGAGTAAAGAAAGACATGGTGGACTTGGTGGTGACATACTCTTGAAAGGCTTTTTGGATAGACAGACAGATAGCTAGATAGATAGATAGATAGACAGACCCTCTGATTTGAGGCACTGTTCTGAAGGGGCGTGTCTGCTGTGAGACTTCAGTGTAAACGCCCACTGCTGTGATTGGCTGCTGTGAGACTTCAGTGTAAACGTCCACTGCTGTGATTGGCTGCTGTGAGACTTCAATGTAAACGCCCACTGCTGTGATTGGCTGCTGTGAGCTTTTAGTGTAAACGCCCACTGCTGTGATTGGTTGCTGTGAGCCTTTAGTGTAAACGCCCACTGCTGTGATTGGTTAACATCTTTGCATATTAAATATCTAGGAATTCTCTCTACTTTTAGCACGTTTTTACTATTACAGCTCTCAAGGTTAACTAATCATTAAAAGTGTTGATTATAGCATTATATTTATATATATAGCATTATATTTAGATCTGTAGCATTATATTTAGATCTATAGCATTATATTTAGATGGTGGCATGAAAGGTTGCAGTAATGAGTATTGTAGCCGATCACAGACATGTTGAACGCATGAATGCAGTGATCTCGTAGATATCTGCACACTAACGAATGCTTTCATCATAACTAACAGAGCAAACACAATGTAAATAAGACATTCATTGATTTTGACACAAATCCAGAACTCAGTCACTGATAAACTCGCTGTTTGATTGACAGCTCCAGCAATTGTTCTTTGATCGCTTTCTATATATAATTTAATCACAGTTTAAATAACAGATTATTTTCATCCTACTAAGAGAAACAATATGAAGTTGAGCGTTTAGTCACTGGTTTGATTTACTGACACAGACAAAGAACATCTGACTGTACATGAATCATTACATATCAGAAATCACTGATCACTGCTGATTTTGGTTAGACATGTACACATAAAGCAATAGTGATACAGTAAAAACTTTTTTACTCACAAATAAGTGTGTTGTGCCGTTCCTGTCGATCCAATATAGAAGGCACAGTATTGTTCCCTTTCAGTTGGTCACGTTCGACGTACGTTGGAACTGACCGACGAATTAGGGATCGTTTTCAGAGACCAATCTACTTTGAGTGTTTTAAAACGAGCCAATGAACATTGGCATGCGGTTCACGCATTCCACGCTCCTCCCTGCAGCGCGGGTATAAATAAGGAAGTGGAAGCACCGCATCTTTGCTTTCTGCTTCGGAGCCGAACAATTGCTGTGGTTTCCAGTGTTGTTTCCTTCAAAGAGTGTTACTACGGGTCTGCCTTTGGAGTTGACGTCTCTGGATCTGGTGTGGGTGATATAGCACGGTCAGTGGTGGTCACGTCACGTTTGACGAACAAACAGCTGTTTTCACAGCTCAGAGCTGGGCGTCTTCAATGAGATTGAGTGCTCACAGCAGGCTTGCACTTTCGAACTGCTGTGAGCCGCCGCCATTCCCTTGTGTGCTTCAGCACTGTCAGAGCGTTTCCTCTAAAAGGTTTGACCCTGCGTCTTTTTCAAGATGTCATTCAAACTGTGTGTTTCTGGATGCGGTTGTTTCCTGTCCTCATTTGACGGCCACGATCTCTCTCACATATAAATATGTGTGATTGCGTTCGTGAGTGAGAACATGATCACGTCGGCGCGTCAGGTTCGTCTCACCTTTCTTGTAAGGGCTTGAGCGTTCAGCGCGCCATGTGACGTCGAGCGGCCGGCTGACAGTGCGTCACTCGCCGCTCTAGATGCGTGGTCGAGACTATGAAACCTCAAATGGGGTCCCTTTGCCTATTCCCCGATCTAGTTTCTTTTCTGGTGCTCCAGAAAAGGGCTACTTCGGCTAATAAGCCTTGGTGACCTGAGGATTACAGTGGGGCTTTCCCCGCCGAGTACGTCTCTGTGGGCCCCCTACTCCTCTATCGCATCGCAAGCATGTTCGTGGGTGGTAAAAATGGGACCTAGCGTTTCATTTGGGGGTCTGGCAGAGGACAGATGTCATTTGCTGCATGGGAGAGAGGGCTGTTATGCACTGGAAATGAAGATGATGCTGAGATTCCCACTATAATAGTGTGTGCTCATGCTGAATCAGATTCAGAGTTGACAGCCATGCTTTCCCAGGTGGCTGAGGCGTAGTGCATTGTGTAAATCGCCTTGCCTGCCCCCGTGCCTTTTTTCCCGGATGTGCATTGGAAAACTTAGCAGTATGGAACTGTTTGGTGCCAAAATATGGAACACCAAGTGGGCCATAATCTGTATAAGTTTTCCCCTCTCTCACTACCCTCGATGGTGGGGTGGCAGTGCCACTGGGGTTATGCAGGAACTGAGTCGGGCAATGTCCACACTAGTGGTCCAGGAACGCCACTTTTGGCTAAACCTGGCAGATATGCGTGAGCCCGACAAAGTTCAGTTCCTCAATGCCCCTATCTGTCAGGCTGGCCTCTTCGGCGGCACTTCTCAGTAGCCCAGCAGACGGAGGCAGTTTAAAAAACATCCTGCCCCGACGACCAGCTGCTGCCTCCACCCAGTCGTCAGCTGCAGCGCCTCCGCCTGCTCGTTGCCGAGGGCGTCCCCCTGCGGAAGAGGGTCCGGGGGGAGAATATTGTTGGTTCGGTTTCAGTTGTAACCACATTCTCAAGAGCAGTTTCCTCCCTCCCTGAGCCCCAAGAGGGCGAGGTCGGCAGTGTGCGACACTTCAATGCCTTGCCACTCCCTTCCTCCTCTCCCTTCGCCAGGGGGCAGCAGTGTGCGGCCCGAGGATGCCACCAGGCCTTCTCACCCACACTCTGCCCCACCCTGGAACACTCGGACAACACTCTGGGCCGCCTCTGAGCCACCTCCGGGCCTCCCGAGTCGGGTCCGTGTGTTCCACCTCACTGCCCCACCCCAGGTACGTCTGTGGTCCTGTTGGTCCCACTTGTTCGGTCTCTGGGGGCCTGGCTAGCGCAGCCTGGCTCATCTGTACCATCAGACTCTGCTATGCGATTAAGTTCAGCTCAGCCTGTCTGGGCTTCGGGTCAACCGAGAGAAGAGCAAACTCTGCCTCACGCAGATGTTTTCTTATCTCTGTATGGAGCTGGATTTGGTCAACCAGGCTGCGCGCCTCACAAAGGACAGTGTTGAACTGCTTGAATACGTTCAATGGCAGGACGGCGGTTTCACTGACACTTTTTTAGAGGCTCCTGGGGCATATGGCATCTGCATATTGCTTCATATGAGACCGCTTCAGCACTGGTGTCACGGCCGAGTCCCGAGATGGGCGCAGCAGAGCGGCAAATACCGGGTCCCAGTTACTCCGTACTGTCGCCAGCCTTCAGCCCGTGGTCGGACCCTTCATTTCTATGGGCGGGAGTGCCCTTAGAACAAGTGTCCAGGCATGCTGTGGTCTTCACGAATGCCTCATCCACCGGCTAAGGGGCCACGTACAACAGGCATGCAGTTTCAGGTCTGTGGACAGGGCCTCAACTGTATTTGCATATCAATTGCCTAGAGTTGCTAGCAGTACATCTTGTGCTGGGCCACCTCAAAAAAACCCTACATTGCAAGCACGTACTGGTCTGTACGGACAGCACTGTGACCATTGCGTACATCAACCGACAGGGTGGTCTAGGCTCCCGCCGCATGCTGCAACTCCCCCGCCATCTCCTCCTTTGGAGTCAAGGTCGCTTTGGGCCATTCACATCCCTGGTGCGCTCAATGGGACAGCTGACGAGCTCTCACGACAGTCGACACCTCCAGGAGAGTGGCGACTTCATCCCCAGGTGGTCCAGCTGATATGGGACCTCTTCGGAGCCGCACAGGTAGACCTGTTTGCCTCTCCGGACTTGACCCATTGCCGGTTGTACTATTCCCTGACCGGGGGAACCCTCGGCACGGATGCACTGGTGCACAGCTGGCCCCAGGACCTGAGCAAGTATGCGTTTCCCCCAGTGAGCCTTCTTGCACAGACTCTGTGCAAAGTCAGGGAGGACGAGGAGCAGGTCTTGTTAGTTGCGTCCTATTGGCCCAAAACGGACCTGGTTCCCCGAACTCACACTCCTCGCGATAGCCCCTCCCTGGCCCATTCCTCTGAGGAAGGACTTACTTTCTCAAAGACGGGGCACTCTATGGCACCCCTGTCCAGACCTCTGGAAACTCCATGTCTGGTCTCTGGACGGGACACGGAGGTTCTAGGTGGCCTGCCACAGGCTGTGGTAGACACCATTACTTCGGCTAGAGCTCCCTCTATGAGGCGCCTCTATGCGTTGAAGTGGAACCTGTTTGTTGAATGGTGCTCTTTCCACCGGGAAGACCCCTGAAGGTGTTCGGTTAGAGTTGTGCTTTCTTTCCTGCAAGATGGACTGGAGCGAAGGCTGTTTCCCTCCACCCTCAAGGTGTATGTCGCAGCAATTGTGGCGTATCACAATGCAGTTGAAGGTAAGTCCTTAGGTAAGCACAACCTAATCGTCAGGTTCTTCAGAGGTGCGAGGAGGCTAAATCCTCCTCGTCCAAACTTGTTACTCTCTTGGGACTTCAGAGTCCTCTCTTTGAGCCTTTACAGTCCATAGAGTTAACGATCCTGTCCATGAAGACAGTGCTCTTGACTGCATTGGCCTCTGTCAAGAGGGTAGGGGACCTGCACGCACTTTCGGTCAACAAATTGTGCCTAGAATTGTGCCTGGATATGTGCCCAAGGTTCCTACCACTCCCTTCAGGGACAAGGTAGTGAACCTGCAAGTGCTGCCTTCAGAGGAGGCAGACCCAGACCTGGCTTTGCTCTGTCCCGTCCGTGCTCTTTGCACCTACGTGGACCAAACTCAAAGCTTTAGGACCTCAGAGCAGCTCTTTGTCTGTTATGGAGGCCAGCAGAAGGGAAAGGCTGTCTCCGAGCAGAGGTTAGCCCACTGGATAATGGATGCTGTCGTCTTGGCGTACCAATCGCAAGACTTGCCCGTTCGGGTTGCGAGCACACTCAACTAGAGGTGTAGCTTCTTCCTGGGCTCAAGGCGCCTCGCTGACAGATATCTGTAGAGCTGCGGGCTGGGCGACACCTAACACGATGTGAAATGGCTAACCCTGTCGAGCTCCTCCGTCACCCTCGTCAGTCAGACGTTGCGGCTGTCAGACGCCAGGCCTTAACCCGTATGCATGTGGAACGTGTGTGTAGGCTGGGTATCCATATGTAGCGGTCCCTATGGCGACCCCATATGTGTATTCCTCCATGGTACAAGCTACCCTACTCGGCTAGCCCCGTGTCTTTCCCTTGACAGAGCCCGCTCTGACGTCTCTGATGGTGATCTTTCCCCCCTAGAACTAGGTTGGAACCACCTCAGAGACTGCCATATGTTGCACTACCCTGCTAGGATAGTCCTTATGTGTAACTGCCACCTCTCCTTCCACTGAAGTGTGTGTGTGTGTGTGTCAAAGCACCATGGTATTTGTGACTGTACAAGGCTGCTAGCTTTTTTTAAGTAATTCAGCTTATTAACAACAAAACACACATGTTTAAACAGCAATTCAAATGATAAGTCCCTCAATTCTAAAAATTTAAATTTATTTACAATGTTTGGTATGTTATTATTAAATTGAAAACATGAAAAAACAAGTTAGAAAATGTACTGTTAGCTGGCTATGTACTAGGCTAAACTGTTAAGGGGAAAGTGTTGTTACACACTCTATCTGGCTCAAATGAAAAGGACTCATGATGTCCGCTGGTCTGAACACTGGATCAATACACTGATTATTGGATGATAAAATCACCTGCTCCTGCTGCCGGGAGGATCTATCTATCTATATATATATTTGCTGAAGGTATAAAATGCAATTAATCTCACAGCTGCAAGGTAGGTGTGTGTGTGTGTGTGTGTGTGTGTGTGGACTGCTAAAGATACCAGGGCGTTAGTGATTTAACACATAGCCTGGGACAATGCAGTTCTACCAGGACAGGAGTTTAACACAAGCTAATGCATTGTAAGGTTGGTCATCCAAACACTGTATAATAATTCAGCATTTTGATGTCTTTTGCATTATTTATCATGAATTGAATTGCTGCTTATTACCTTTCAGATTTATTCAAATTAAATATCATAAATGTATGACAATATGCTTTACTTTATGAAACATGAGAACTGCATGTTAAAATTATTATGGACCAAGTCAGGATATTTAAATGTAATATTTAATTAAAACATAAGTATATTTATGTTGAAAGTTGGAGTATGTTTTACAAGAAAATATTATTTATTAGTATTTCTACTTCAAAATGTCATGTTTTCTTCAATGTGTTACTGGTCATTTCTTTGTGATCATTTCTTTCTTTTTCTGTGAAAAAGTTTTTTTTCCAGTGCAGTTATAGCCTATAATCTGTTCATCAGGTTGCTGTTGCGTAACGTGTTAGCAACTGTTCGGCTGATTAAAACTGAATATTTCTGCACAAAAAACTCCAACACATAATTCAATAGTAGTCTACAACCTATCAAATGACATCTAATATGCAGTTTTGATTTTACCTTTCATTTACTGTGTAATACAGCTGTTTGTGCATGTAAACAATCTGCAACGTTACAAAGCACAAAAAGTGAATGTTAGCGATCTGTCCCTCACAGACTGCGTGATTTCACCACTTGCTTTTGGTCGACTAAGCCTCTTCTCGTCAACTAACATTTAGTCGACTATTAGGGGGCAGCCCTAGTATATCATATTTCACAATCTCGTTTATAATAATAATCTCTATCTATTATTTTTTAATGATAAAAATTTGTTTTGAAAAAATTGATGAAAAAAACATTTCCATTCAAATATACTTCAGCATGTCTAAAACTTCTGAAATTTAAAAAATAAAGCTCCATTTGTCTTCTTTCAAATGATACCACAACTATGCTCATACTCCGAAGAGTTCAGGGGCCTATACCATGCAGCCGGCTAGCCAGATATGTTTAAGCTTAGTTTGTGCCAATCCTGGGTTTTAGGTACAATTAAAGTGGTTTGGCTTTTAGCAGTGTTCATCTCCATAATAACCTATCCTCCACGGCTAACCTACTTCAGGGCAGGTTATGTTCAATAATAATAATTTTGAATGATTTAGATATCATTTATGTAATTATTATAGCCTTAATCAATTACACATGTATCCTTTTAGTTAATCATTAATAGGTACTTAGTTAAAATGAATATAAATAGCCTATATAGAGGGCATACAAATAAGCTTTAAAATCAATAAATAAAGCTATAAAAATTACTACATGTGAGCTTAAATGTTCTATTCTCTCTATATATCAACTAAACTAACTTCATAACTTTTACTTGCATTGACGTAGTAAGATTTTTCTTAAGTAAGAAGTTGTCCTCTTTCATAGACAGCTCTTTTCTTCTTGCTGTGTAAATTTGTTTAAATTCTTAATATTTTTCAATCATGTAATATTCTGCAGAAGAGAGAAATGAATCTCGCTGCTTCTCTCGTGAGAAGTGAATCTCAGTTTCACTGATCCACAGCATGTGATTGGCTGTTCACTACTGATGTCACAGCTAAACAGAGAGCTTTCTGACAGAGAAAGCTGATGATCAGCATCATGGGACCAACAAAGCCTGAATAGATTGGTTTGGTTTTGTCAACTCAAAACGAATCCTGTAACCCGGAGTTTGTTAAACTACCATCAAGGTACAGGCCACAGGAAAGACAACCATCTGAGTTCAAGCATGTCATTTTCCTGTTTTGAGCTCAAAAAGGGGGTGTGCATTAAGAGGTTAGCCAGAACTATTGTTACAGTCATGAAGGAAAACAAAAACAGTATCACTCTCTCAGCCCCTAAGCTAAAAAGAAATGATACTTAAACCGCCAGCAGGTGGCGGCAAATCGTTATCTTAACGAGTGACTCGTTGAATCATTTAGTTAAACGATTAATTCAAAACAGCTGATACATTCAGGGACAAAGCAAGTGTCTACTGTCTTTATAAATAGGTCATTGAGGTCATTAACAGACTGAGTCGTTCAAAAACGTGGTTCATTCAGTAACGAAACTGAAACTGTTGCTCTAAGACGCACAATAGCTGTACTGTTTGGAACTATTTTCGTTGGCAAAATAGAGCAAATTTTGACAATATTGGCCTGGTTTCACAGACAGGGCTTAGATTAAGCCAGGACTAGGCCTTAGTTCAATTAGGGCATTTAAGTAGCTTTTATAAACATACCTTAGAAAAAAAACAATACTGGTGTGCATCTTGAGACAAAACAATGGCACTGACATATTTTAAGATATGACAGTACAAGTTGCTTTCAGTTAAAGGGGTCCTATAATGCCTTATTTTACAAGATGTAAAATAATGGTGCATTCAAGTCTTCCTGGGAAGTTCGTATTTATGAGGTAGGAAGTTGTGTTTACGACGTTATGTGTTTCTCACTGACACGCCCCCAACTCGTAAAGATTGGGGCTTAAAGAAAATCCTGAGCTTCCCACTGGTATTTACGATAGTGGCGTTCATGTGCATTCAACTCGTACATACGATCTTTACGACATGACTTGAACGCACCATAAGTCTCTGATGTTCCCAGAGTGTGTATGTGAAGTTTTAGCTCAAAATACCCCACAGATAATTTTTTATAGCATGTTAAAATTGTCACTTTTTGAGGGTGAGCAAAAACGTGCTGTTTTTGTGTGTGTGTGTGTCCCTTTAAATGCAAATGAGGTGCTGCTCCGGCCCCCTTTCTAGAAGAGGGCGGAGCTTCAAGAGCTCATGTTAGCAGCTCCGGTTTCCTCAAGCAGACACGCACTGAAAATATCAGAAACTGTTCAGCCTTTTATGTTCAAACCAGAGTCGGACAATGATGGAGAGACTCAAGAAGAAGTGACAACATGTAGAATGAGACAGGACGTTTCTGGTTAGTTGATGAATTTATGTAGCGGATGTGGAGTCAAGTCATTGATTAGCATATTCTGTCTATAAATAATCTATGATAATCTATAAATCGCTGGTGTGGGAACTGTTGTAAGATCCTTCAGAGCCAGAGAATATCTGCTGCATGAAGAGAGAACAGAATAATTTAGTTTAATTACGGTTATAACTTATGTTGTAATCTTGCTTTTATGATAAGCTATTGCATTTGTGTTACGTACTGTATTGCAATAAATGTGAAAAGACGGATGCGACAGCTTGAGCAGACTCCCAAATGTACTCGACTACAACAACTCTTCCTCTTCTCAACATGGCTTTGGTTGTGTGTTCCCATACATTTTAGGGTTAGTGATGTCACTAACCTGGAAGAAGCTTGTTGTAGTCCCTACCAGCCGCTTGTTGTAGTCCTTAAAAAGTGATTTCTGTAAATAAAAAAATATGTCCCTTTGCTTTAAAACTGCTGAGGTTGTTGAGACCATGCTTCACTCCAGAGCTCTCTGCATGAGGAAACCGGTGGAAATCATCAGCAGAATCTAGTTAACTGCCCGTTTGGTGTAATGGATGTTCTGCAGGATCGCTTTATAGCTTTATAGCTTTCTGGTCATGACGTCACCCGCCTATGCCATTGGACTGATTTCACACGTGATTTCAGCGTTCCCATAGCGTCAATTCTAAACATAGTGTCTTGTTCCCTCTTCAGGAAACCGAGGTTACAGTCGTAACCATGGTGCTTTGCATCACAGAAATAAATGATATTTTACAGTATATTAAAATAGAAAAACATTATTTTAAACATAATTTTTTCTGTATTTTTGGTCAAATAAATGCATGAGCATAAGAGAGTTTTCAAAAACATTAATTTGAATAGTAATGTATCCAAACGTTTGACTGGTACTATATTTATAGCATCTGAGCAGAAATTTGCGAACAAAAGCTTTATTGATGTGACACTAGGATATTTTACAGTAAACACTTCATAATCTGTTCAAAACAGGCCAAAGAAATCATGTCTAAACAGTCTTACGTCTATGACATTTTATGTTGCAGCATGATTCATATTTAAACGTTATTTTAACTTTTTGCAGTTTAATATTCACAGACACTAACAGAATAAACTTACCTCACAATCATGAGCTGAATCCGTTGCTCCTTGAAATTAAACATCTTTTCTTCTGAGGTAAATTATTCCAGGATTATTCCTGACCGCATCTCAAAATGATGTAAAGTACATGCACTAAACGTGATGTGTTTATTCGAGTTGATGTGGGTGGGTATATACTCGCATGGATTGCGTCAGTATTTGACTTTCAAAAGAACGCGCGGTCCTGGGGAGCAGATAATGAGGTGCTCGTGAACGACTGACATCTCTCTCTTTTCAAACAGATTACATAAACAGAGAATATTTGTTTTAGATTTGCATTATTTTAAACATTTCTTTAGACATATGCCTCATGTTTGTGTGACAAGTATTTACTAAGTTACAGTTCATTTTCTGAAGAGTATCATCAGAATTTTGTAAAAAGCATAACATTTTGTTTTTATTGTGAGAATACACAAATAAAAATAGACACATAACCGATTATAATGATGTATAACACTTGCCTGTATGACCAAAATTGACAGAGTATTTTGAGTCTCTTTCGCACTGATAAGAAAAAAAGCGTGGTGAAGTCGTCGGCAACTTTGCCTTTTTTTTTTTTTTTTTTGGGGCATTTTTTATTCATTTTGGTGGCATTTTCACCCGTTAATTTCAGACCCAGGTGTGTGTGTGTGAGGCTCTATTTTGAGCGTCTTCTGTTGTGAGGCCCGATTCAAGTAAAACATAGCAAAGGCCGCTACTGACAATGTAAGCACTTTAAATATACTGTCTCACGGTTTTGTTGTCTTTCATTGCAAATTGAATATGGCGTCTGCTCTGACTAAGGTCTATTGATTGTTCCACTTGTGTAACCCATAAGTGATTTGGCATGCAGCCTGCTATATTTGTTTCAATTCAAAACTCCTTCAGCCTGTGAGCCATAAATGATGTACCTCGGTCTTGAGTGTGCTGGACTGTACTAAAGCCCGGCAATTCGCGAGCCAGCTTGCTAATTGCCTTTTTCTTATCTCTCCATGTCCAGTGTGTATGGCTGTCCTGTCGCCAAGAAGAGAAAACCCCTGGAGACTCACGCCTTGGAGCCCTCGGCCAAGAGGAAGGTGTTTCTAACGGTCGTAGACCAGCAGTCAATGGAGAAATGCTACAGAACACACAAAATGGAGGAGATGGATGAAAAAGAGGAAGAGGAAGAGGAGGAGGAGGAGGAGGAGGAGGAGGAAAAGGAAGAAGAAGAGGAATATACAGACAACGAGGACCAATATGATCAGGAAGATGTAGAAGTGATTAATGGAGAAGAGGAAGAGGTAGAGCAGGACGAAGAGGAAGTGGTGGAGGAGGAAGATGAAGAAGGAGTAGAAAGAGACGAGGAGGATGATGAGGAAGAAGAGGAGGATGAGGTCGAGGAAGATGATGAAGAGGATGAGGAGCAAATTCAAGAAATAGGTAAGGCCATAAATAAATCCATAAAAGCTGGGTATAGATTGAGTTATTTTGCAGTAATTTGGCTCCCAGTTTAAACCCTGTAAAGCATTGATCATTTAGAGGCCTTAGAAATGTGTGTGTCAAATATGGGCTTTATAGGGTTAATCTGGCATCAGAATGTTTTATTTTTGGGTTTCGAAACAAAACCAGACCTGAATGTGAAGTGAGTGTTTCAGCCTCCAGAGGGGTGGAGGAGGTAATTTGGCAGTTAGGCATCTTTTGAAGAAGGTCACCGTAATTTGAGGTGCAGTTGGATGATTTTGCAGTGACCTTCAATACGGTCTCAGTATCAGGCTAAAAACAGCCCTCTCAAAACAGAGGTGCTCAGTTCCTACTGAAGGTGAGCTCTGAAGTGCAGCGTGAATGCCCTCAAATATTAGCAACAAAAAGTTTCAAAACTTGAAGGAAAATTTTAGGACAATGTATATTTTTCCATCATTTCATTTCAACAACAAATACTATAGGTTCAACTGTTACTCCCAATATGAAATACTGAGTGTGGTTACAGTCTTGCAGAGAGCATCAAGATATGTATTGCTATTAATCATAACATGATGCTAGGGTTTAACGACTGTTAGAGTCCAGTTGACGTCGACTAATCGCTGATGATATCACTAATAAAAACAGAAGAGATGGGAATGCTTTGCAACATGCCACAATTTGCAACTAGAGGCTAAAGTTGTGAACAAACGTTGATGTTGGTTTGAGAAACCTGAACCTCGAGCAGAAACTCGAACTTGTGCCTTGTGCACTACTGTCTGTATGTGTTTGCATGATACAATGTAGCAGCGCATTCGTTTAGAACGGCGATTAACTTACCTGTACAATAAACTGTTAAATATGTGCTTTCACCTTATCAATATTGAGTATCCAGATGGTATAAACAAGCTTAACTTGTGGAGCGCTCTCAGAATATGTATTTATTTGTCATTTTTAACTGATGGAAACAGGGTGTAAAAGTGGACTTCAAAGATTTCTTACCCTGTGGCCCCCTCTGTAGGAAAACATTAGTATTACAGCCAATGTAAATCTATCTATCTATCTGTTATATATACTGTATATATGGCTGTGATTTACATCAGAGATGATAATATAAGTGTAAACATAATTAAATACGTATAAAGACTGTAAGAAAAACTTCCATCAGTTTCTACCAGATAGAAAGGACATAAAAGCTCAAATTAAATTGTAAGTAACTTCAGAGCAAACAAACATTTAAAATGTTAAAACTTCAAATGTATTTATGTTCAATGTCTGAGTTTTTTTCCTTTTATTTATATCAGTGGTAAATCTTGGAGAAACGAACAGCCTCATTTCCTGACAATTAGTATTACAATTAGAATTAATATCTACAGGTTGTTTGCTATGCAAAGCCAACTTAACTCAGTACACAAGATGCTATTATTGTTGCCTACAAATGTTTCTGTATTTGTTAGAGCTGGTGGCTGAGTTCTGGTGGTCTGTGAATGTCTGCTAAATAAGGGAGTAGGCGTGAGATGTGTCTCAGACACTCCAGACAGCTCACCAGCCACACATGCTCCCTCCACCCATTCTCCAATCAGACCTGACAGAGCCTTCTAGTCTAATTAACAATCAAACGCCCACATGTATTGGCATTAACCCTGTTTTCTGTGCTGTTTTCCTACGTAAGATATTGGCTTTGTCTCAAAACCTGGTGAGCTGACTACATGAACAGTTGTCGACAGCATGAGCATGTTAATTCAATTAGAACCTTAAAAGTAACTGATTTTGCTCTTCATAGGCACAGCTTCATTAACAGCCAATCCCGCATTGCACACTTGACCTAATATGTATTAAATTAATTTGATCTTTTATCACCACTTTAATTTTTTTTCATTCAAATATTGATATATATATATATATTTTCATATTCATAACCAATATTTTCCTTGCCAACTTTGTCCAGATTGGATGGAAATTTGACACTGAAAACAACTTTTTTTCATTATAATTTCAATATGTTTCAAGCAAGAAATATCATAAAGAATATTTAGGGAAAATTCACACTTCTGTGTTTGGAATTTGAATGTAAACTACAGCAGGGTAAACTTGCCAATATAATATGCAATGGTAATAAATGTACATTAAAAATCATTAAAAAAATATATAAAAAAGCTAGATTTATGATGATAATTATTACAGAAATGCGTCCATTTGTAATGTTATTAAGGTGCTGTAGTTTACCAGCTAACAAACTCATTTTTTCCAGTCACCACAGCCAATTACCAATTAATGCATTTTCAAAATATTTACTACTTTGCATAATATCAATATTGATAATGATTGAATATGTAGGGATGATCATATACAGCCTGTCATGTAGCCTGTCATTATTAAAATTGTTTTGCAATAATGACAAACTGATGGCATACTAACCCCTATTGTATGGCTACTTATCAAATAGGCATAGATAGGAACCATTTCTAATTTTGGGAGGTTCTTGTCCCCATCAATGTCTAATGCTACATCTACATTAATCCGGATTCAAATGTCATCGTTTTCAAATAGCTCCGATTTCACAGTCCACACTACAATGCAAAAAAGGTGTTTTCAAATTGATCCACTTTGGATAGTTTTCGCAGGATAGAAACACCAGCTCAGTGCAGACGTAGAGAAAAAGGCAAAATGTAGACAAACATAAGCTATGTGTTTTTAAATGTATCTGTATTAATGTAGATGTAGCCTACGGTGGTTATGGCCCTGATGCAAAGGTGGTTTAGAGTCAAACATGAAAAATTTTGAACAAAGCAATTGAACCAAGTGTTATCTGTTTAACTGCTACAGTAGTATGAAAATATTTGCTTGTCTTTCACAGAGAGTGACCATATGAATTGCAGTCCCAGCAGACCAAGCCCCTCCATGGAGAAGGACAACAACAACAACGACGAATATGAGAACTATGATGAACTGGTGGCCAAATCTCTGCTTAACCTGGGTAAGATCGCAGAGGATGCTGCTTACCGGGCCATGACAGAGTCCGAGATGAACAGCAACTCCTCAAACAGCGCAGAAGAGGAAGAGGAGGAGGAAGAGGAAGAAGATGAAGAGGACTATGAAGATGAGGAAGATGAGGAGGGCTCAAGGAAAGGTGAGCTGAGTCTGGACGTGAACAGTGATGTGGTGAGGGAGACTGTGGACTCTCTAAAGCTCCTGGCGCAGGGTCACGGAGTCACGCTCTCAGAAAACCTCCACGAGAAGCCGTACCAGGACGACGGGGGCGAGAACACGGACTGCATCAATGGCAACTGCGGCAAACCCACCAGTAATGGTCAGATGGGGGAGAAGAGTGACGAGGAAGTTTGTCTGAGCAGTTTGGAGTGTCTTCGCAACCAGTGCTTTGACTTGGCGCGCAAGCTAAGCGAGACCAAGCCAGCCGAGCGGCTCAACAATAACCAGCAGGTATGGATTTTCATTTAGAAGTTTTTCCCTAACCTATGATAGCCAACGCATGCTAACCAACCGTTAACTGACAAGATTAGATTATAAATTAATAGAATTGATCATTAATTCAGAATTTAGAAATTAGAATTAAATTAAATTGGAATGGAAGAGATTCCAATACTCCAAATTTCCAATAAGCGTCTCCATATGCGCACATAGCAGCATAAACAACAACAAAACATTTAGGATTTTTGCATCATCACGCACCTATTGGCGCTGCTGTGAATGGAGAAAAACAAAAGGAGTAGAATAAATAGGCCTATACAAAATACATTTCACTTAATGTACTAACATTAACAAAATTAAATCACACTTTGAATACTCCAGCGCCGATTGTGCTGTGTATTTTTGGGACAGGGTTGCCAAGTTGCCAAGTAATCCGTTGTCGTGGATACATTTTTTTCCCCTGCGGATTAAATGTTTGACATATTGCATAAATTGTATTTGACTGAAATGATTGTATTAAAATATTGTATATTCTACCAAAACACTGTGCTAGATGATGAGTTTTATGAGGGTGGGTCCTTTGTTTTCAAGTTGAAATTGTGTATAATGCATAACAGTGACTGTAAAATATGTGTTTTTGGTAAGTGAATGGCATATTTTAAGTTTTGATATTTGGATATGGTCATTGGGCTGGTTTTAGGCTGTGTTTGATTGGACATTGGGTAGGTTTTGTTACTCAAACCTGGCAACCTTGATCTGGGATAATACCCGGTAGTCTGCTCAATTATTGTTCTGTGTGTGTGTATGGAAGAGCCACTTTAATACAAAATACAGCATTTAAACTTTTTAAGTTTGTTTGTGTTCTTTTTTGTGTTTTCCTTGCAATGTCTGGCAACACTGTCTTTTTAGACCAATGGCAAGGTTCCTCAAATCCAGCCCTGAAGAGCCACTGTCCTGTAGAGTTTATCTCACCTGATCACCTACCTGTTATTTTCTAATACCTCTGAAGGCCTTGATTAGTTTGTTCAGGTGTGTTTGACTAGGTTTGGAAGTGAACCTCTAAGAGCTTAAGGACCAGATTTACTAACAGCTTGTGCCAGCATAAATCCTCTTTTGGCGTTAAGAAACTACAGTCAGGATTTACTAAAGACACGCAGTGAAAAACTAGCGCTGAAAAGGCGTGGACAGGGTTATTTTTGCAGCTGATTTTATTGCATATGCATTTGTAGGAGTTCCCTTTCGAGTGAACTCGCACCGCGTCTGTAACGACTCTTTGGGGACGCTCCCTTAGCAACAGCGTATCTGAAGTATGAATGAAACTATTGCAATCCTGATTGGTGTTGCGTCATGTTGTAGTATGTGACGGCATACCCGGAAGCTACATAAGGGGAGCCAGCACATAGTAAAGGCAGCAGGAGAGAGAGCAGTTTAAGCGATGTGTGCACCCGTGCCCTCGGTTTATGTTGGGCACTGACACACATCAGCTTTGTGTTCAGTGCCTGGGCGTGCAGCACGCGAGGGCGGCCCTCGAGGGAGCCGCCTGCAGCGAATGTGATAAGCTGCCGCTCAGGGTGCTGCGCTCTTGGCTGGCCGTGTTCGATGAGGCCGGCCAGCCTTGCGAGCCACATGGATCATGGGGTTCGCAGATGGACGCGCTGCCGCATCTTCCCCCGGGTTGGAGAACCCGATGCTCGCGCTCTCTGGTTCTGAGGAGCTGGATGAGTTCGGCATCGAGGCGGGTGAGATATTAACTTCGGCTTCACCCGCCTCGATGCCGAACTCATCCAGCTCCTCAGAACCAGAGGGTTCATGTAGGGATGATCATATACAGCCTGTCATGTAGCCTGTCATTATTACAATTATTTTTCAATAATGACAAACTGATGGGATACTAACCTTATTGTATGGCTACTTATCAAAGATAGATAGGAACCATTTCTAATTTTGGGAGGTTCTTGTCCCCATCAATGTCTAATGCTACATCTACATTAATCCGGATAAAAACGTTATCATTTTCAAATAGCTCCTCAAGAGGATCTGGTTGAGGTGTTGACCCACGCTGTGGCCAAGCTTAATATTGAATGGCCACAAAAAAGACATGAAGTCCAGCCACCCAGTAGGCTGGATAAACGCTTTCTGAAACGCGCCGGGTTCAACCACCTCACCGGGGCTTGCCATTTTTCCCTGACTTACACAATGAGCTGTGTAAGTCTTGGAATAAGCCTTATTCAGCACACGTTTCCAATCCCCAGTGTTGGATTAAGCCAACGTGCTGGGGGTGCACGAGGCTGGCTATGGGACAATGCCTCGGGTGGAGGAAGCTCTCACAAGCTATCTTTCCCCCGACGCTGTGTCGTCCCTTAAAGCCCCAGTACTGCCCACCAAACCCTGTCGGGACACTTCATCTCTGGTGGGCAGAGCTTATATGGAGGCTGGGCTGGTAGTTCTCTGCACACATTATCCATTCTGCAGGCCTACCAGGCTACTGAGGGCGAGGGTCCCTCTCCAGCGGACATGGTTGAGCTTCATAAGGCTGCTGACTTGTCTCTCCGCATCACCAAGGAGACGGCCCATGGCATTAGCCGCTCCATGGCTTCTATGGTGACTGTGGAGAGACATTTATGGCTGAATTTGTCGGGGATGAAGGAGAAGGACAAATCCTTCCTCCTGGATGCCCCGATTTCGCCCTCTGGTCTGTTCGGCGACGCCGTTAACACCGTAGTCGACAGATTTCAGGAGGCGAAAAACAGTCAGCAGCCTTCAAGCAATACCCTCCCAAAGGGAGAGTGTCGCCTCTAGAGCCCCTCCTCCAGGAGCTTGGCAACAGAGGCGGTGCTCTCACCAGAAGTCTTTGGCACAGAAGGTCGATCTGAGGACCATCCTTCAGGCAAAGAAGGCTGCTGGAAAGAAGTCCTAGCTGCGGTGGGCTTCTAAGAGCAGTCCCCCCGGTGGAGGACCAACCGAGGTTGCTTCCTCCACAGCGTTCTGGGGGAATCGATGTTGTGCTCCCGCCGTCACAGACGCTTCGGGCCACATCGGTTCCCCGCGAACGCACGCTGCTCCAGCCGCCTCTAGAAAGACCTGTGGCTGGGCAGCGAACGCGTCCGCACACTGGTTCCCTTAGTAGATTATCTCGGCGCATGGTCATGCCTTCCGAATATATCTACGTGGGTCCTGCGCACTGTAGAGAGTTTACAGACTGCAGTTCGGTCACCCTCCCCCGAAGTTCAGGGGTGGTGTGGACTGAGACTCAACACAAAGAAGAAGCCCTCCCAGAGAACAACGTTTCTGGGGATTGTATGGGACTCGACTACGATGCGGGCACAAATGTCTCCCGTGCGTATCGTGTCCATACTGGCGATGGTCTCCAGAGTAAGGCTAGGCCACAGCATCACTATAAAGCAGTTTCAGAGACTGCTGGGGCTCATGGCAGCAGCGCCCAACGTGATACCTTTTGGCCTGCTGCACATGAGACCCTTACAATGGTGGCTGAAAACCAAGGGGTTTTCTTCGAGGGGGAATCCGTTCCGTATGATCAGGGTAACGCGCAGATGCCTTCGTTCCCTAGTCATGTGGAAGAAACCTTGGTTTCTGTCCCAAGGGCCTAATGTAGAAATTAAAGCTAAAGCTCCAAACTCCTCACGAAAATCCTGAAAAAAGTCAGTTGGTGCCTCAGTGACTACTTCACTCAGAGAAGCTGTCAATCTCAACTGTCAATCATAACTGTCAACATCACACCCCCTGTTTTTATAGCATCAAATAACTAACTAAAACCAAACTTATTTAAAAAACGAACACTTGAATTGAAATCAGCGTGATAAAAACAAGTCAGCAGTGACTGCGCATGCTCGCTCGTAAGCTGCGCGTACATGGCGACCGAGTCAATTTCCATACAGAGAAAAAAGAGTTTGCTCTTTTCCCAGTTGAGCCGAAGGCCCAGATGGGCGAGGTGCTGGAGCACCAGGTCCCTGTGTTTGCAAACCTGGTCTCGAGAGTGAGCTAGTATCAGCCAGTCGTCAAGATAGTTCAGGATGTGAACCCCGTGTTGCCTGAGTGGTACAAGGGCTGCCTCGACGACTTTTGTGAAGTCGCAAGGGCTAACCCGAATGGGAGTGCCGTGTACTGGTATGCCTGCCCCTGGAAGGGAAGAATGGAGAGATGATAGTATGTGTCGTTCAGGTCGATCGCTGCAAACCTATCCGACGGACGAACGCATTCGAAAATGCGTTTGGCTGTTAACATCTTGAATGGAAGCCTGTGAAGGGTTTGGTTCAAGACACACAGGTCCAGGATTGGTCGTAACCTACCGGTCTTCTAGGGTACAATGAAGTAGGGGCTGTAGAAGCCGGACTTCATCTCGGCTGGAGGGACGTCTCGAACGCACCCTTCGTCAGTAGGGTGTCAAACTCTGCACGCATGACAGGTGCATTGCCACCCACTATGGTATAGCGGACTCCCCAAAAGCAGGGAGAGGACCGTGCAAACTGAATCGCATAGCCGAGCCTGATCATTCGAGCGAGCCAGCAGGACAGATTGGAAAGCTCTAGCCAGGCTCCCAAAAACTGAACCAGCGGGGTCATGCGAACCACAGGTGTACCCAGGATGGGGTAGAGAAGCGGAATGACCGGCCCAGACATGGGAGCGTCCTGAGGTGGGGGCAAGGTCATCATCCACAAGCGCTGCCTCAGCGTGATTAAGACAGCACTCGTGGCTGTCAGACGGATGAATGACGCGACTGCACCCCGAAACACACGGGCGAGACATCTAGAAAAAGACGTGCCCGTGTAGCTCTTTTAGAAGAGGAAAAACTCTGCAGCAGCGCCGAAGCGCCCAGGGAGAACACGCACACTCTTGTGACAGATCACTGCACAGATCAGCAGCAGGAATGCAGAACTCGCTGGAACGCGCCATAACCCAGACACCGCTGAAGAGTCGCTCGTTTTACTTGTAGAGAAAAGCTCAGAAGGCAACCACTATATATATCTGAGTGAAATGGCTTCTGGAACAAGAACAAATGTAGGGCGTGGTTTGATTTTGTCTGTGGGGGATTGATTGGATGGTTGTGGTTTGCTATTGGTGGATCTCATGTGAGTGACAGGTTGCCCCGCCCTCGTCAACAGAGAAGAGATGAGCTACAAGAGGGAGGGGAAGTTATTCTGATTCAAGATTACAAGGCACATGGATTTAAAAAGATAATTTTGTGCACACATGTATAATAAATACTGCAATATTCCATGAAAAGAGAGGAATTTTCAATTCTGATTTCATTGTGACAACATGGCCATATATTTCCTTTTTTAAAATTGTATTATTACTTTTTTGTCCCTGCTGAAAAATCCAGCACAAAGCAGCATGAATTCCATGTTGGTCCAGGCTAGTTTATGCTGGTTATAGCTGGTATAATGCTGGACTAGCTGGTGGACCAGCTGTTCTCAAGGGTCCACCAAACCAGCATTCCGTGCTGCTCCCAGCATGCAAAACATACCTGATGCTGGTGACCACCAATGCTGCATTTTTCAGCAGGGGTATTAATCAGTCCAAATTGTTTCTGTTGGTTAACGGTTTTATCATATGCATCCCCCCAGCAGGCTCATCAGCTTTATCAAGAGGTCCAACAGCAGCAGCATCATCAGAGTCCCGAAGAGTGCCGCGTCCTCGAGCGGAACTACTCCGACATGGTCAACCTGATGAAGCTTGAGGAGCAGCTCAGCCCACGCTCCAAGACTTTCTCCAGCTGTGCCGCAGAGCACAAGTGTTTCCAGGACTGCGATGAAGATACCACATCTGTCACGTCTGACCGCTCAGAGGACGTTTTCGATATGACCAAGGGCAACCTGTCACTGCTGGAGAAGGCCATAGCACTGGAAACGGAGCGGACTAAAGCTTTGCGGGAAAAAATGGCGTCGGAAGCCGTCAGGAGAGAAAGACTGCATTTGCACGAGGGTGGATTGAGGCACAGCTGTGCCGAGGAGCGGAAGGCGCGTCTCCACCATGATGGCCTAAAGAAGCCTTACTACCTTAAAGGTAATCTCATATTACAAAACACACAAACTAATTTGTCTTAAGAGTTAAGTCCCCAATATACTCATGACAAAGTATCGTTCTTTGCTTAGGAGTAAAAGGAAGTTTAAAATACATGAATTTACTGAGGGTGGCTTTTAGATGCATATGTACATATTTGTGCTGTGCGCCTTCCTCTCAAAAACAAAATAAACACCACGAAAATGAGAAAATAGCAGTTAAGAAAGCATCTGATCATAGCGAAGTGGATATGTTTGCACCAGCTCTGCAGTTTGGCATGCCAGTCAAGTCACATTACGTTCATTTAAATGAACTTTATACAATATTTTTGCTTTAAAGCAGCAGATTTACATTTATTAATTAATTTATGTATTTATTTATTAATATATTTAATAATATATCATATTATTAATACATTTATTTATAGATTTATTAAACATGAAAAAACAGTGTCAGCCGTCAGAGTTACAACTTCAACTTCTACTATAAAGCAGCTCTACAGTGTGTTCATGTTTTTATTTGTGTTTGACTTTGACTGAACTGAAGAAATTAACTGAAGAAGAATCATCACCATGAACCAGTGGTTGTTCAAAAGCGTTTATCAAAAATGTAACTTTTGCAAGCTGTTTAGAATTTCTACAATGAACTTCATTTTGGCATTCTTTGACCTTGCTTGAAGTGTATCGGGGCCTTTAGAGCAGAGGTTCTCAACCAGGTGGCCCATTAGGGGCCCTCAACAAACTTCTAAGGGGGCCTCAAGATTACTTAAAATAATAATGATTTAAAATAATACAAATCAAGCAATAAAATAAGCTAAAACAACTAAAAATCAAGCCTTCAACTATTGTTTTGGACAACGGGAGGCCCTTGAAGTCAAGAAGGTTGAGATCCACTACTTTGTTCCACTACTTTCATTGTTCTGCTTCATTGAAGTACAAAAAAAAGGCCTCTGCTTTGGGTTAATCAAGTCAGTGAAATGACTAACTAATGAATGCAAATAATACCCTCTCCAATTATATTCAGACCAGCATATATTTATGTCGTTCATGCAATACACAATTTTAACCCTGATTTTCCACTCACAGACAATTAATGGAGCTCACCGACAAAAGCCAGAAATCACAGGCAAGTTGTTTACATGAGTGACGATCGCTACACTGAAAAAATATTTGGTGTAGGATTTACTTTGAAACTATGTTCATTCAGAAATTGCTAGTAAATAAAAAGAAAAAAAAAAGAAAAAGAAATAACATTGAATTAAACATTTTCTATTTTTTAAATAGAAAGTCTGAAAACGTTTTTTTCTTGTGAAACTGACTCCAATAATCTTTGTTTTATTAACAATAAATAATGTGTGAGTTTTCAAAGATGCGATCTGAGAGAAGTGTCGCCGCCCAAGAGATATTTACCAGGTTAAGGGCCAGGTTTTACTAACAGCTTGCTCCAGCGCAAACCTTTATTGGGTGTTAAAAATCTACTGTCAGGATTTACTAAAGACACGCAGTGATAAATTAGCGCTGAAAAGGCGTGGACAGGGTTATTTTTGCGGCTGATCTTATTGCATATGCATTTGTAGGAGTTTCCCTTTCAGACGCAGTATTTATGGGAGGAGAATAGTTAAACGAATCATGCAAGGTGATTTACTAAGGTTTGCGCTCGTCAATTTACTGGTGTTTGCGCCATTATTTACCGCCCAAAAAAGCACGTCTTAAACCAGACGCTAATTTGCGCTGCTCTTGGTAGATTGTGTTGGTCATTTTGGAAATGATCCGGTTGCGTCTGTGTTCATTAATTTGCGTGTCGTCAGTAGATCACATGCAGAACTGTCCACTCCCATCCGCTCTCACGCTAATTTGACCTGTTTAGTAAATGTAAATGTCTGCGATCCAAGTCCTGCAATATGAAATGTGCTTTGAGTAGAACTGACATCGGTGATGACAGACAGTTGTATATAATCCACAGTTATGTACAAGATCAGAGGACTTTGAAATTCGTTTAGTTTATGGGCAGCATTACTCAAAAAAAATTGTGACAAAACACCATTTTTTTTGCTTTAACTCCTTATGTGTGTTTTGCATTATTTGTCTTAGTAAGACTAACAGTATGTTAGTGTACATGCTACCAATTTCCACTTACATTTTCCTTCTTTTTCCCAATTGTTTTCTGGCACTCTCTACTGCACAGTCCCATAAACACCCCAAATGATAAGAAAGACTAGGAATAATAGCATGCAATTATAACATTACTGTGTAAGGGGAAATTAATGTATTAGGATGAAACCTGAGAGTAAAAATATTTAGAAAATTAGTATCATCGCCTTCAACAATGTATCATTTAGTTCCAAACTCTATGACTTTCTTTCTTCCATGGAACAGAAAATAAGATATTTTGAGCAATTCTTTCCATGCAATGACAAAAAACATTTACAGGGGCCGTTAAGCTCCAGAAAGTTAAAAAGACAGAAGCCATATGCTTTGTGTGAGGAACAGACCACCTTAACTTCATTCACAGCTCATGCAACTTGTCATGTTGCATGTGGTTACTAGACAGGTGAGAACCAATAGTATTTCAAACCTGGCAAGTTTGAAAATATGCATGCAAATGTTTAATAAATACAGTGCACATATGTTAGACATCTGTGGAAACCAAAAGGACATTACTTCATTGTATTAGGCAATGTGAGCACCTACAGTGCACTTGGGAAGTAGTTTGTACAATATGTAAAATTATTGGTAAAAAAATCCCAGTCTGCCCAAGATTTGTGTCTTTGGTCTTCTTCCGCCTGCCATGTCTTTGAGGTTACATGAACAGAAGTTTGTAGATGTATGTCTATTAAACATACATTAGTGCCATACATTGAAAAGGTTAAGAAATAAAGTCAGTTTATAACAACCTAAATTTCAGTCTGTTCTTCACACAAGTTATTGTATGGCTTCAAAAGACAATTTCTGGGTGAACTGCTCTTTTAATATAACATTATATCACCGTACTTTTTTACATTCCCAGAACCGATAGGTCAGTTTAAGTGGGCAGGTTCAGCGCTCTTCTGCGTTCCTTTGCTCTGAGAGAGCATCCCATACTGACCCCAGGACAAGCTTTCTCAAACATCCCCATGCCTGCAGTGCAAACAGCAGTGGCTTAATGTTGTTCAAACAGGCCAGCATGGCCACATCACAGGCTAAGCTTGTCAGGCATAAGTAATGGCGATCTGCACGGCCGGGAGAACAGCAAATCTCATCCCAGGGACACAGCCTGTGCTCATGCTGCCTATTTATAAACCTCTGCATGGAAATATAGCTCTGGCACTGGAGATCACTGCACAGAGAAACATACTGGGAAATTAGACAATGCTGCTTATTCCGAGGAAGTTTTACTACGATTCCTGGTTTATTTCTGTTTCTCCAGGGACAGAGGAGCAAGATTGGAGTATTAGTGTATCCCCAAAACTGTTAAAATCATATTATATCATATTACATATTATTATGATTATGTCATACATAATCATAAAGAAGGCCTTTAATGAGGCCATGTGATGCTATTTTAAAAGGTCATTATTTTGTTTACTGGGTGTACTAAAATAGGTTAACATGATTTAATGTTCGATAAACACATTCTTTTTCACATACTTGTACATTATTGCAGTACCTCTATTTCCAGTCTGTCTGAAACACTGATTTTACAAAGCCCCTCCACCCGAAAAGAGTGCTCTGATTGGCCAGCTGACCCAGTGCGTTGTGATTGTTCAAACACCTCAAGTGTGTGTAAGAATTGTGATGGCCTTTACAATAATAAAAGTTTCAGCTTATTTCAAGGCTGTTAATCTTGATTTCTCACAATGTGTGTGTTTGTCTGTGCGAGTCAGAGTGAACTGTGGCGCTAATAGAGTCTCATGAGAAGACCAACGGCTAAGGTCAAGAATTTGTTAAATAGTACATTCAATTTTGGTTTGTTTTTCACCAAACCCTATTGTATACACCCAGAACACTTGGAATACAAGGCATGTACTGCATGGGATCATTCTGTGATACTTTTGCATCTTTTTTAAAAATCTTGATGCTGGTTGCTATTCACTGTCATTATATGGACAAGCGCGAGCGGACATTTTTTTTTTAATTCTTCTTTTGTGTTCCATAAAAGAAAGAAGGCCATACGGCATTACTACCACACCAGGGTGAGTAAATTATGACTTAGTTCACCCTAAAATGAAAAAGATCCCTTTTAGACCTAATGCATGGATTCAATATACTGTTACACAATCAATTAATTTCCCAACTGTTCACTTAAGAACCGACTGTGTTTCAGCAAATATTCACCAAGCCGGGCATTTTGACATATTTCTATGTGAATTTGCGACGTGAAGCCCAAAGTTCACTTTGCTTGTCCGTGTTCTACTCCATTTCAGAGCGTGCACACAGAAAGTAGGGTTACTGTAGGGTTGCTTTCATTGCAATGTCTCTGCAGTGACTTTGCAAATGTATTGTCCTTTTCAGACACCTGGTAGTACTGCCAGACCTGTGAATGTAGTGAAGAAATTTTAGCTGCGCATTGAAAAATTGCCTTGTGAGTTTTGCTTCATCTGATCAGCTCTTCTGAACGGCCTTTATAGAGACCACCAATCAAACTATATAAAATGATTATCAGCCAATAACGACCAGGTCGATTAGATCACCCTTAATAACTATAGTACCTATAATAACCCTGGTTCAAAAATGATGACACATTTGGTCACTATATGCTTTCGTTGTATTTAAAACACAGACACTCTTCAAAATTTCTCCTTTTGTGTTCCACAGAAAAAAGTCATGCAGTTTAAAATGATATGAGGGCGAGTAAATGATGTCAGAATTGTCATTTTTGGGTGAACAAACCCTTGAAAACACATGCGAACTTTCATCCGCTGTTCTCCAGATGAGGAAGGGCTGACAGCACGCATGAAAGGACGTTTGGCCGGCATGCACGGCAGACACTATCTTTCTAATGGCAGAATAATGAGGGATGCTTGGCCATTACACTGCGATAGCATCTCGCCACGGCAGAAATAGCGGCAGACGCTGCCTAACCAGGGGGCATTATGATTTATAAAAAGTGTGGAGCCCTGACAGTTATGGAAGGAGCTCTTCCTTAAAGAAGGCACGAGGCGGAGATGGAAATTGAACAGTATCAGTATGACCGATAACAAACGACAGGACCACTGACTGCACATTAATTATCCACAGACGCTATGGTAATGGGGGCCATTTGCTATGCAAAGCATGGCTTGTCCGGAGCTACAATCAATATCCAGCACTTTCTAATATGTATTCCGCTCGGCTTGGCTGTGCTCTCTCTCCCTCGCTCGTTTGTTTTCTCTCTCTTTGAAATGGCTGCAGAATAGTCTGAGGATTCAGGGCTTATTAGACGGTTAGAATCTTAAAATTCCCCTATTATGCTTATTTGGATATTAGCTTTCATGTGTAATACAGCTGTTTGTGAATAGAAAAAGGTCTGAAAAGTATAAAAGATCAACGCTGTTTTCTGCACTGCGAAAGCAAGTTCACTTTACATGCACTTCTAGAGGATGAGATTGATACGGTAAAACTGACACCATAAGCTGCAAGCAGTCGACCAATCAGATTGGGCCATCTGACCAATCAGATCAGAGTAGACCAATCACAACAGACTGGGCCATCTTACCAGTCAGAGCAGAGTAGACCAATCACAACAGACTGGGCCATCTGACCAATCAGAGCAGAGTAGACCAATCACAACAAACTGAGCCCTCTGACCAATCAGAGTAGAGTAGACCAATCACAACAGACTGAGCTATCTGACCAATCAGAGCAGAGTAGACCAATGACAACAGACTGAGCCCGCTGACCAATCACAGCAGAGTAGACTAATCACAACAGACTGGGCCATCTGACCAATCAGAGCAGAGTAGACAAATCACAACAGACTGAGCCATCTGACCAATAAGAGCAGAGTAGACCAATCACAACAGACTGAGCCCTCTGACCAATCAGATCAGAGTAGACCAATCACAACAGACTGGGCCATCTGATCAATCAGAGCAGAGTAGACCAATGACAACAGACTGAGCCCGCTGACCAATTAGAGCAGAGTAGACTAATCACAACAGACTGGGCCATCTGACCAATCAGAGCAGAGTAGACCAATGACAACAGACTGAACCCTCTGACCAATCAGAGCAGAGTAGACTAATCACAACAGACTGGGCCATCTGACCAATCAGAGCAGAGTAGACCAATCACAACAGACTGAGCCATCTGACCAATCAGATCAGAGTAGACCAATCACAACAGACTGAGCCATCTGACCAATCAGAGCAGAGTAGACAAATCACAACAGACTGGGCCATCTGACCAATCAGAGCAGAGTAGACAAATCACAACAGACTGAGCCATCTGACCAATCAGAGCAGAGTAGACCAATCACAACAGACTGAGCCATCTGACCAATCAGAGCAGAGTAGACCAATCACAACAGACTGGGCCATCTGACCAATCAGAGCAGAGTAGACAAATCACAACAGACTGAGCCATCTGACCAATCAGAGCAGAGTAGACCAGACCAATCACAACAGACTGAGCCATCTGACCAATCAGAGCAGAGTAGACAAATCACAACAGACTGAGCCATCTGACCAATCAGAGCAGAGTAGACCAATCACAACAGACTGAGCCATCTGACCAATCAGAGCAGAGTAGACCAATCACAACAGATTGAGCCATCTGACCAATCAGAGCAGAGTAGACCAATTACAACAGACTGAGCCATCTGACCAATCAGAGCAGAGTAGACCAATCACAACAGACTGAGCCATCTGACCAATCAGAGCAGAGTAGACAAATCACAACAGACTGGGCCATCTGACCAATCAGAGCAGAGTAGACAAATCACAACAGACTGAGCCATCTGACCAATCAGAGCAGAGTAGACCAATCACAACAGACTGAGCCATCTGACCAATCAGAGCAGAGTAGACCAATCACAACAGACTGGGCCATCTGACCAATCAGAGCAGAGTAGACAAATCACAACAGACTGAGCCATCTGACCAATCAGAGCAGAGTAGACCAGACCAATCACAACAGACTGAGCCATCTGACCAATCAGAGCAGAGTAGACAAATCACAACAGACTGAGCCATCTGACCAATCAGAGCAGAGTAGACCAATCACAACAGACTGAGCCATCTGACCAATCAGAGCAGAGTAGACCAATCACAACAGATTGAGCCATCTGACCAATCAGAGCAGAGTAGACCAATTACAACAGACTGAGCCATCTGACCAATCAGAGCAGAGTAGACCAATCACAACAGACTGGGCCATCTGACCAATCAGAGCAGAGTAGACAAATCACAACAGACTGAGCCATCTGACCAATCAGAGCAGAGTAGACCAATCACAACAGACTGAGCCATCTGACCAATCAGAGCAGAGTAGACCAATCACAACAGACTGAGCCATCTGACCAATCAGAGCAGAGTAGACCAATTACAACAGACTGAGCCATCTGACCAATCAGAGCAGAGCAGGCTGTCTGAAAAACACAGTTTAGAGAGACTGAATCCTTCATCAAACCGTTTCAGACACTGTAAGAAAAGAGCTGATTCTACAATGTACATTATGACTAAATGAATGTGTTTCTTGACCTTGGATGCATACAAAACAGCATTAAGATCTTTAACTTTAAAATAGCATAAGGGCACTTTAAGGAAATTAGAGAAATCATTCACAAGGGTGAATCCAAGTGTGCCTTGAAGTCCTGAAAAGTGAAGTCAAAACGTTTCGTTTGCCTATCGGTCATAAACCCCGCCCTCACCATGTAATTGAATGATACGAGAGACAAATTAAAAGATGGACAGCTTCTCTGAGTGAAGTATTCACTGAGGCCCCAACAGATTTTTTCGGGATTTTCGAGAGGAGATTTAACTTTATTTTTTCATTTCCATAACTGTTTATTTCACACCGACATAATGAGTTGTTCTGTGCTAACCGATTCTGCAGAGTGTGGGCGGGGCCTTGATACCGCGGCTCCATTTCACACTCACTACTGCGCAGACTCAGGTCCAAAATCAGCGCAAGATGTCAGCGCCATCTTGGAACATTGGCGGCTTCACTTCTCTACAATGGAAGAGAGTGAAGGTGCGTCATCCATCTTTTTTTTTTTACAGTCTATAGGTGAATCTCACAACAACATGCTCACATTTCACCCCAAATTTGAAAAAGAATACCCTTGTGAAAAACAATTGTATTGAATTAAACCCTAATAATTTGGCAGAACTCAATGAAATATATTGCAGGAAAAAAAAATTGCGTTACATGGTTCATGTTTTATCATACACAAATAAACACATAAATAGTTCTTTGAAGTATTTATGCTCAGTGTTGTTTTATAATGTTTCATAATTTTGAAACTGGGCAGTTACATATGTTGAACATATGGAAATATGTTTTAGATTGGATAAAATAAGGTGAAAGTAATTAAGATGGACTGGACAATGAGAAGTGGAAGTGCTTGTGTAACATGAGAGGGAAAACATATTAATAATGTTTATAATAAACTAGAAAAAATTTACAGAACCCTGACAATCTCCCTCCCAAACATCTTTACTGTATTGTGGCAGGACATTATAGATATTTGTTGTAATCCTCATTATTCTCAATGACGATTCTCATTAGTTTCTCTTTATTGTAAATAAGTAGTGCTGTCAAATCGATTAATCGCATCTAACATAAAAGTTTGTGTTTACTTAATATATGTGTCACAGATCAGCCAGGCTCTCTCACTTCCACCACACAGTGATCACAATGTTATGATCACCCGCACCTGTCATCAATCACCTCATCAGCAGCACACAATATATTCACACAGCTCACCTTCAGTCCTTGTCTGGCCTTGCACTAGGAAAGACTCACTTACCTGATCTCCTTGGTTTTCCCAGAGTGTGTTCCTGTCTCCTTGCGACTTCATCCCAGAGTGTTGGCTTTCGTTACTCACCTTTCATCCCGGCTGCTGAGGTATCCGTTTCTCCATCTCCATACTTCCTCTGTAAGACAACCATCAAGACTGTTATTCATCTACCATCTCTCACTGTGATACACAAGTGCATCTGCTACACCCTATTCTCTGCCCTGTGTTCCCAAATAAAGTGTGTTTGGATCTTCACTAACCTTGTCCAGTGTGCATCTCCTGACAGAAGGCCAGACCATAACTGCATTTGGATCCAGATCACCGTGATCCTTTTCAGGAACCAGCTGAAACACTCTAGAGAGAGTTAGCAGAACCCAGGGCAGCACCGAGCACTACCGTCACTTCCACAACAGTCACTACTTCACCTGCTTGTGTTGCCAGTCCCATGGTCAAGCCAGTGCCCTTCTCTGGTCTGGAGGAGGACTGCAACGGATTCCTCTTACAATGTTCCCTCGCACTGGAAGCGCAGCCTCCGCTGTTTACCACCGAACGGTCTAAGATATCCTTTATAATTTTTCATCTATCTGGTCAAGCCCTTCAGTAGGCCAAAATGATCTGGTTTCAAGCTGGTCTGGCCACCATGTCTCTTCAAAGTTTCATTGCACATTTTAAGGAGGTGTTTGGCCGTACCGCAGGAGATTCTTCAGTCAACGAACAGCTTTATCTTCGAAAGGTATGAGCTCGATTTACAGATTATGCGCAAATATTTAGGATTGAATGAAGGGGTGTTAATTGCCACCTATCACCAAGGTTTAAATCCAGTGCTTCGTCTTCATTTGGCCATTTACAATGATGTTATTGGTTAAGAGAAATTCATCCAACAGTCTATCTGTGTGGCACGCAGAGCTCAAAGCTGTTATGAAGAAAATCCCATGTTGCAGTCCTCCAACCATTCCCTCCAGCCAGAGAGATCACTGCCTCCAGAACCAGAAGCCATGCAAGTGGATAACACCCACGTGTCTCCTGCAGAAAGAACACGCCGGCTGATCCACAACCTTTGTTTATATTGTGGAGCAAGTGGCCATTATATTGCCGCTTGTTCCAGTCGTCCTCCTCGTCTCTTGGTTAGTTCAGTAATGAATAAAGCAGTTACATCCCCTCCTCTGTCCACTACTGTAACATTGACTGCTGCTGAATTTTTCATTCGTCACTGCCCTCATCAACTCAGGGTCAGCCAGCAAAACATCTCTGGCGACCTCTGCAGGCAGCTCTAGCTTCCGATGACCCATTCTATGACTCCGTACAAGGTTAAATCCGTAACTGGAAGGAATTTGAACCTTGGATATGTAAAACGTCAAGTACAACCTGTAACCCTGCGAGTTGGCTGCCTGCACAAGGAAAAGTTTGCTCCCCTGGTTCTGGAGGGTTCCACCGTGGCGATCATCCAAGGGCTTCCCTGGCTTATTCTGAGGTTTTGTTGCACAGCGAAGATGTCTTAAGATGGGGTCCCAACTGCTTCCATTCTTGTTTTCCTCGACCTGCACATCCACAACCTGTGACAATTTTAGTAAATGCTACTTCTATTGAAAGCCCTCTAGAAAAGCTGTCTATCAAGATTCCCGCCTGTTATGAGTCCTACTGTTTTCTGCCCGAAATGAGCCTCAAGGTTATCACCACACTGACTATGGGACTGTGCCATCGATCTGGAACCACTTTCCATCCCTGAACAGAAGACCATGGAAGAGTACATGGAGTGCTCTCAAGCAAGGCTACATTCGTCCATCCACTTCTCCTGCTTCCTGTTTCTCCTTTTGTGGCAAAAAAGGATGGAGGCTTGTGGCCTTGCATTGATTACCGGGCTCTAAACAAGATCACAATTCCGTTATCCACTTCCCCTCATCCCAGCGGCTCTGGAACAACCGCATGGAGCAACCATCTTCTCCAAATTAGACCTCAGATGCTCGTACAATCTGATCCGAATTCGTGCCGGAGATGAATGGAAGACCGCCTTTATCACTCCATCAGGGCACTACGAGTATCTTGTAATGCCACACGGCCTGGTCAACGCCCCCTCCATTTTTTTTTTCCAAGATTTTATGAATGAGGTACTCTGGGACTTCCTGAATAGGTTCATGGTTGTCTATATAGAGGATATTCTAATCTCTTCTCAGAACCAGGCCGAACATTGCCACCATGCCTCCGAGGTCCTCAAACAACTCTTCAAACACTCCCTGTATCTAAAGGCAGAAAAATGTAGTTCTTCGGGTATAATGTGAGTACACAAGGAGTCCCAATGGATGAGGAGAAGGTGAATGTTATCACTTCATGGCCCACTCCTGCTACAGTTAAAGAGCTTCAAAGATTCCTAGGGTTCGCAAATTTCTACCATCGCTTCACTCAGAACTATAGCATCTTGACCTCTCCACTCACCTCACTGTTGAAAGGCAAGGCCAAGTCTCTGTCCTGAAACCCTGAGGCTGACATGGCAATGCAAGCACTGAAAAATGCCTTCACTACTGCACCACTCCTGTGCCATCCTGATCCTGACAAGGCCTTCCTGGTGGAAGTTGACGTGTCCACGACAGGAATAGGGGCAGTATTGTCTCAGCAGCAGGAGAAGTCAGCCAAATCTCTTCCATGTGCCTTTTCCAAGAAATTGTCCCCGGCGGAGAAACTTGCCATCAAACTTGCTCTCAAGGAGTGGAGGCACTGGCTAGAGGGCACCAACGTCATCCTCATTGTCACCCTTTTGTAGTCCTTACCGACCATAAGAACTTGCAGTATCTCAAAGAAGCAAAGAGATTGAATCCTCGACAAGCCAGGTGGGCATTATTCTTTACTCGTTTCCAGTTCAGTATCTCCTATCGTCCTGGTTCTAAGACGTGCGTACTGATGCCCTATCAAGACTTCATGCTCCCTCAGACTCCAATGAAACTCCTAAACCATTGCTTCCCTTCAATCTCTTTGTCAGCCCCATTCCTTGGGATTTGTACAGCCAGCTACTCGAAGCATCTTGTCAAGAACCTGCTCTGCCGGGGTGTCCCGCTGACAATCTTTTCATTCCAAAGAATCATTGCATCCCTCTCATCGAGTCAGCTCATTCTTCTCCGGGTACTGGCCACACGGGGACCACTCAAACCCTCTCGCTCCTACAACAGCAGTACCGGTGGCCTGGCATGGCCAAAGACATCAAGCGGTTTGTCCTGAGATGTCAACTTTACGCAGTCTCCAAGGTTCCACACCACTTACCATCTGTCAAGCTTCTTCCTTTCCTAATTCCGGTCTAATTTCATCACTGACCTACCACCTTCTGGAGGAAACGTGTGCATTCTGATCGTTGTGGATAGATTCTGAAAGCCTGCAAAGTGATTCCCTTAAAAGGACTTCCCACAGCCCTGGGAACTTCAGAGACATTGTTTAACCAGGTCTTTTGCAATTTTGAAATCCCAGAAGATATAGTTTCAGATCGAGGACCCCAATTTCTCACATATCTGGAATGCTTTCTTTTCGCTCCTAGGTTTGACTGTCAATTTGACGTCCGGCTACTATCCCCAAGCAAACGGAGAGGAAGGTGCAGGAGATTAACCGCTTCCTCAGAACCTTCTGTCAGCGCCACCAGGACACCTGGAACCAGTTCAAAGCCTGGGCTGAATATGCTCAATTTCCTACGACAGTCTACCACCAGTCTCACTCCTTTCCAATGCATCCTTGGTTTCCAACCCCCTCTTTTTCCCTGGTCAGGCGACCCATCTGAGGTGCCCACCATCAAACACTGTTTCCGGGAGAGCGAGAGGGTATGGGATGAGGCTCATCTCCAGCAGGCAGTGCGCAGACACACCCACTTTGCGGATGTGTGACGAGAAGAGACGCATACTTGCCATCCAGGACAACTTGTCTGGCTCTCTACACAAGACCTCTGTCTGCGCTTGCCCTGTCGGAAGTTGAGACCATGATACATCTGTCCCTTTCAGGTCGAAAGACCAATCACTCCAGTCACCTATAAACTCCAGCTACCTCCTCACTACAGGATTCACCCTGCATTCCATGTGTCCTTGTTGAAACCTCACTACCCACCTGTTTGTGCTCCCTCCACAGAGTCTGGCCCTGATGACATGTCCCCCTGCACCTCAGATCGAAGCTGATACCATCTACACCGTCCGAGAAATCCTGGACTCCTGACGTTGAGGTGGCCGATTGGAATATCTAGTGGACTGGGAAGGGTATGGCCCCAAAGAGAGGTCGTGGGTACCTAGAGATGACATCCTCGATCCTACTCCCCTTACGGAACTCTCGACTAACATCATCCTCATCTGCCTGCTCTTCGACCTCGTGGCCGGCCACTGCGACATCGGGGTCCATGGTCCGCTAGAGCGTCAATCACCTCATCAGCAGCACACTATATATGCACACAGCTCACCTCCAGTCCTTGTTTGGCCTTGCACTAGGAAATACTCCCTTACCTGATCTCCTTGGTTTTCCCAGAGTGTCTCCTTGCGACTTCAGCCAGTGTTGGCTTTTATTACTCTCCTTTCATCCCGGCTGCTGAGGTATCCGTTTCTCCATCTCCATACTTCCTCTGTAAGACAACCATCAAGACTGTTATTAATCTACCATCTCTCACTGTGATACAAGTGCATCTGCTACACCCCATTCTCTGCCCTGTGTTCCCAAATAAAGTGTGTTTGGCTCTTCACTAACCTTGTCCAGTGTGTATGTCCTGACAATGTGTGTATTAAGTAAACACAAACTTTTATGTTAGATGCGACTAATTGATTTGACCGCACAAAACATGAATAAGTTGGCAAAGCTCAAAAGAATTGAGGCAATTGGTTACATAAAATGTTTACATCAAGAAATATAAAGTTTAAGAAAGCAGATTGTATTTTGCACTCATATTTGAATTGCTCTTGAGTAAGCTAATTCATACGTTTAAATTAAAACTGTCAAATTAAATATTGAGTAGTGGAAACTTGGCTAGCTTTATCTAGCTAATTCAATAAATGCTACCCTGCTAATTGTTAACACAATACTTTGATAGCATTAGCATAGCATTTGCTGAATGAGGACAGCAATATAGACCATTTAACATACTGTATATCTGTTCTCAAACTAAGCTCATGCTCCACTTGTCACCATGATGGTAACCTCCCCCCAAAAAAACAACATAACAAACTCTTCTGAACTAGCAAAACATTAAACACTACTAAATCTCTACCTTAATATTATTCTTGCACAAAAAAAAACATTTCATTTTAGCATTTACTCTTACTCTTTTGAGTGCCATAGCAAAGCATGCTAGGAAATCTAAATCCCATCCCATTTTCAGTTAAATTTAAGTTAGTCTAAATTTAAAAGAAACAAGTTCATAAAACTCAAAACAATGAAACCATTCAGATTAGTTTTAAGAAATCAAAAGGAAAAAGAAAGTTCTAAATACTCATAAAAGTTATTATACACTCACCTAAAGGATTATTAGGAACACCATACTAATACTGTGTTTGACCCCCTTTCGCCTTCAGAACTGCCTTAATTCTACGTGGCATTGATTCAACAAGGTGCTGAAAGCATTCTTTAGAAATGTTGGCCCATATTGATAGGATAGCATCTTGCAGTTGATGGAGATTTGTGGGATGCACATCCAGGGCACGAAGCTCCCGTTCCACCACATCCCAAAGATGCTCTATTGGGTTGAGATCTGGTGACTGTGGGGGCCATTTTAGTACAGTGAACTCATTGTCATGTTCAAGAAACCAATTTGAAATGATTCGAGCTTTGTGACATGGTGCATTATCCTGCTGGAAGTAGCCATCAGAGGATGGGTACATGGTGGTCATAAAGGGATGGACATGGTCAGAAACAATGCTCAGGTAGGCCGTGGCATTTAAACGATGCCCAATTGGCACTAAGGGGCCTAAAGTGTGCCAAGAAAACATCCCCCACACCATTACACCACCACCACCAGCCTGCACAGTGGTAACAAGGCATGATGGATCCATGTTCTCATTCTGTTTACGCCAAATTCTGACTCTACCATCTGAATGTCTCAACAGAAATCGAGACTCATCAGACCAGGCAACATTTTTCCAGTCTTCAACTGTCCAATTTTGGTGAGCTCGTGCAAATTGTAGCCTCTTTTTCCTATTTGTAGTGGAGATGAGTGGTGCCCGGTGGGGTCTTCTGCTGTTGTAGCCCATCCGCCTCAAGGTTGTGCGTGTTGTGGCTTCACAAATGCTTTGCTGCATACCTCGGTTGTAACGAGTGGTTATTTCAGTCAAAGTTGCTCTTCTATCAGCTTGAATCAGTCGGCCCATTCTCCTCTGACCTCTAGCATCAACAAGGCATTTTCGCCCACAGGACTGCCGCATACTGGATGTTTTTCCCTTTTCACACCATTCTTTGTAAACTCTAGAAATGGTTGTGCGTGAAAATCCCAGTAACTGAGCAGATTGTGAAATACTCAGACCGGGCCGTCTGGCACCAACAACCATGCCACGCTCAAAATTGCTTAAATCACCTTTCTTTCCCATTCTGACATTCAGTTTGGAGTTCAGGAGATTGTCTTGACCAGGACCACACCCCTAAATGCATTGAAGCAACTGTCATGTGATTGGTTGATTAGATAATTGCATTAATGAGAAATTGAACAGGTGTTCCTAATAATCCTTTAGGTGAGTGTAGTTATTAATAGTTATTTGATTGAACTAATTTGTTTAATTTGAGTTGGCTCTAGCTTAACTGCCGCTCTAGGCAAAACACCGTTGCGCCTCCCCCACACAATTAAAGACGATCTTTGAGATGCATGTAAAAGACTGGATATTTTGTTAATTGATAAAATTGCACTAAAATAAAAGTATACATAAGCATGTTTTCAGATAGTTTGTAATTCTGCAACGTTAAAAACAAATCAGCACCACTAGTGCAAATGCAAATTCTGTTTTATAGTATATAATAAGTAGCCTATATGTACAGGCCTGGAGTAGCCATTGGAAGATTCGGAAGAATTCCCAGTGGGCTGCTGATAAATTGGGCCGGCAGCAGTAGCCTCTACCACTTCGACATACGGGATGTGGAAAGCACAAGTCTCTAGTTCATTTTTAATGAATGACGTATGGAAAGCGGCAAATCAGTGGTAGTTCTAGTAGCTGTGAAGCGACAGTGCGCAAGCGATGTTCGTAGCCTTCACCCGAAATCCTGTCACTTGTGCGTGCACAGCTCTTCGTATCGGTTACAAATATTATTAATATTAATACATGGCATCCCAGCAAACATTGGTCCGACGGCAACGTTGTGTCCCTGGCCAAAATAGCCGCTGTAGGAAAAATTTAACATTACATTTCCAAAAAGTGCATTCAGATATGCTGAACGTACGTCCAGTCAACTTTCATTTTGGAACTATTTTTCAACCATGACAGGACATGTCGGAGCGACGTCTTTTCAACGGTCATTAAACATCCAAATGTTAGCTGGAATATATAAATATTACGCACACAATAAGGTGAGCCACATAACTTCTCCCCCACTTTCTCTCACATACACATGCATAAGCCAGAAGTGCGTGTCGGACTTTAAAATAATTAGCCATCACTAGCAGTAAAAGTAGTCATTTTTTGAATTCATGTACGGATTTATTTATTTATTTTCTTCGTTTTGATGATATTTTTGGATGTACATCAGGGAGTTTTTCATGTAGGCCGATGGCGCTCTATGTGGGGCGGGATGGGGTGGGAGTTGTAGGCTACTAGAATGAAGGAAAGTTAATTTAGATTTAGAACAACTAATGGAGTGATAACTTGATGATGGAAGTGCAATAATTCAAACGAATGTTGAGAAAAATTATAATTAAATAAATTAAATGAAAAAAAAAAACTCTTTCAATCTTGCCGTCCTGACTGTGCTGCCGCCCTAGGCGGCTGCCTAGTTCGCCGATAGGCACGCGCCGGCCCTGGCTCTACTCAAACGAATTAATTATTTTTAGCATTAGGGTTTATGGTGTATACAAATTACTACAATCCAATGTATTCAGTATTTCTTTATCTAGTGATACCAAAACTGTTCTTTATGTACTTTAAGTACAGACCACAATGGTGTTTGATGCTGCACTGCCATCTATGGATGCGGATCTGAGTTTGATGTACATTTTTCAATTCAAATTTCAGTTCAATGAAAAAGAAGCATCACTAAGGATTTTCCTCATGTTTTCTCCTTGTGTATTTTTTGTTGTTGTCAGTCTCCTGCTTTCTGTCTTTTCTTTCTGAATTTGGTTGAAAATGTGAATGAAAGAACATGAAAGACAATTTCTTTATGCAAAACAGAATTACTTTTTCACTTGATTTTGAGCTGATATACTATATGACCTGAACATTTCATGATTTTTACTCAGATTAGGTACTTTATTCAATGTTGTTTCAAGCACATATTCCAAAAATCAGAGTAGCACTGCAGTCTATTTTCAGTCTCACTTAAACTGAGCCCACGTCTTTCACATGCTCTCATGCTATTCCTGTCTGTTTTGAGCTTACTTTGATACAGAAGGCAACATGATGCCTGTTACTAGGTTACTCCATCCTTAAAATTTTAATCAGTGGTAATTGTAGCATACTCACTCACTCACATTCCTGTGCTCTTTCTATTTGAAACACAGCCAGTATCCCTGGACAGCTGTCAGGAAGAGATGCAGATCTAGGTGCAGGATAGTCACTGTCTGTGCAAAGTAGCAAATACAGAGACACACAAGGACAAAAGGTTGCAACTACAGTACTGTTTACAACTTTGGGGTCAGTAATTTATTTTTGAAAGAAGGCTCTTCTGCTCACCAAGGCTGCATTTATTTGATCAAATATACAGTAAATACAGTAATATTGTGAAATATTATTACAATTTAAAACAGCTGTTTTCTAAGTGAATATATTGTAAACTTTATTCCTGTGATGCAAAGCTGAATTTTCAGCATCATTAATCCAGTCTTCAGTGTCACATGATCCTTCATAAATCATTCCAATAAGATGATTTGATGCTCAAGAAACATTTCTGATTATTATCAATGTTGAAAACGTCTCAGGTTACGTATGTAACCTATGTTCCCTGAGAGCAGGGAACGAGACACTGCGTCCTAGGACACTTTGGGGAAGCCTTAGCGTGACAGGTGTCTGAAACTACTATCGAATCACGGCAATCCCAAGCTATAAGCCTCAAGAGGAAACCTTCATACACTTTACATGAAGTCCTACCCAGGCCGCTCATAGGCCTGGAACCAACCACTTGAACAGAAGGGGTCCCTTAAGGGAATGTGGCTAGGGAGCCCCAGCCAATCACTACTCAGGGAACATATTCACCCGAATGCCACCAGGGAGGCCTGACCTGGTGTTACTTATATTGGACACTTCAGTCTGGCCAACAACCTGTCTGTTCAGAAACAGAGCCTCTGGGCACTTGCCTCTAGGTAAGGCATCCAGACAGAGGGACTGCGAAACTGGCAGTAACCAACTCAGACCGGATCTGAGATGGGTATCCTGAGAGCAATACTCAGCGTAGCGCTTTACAACCCTTGCTAGCGAGGGGAGTCTTATCTGCTCGATCCAAGGATCTACAAAGCACCTATCTTTAAAAGCACTAAGGAGGCCGGGCAGGCTTACGGACTGATCTAACTGGGAGGCCTCACGAGAGGCCTGTGACCGTCTGACCAGACTCAGGAGGCTGAGTACTCACAAGCAACCTTCAGTGAAGGGAGCACCGAGCCTGACCTGGTAGGTAGACCAGGCTGTAGGCTAGACCAATAGATTCCCTTCTGGAGGGAACCAGTAGCAGAAAAGTGATCACTTTTGTCATGCTAGGGTGTGAACTCGCCTTCAGGTGCTGCCTGCTAAGGCCAGATCAACTGATAGTAAGCATCCACTAGCTGCCAGAGTCATGCTAGCTGTTTAGTGCCCAATCTTTGGAACTCACCTTCAGGGATGCCTGGTGACGCCTACTACCTGATAGCAATTCATGCTAGCTGCCAGAGCATCCAAACTCAGGAACTCGCCTTCAGGGAGGCCTGGTGAGGCCTACTACTTGATAGCAAGTCATGCTAGCTGCCAGAGTATTCAAACTCGGGAACCCGCCTTCAGGCAGGCCTGGTGAGGCCTACTACCTGATAGCAAGTTAAAAACTGGCTGCTATAAACCAAGACTTTCTGGGGCTTAGTCTCAGGATGGCCTGATAAGGCCAACCGCCTGACAGTATGCTCCTAGTTGACAAAATAAATACCCACACTGCTGGGAATTCATCCTCAGGGAGGCCTGGTAGGGCCTACTGGCTGATAACAAGTCTTCTGCTACAAAAACCAACATTAGGAAGCATACCACACCAACACATATATTGGGGCCTCCCACAGGAGGCCTCTCAAGGTTAGCTACCTGGTTGCAGCTGCTATGCATGTCCCCCAAGCGTCGGGACTCTCTTCCAAGGAGGCCTGCTAAGGCCTGCTACTTGTCAGCGAGTCTACTGCCCGGACTGCCAAGGACAACCGCTTGCAGCAAGCTGGCCTAACAAGCCCTTCTGGGGCCAGCCGTCATGGAGGCCTGCTGAGGCCTACTACGTGACAGCGCAGTCTTCGCTGGCAGATAAGCTGTTTACACAGTGCCTACAGACCTGGTACCTAACTACATTGCCAATGGCAGTGTACTCAGCAAAACCACAATAAACCCTTTAAGCAAGTTAGCTCATGGCAATGCTCTGGCTTCAAGGGAGTGTACTTCTAGAACCAGCATTAAGTGAAGGTTAGAAATTTCAGCTCAGCCTGAGCCATAGTGGTGTGAAGCAGAATGATACAGAGCTGAGAGTGGAGTACTCAGAAACACCCTGCTTTAGGAGGGGAGTACACATGACCCTGAAATTTACAGGTTGAGGGCCTGCCAGTGGCTCTAGATGTGACAGAAATGTTTCTGCTTAAAAACCACCCACATACAACCCGTCGCTTGATCTTTATTAGATCAGCGAGCTGAGTGGAGACTACCTGGCAGCCTACTTCCATGAAGCTAGCTCTGAAGGGGCGGGGTCAAGCAAAGCAAACAGTCTCTTTGTGAAGCGGCCTAACCCTGCCCCACAACCACTGCTAGGTCGCTATCAAATTCTGTCTTTGCGCCAACCTGCATTACTCATCTCACCCCAGAATGCAGAAAAGGGGCGGGCCTTGGCCGAACGACTCACACCATGAGAGGAGGCTGACATTAGGGATGCTAGAAAGCCTACATTCACGTAGTGAAGGGCCAGAGGCGGCAATGCTTTAGCAAAGCGCCTCCATCATCCCTAGTATAGCCTAGGCCAGCTACCGATGCGGCCCTGGTGAGGGCCAGCCTGCAAGCATAGATTTTTACCTGAGATTTGGAGGAGCAGCAGCCTCAAGAGAAACGACTCTCACATGAGAGGAGGCAAAACGCTCAGCCTGTATGAAAGCCCAGGGAAGCGATGTTCTCAGGACAAACAATGTCAACGGCCCCGCGGGCCGGACATAAGATCAATCTGAAGCTCCAGCGTTAGTCTCTAGTCAATATACTCTCTAATGCTTTTGATAGAGAGGAGACAAACTACTCTACCCTGAGGTGGCTAACAGCCCAAAGGCTTAAAGCTGTTTAGAAGCTAAACCAAGCGGCGGCATCAAACCTACTCCTAGTCTGGGAGGACGCCTCACCACTCAGCACTGTGCTACATACCAGTAGGAATGAGCAGTGGCCTCAAAACTACTCTCACACTGAGAGGAAGCCTAATAACTGCACACAGCAAAAATGAGCGGTGGCCCAACCAGTGAATTTCACCAAAGGAAAAGCCAACCCATACTCACATACGAAGCCCATAGAGACTGGTGCTTCTATCGTTCTAGCCACCTAACAGGGAAACTTCGGGGCCCTAATATTCCTTCTTTAAATCTATTCTCTTAAACACATAATCCCCCTAACCCTATACAGGGAACGGAGGTCTGCAGAAATACATTTTGTGTTCACTTTCTTTTTAAGGAGACAAAAGGAGACCTACCAGCTCAACCTGCGGCGTGCAGAAGGAAGAGTCGCCCATTTTAGTTTTATAAACCGGTCTATCATCCTTACAGGCCTGAAAGGGGCGCTGTATCAAGCCATGGCAGGCCGAAGAATATCATTTCCACTCTTTCACGGGCCCAGCCCCAGGCCTGATGTAAGAAACGCCTGGGGAAACAAAGAAGAAGAAAGATGAGGGTCAGGTTTTTAGTTCACCCTCGGGGAGGAGACCCATCACTGACGCTGACTACGTTTGTGATGGATCACCTCCCTCAAATCCTTCTTCTTCCGGGAGTCCTGTCTCTTTTGCAACCTACTCCAACTCTGAGGGGGCCCGCGAGAGGTGACGCTGGCTCTCTGGCCCTGTCTCCAGCCCTCGGACCGTGACGGGCCAGGCCCTCCCGCCTGCCTGGGCGTGGACCCAGATTTCAGCAGTATGCAGGTTTTAAACGCTGCCGAACGCGCCTTCGCCTCCCCAAATTTTATCACCACCACCCCAGCGGTGGCCTGGAGAGCTAGATCTGCACAGTTCGACCACCGCATCAGGGGACAAACCAATCGAGATCCCTCAGCAGATCTGCCTGGTACGCTTGCAACACCGCCATGGTGTGCAAAGCAGCACCAGCCTGACCTGCTGCTGTGTATGCCCTGCCATTTAAGCGAGACGTCGTTTTGAGAGGCTTAGATGGCAGGGTTGGAGCTCTCAGTGCCGATGCCTACCCACATACCCATATTCCCCTATCCCCTCGACATCAGCAAAGTTAACCCGCTGATGTTGGTGAATCCGGACCGAATATGGGCTTTTCCATGCCCTCTCAATCTCCGTGTGCAGATCGGGAAGGAAAATAGGCATGCCCCAAAGCGCCCTATGACACAGTGTGAGTTCCCTTCGAAAGGGAACAGTTGTGCTGCTTCATATTTTTGTTAAAACTGTGATTTTTTTCTCGAAAGAACAGCATTTATTTGAAATAGAAATCTTTTGTAACGTTATAAATGTTATAAATGTCTTTACTGTCATTTGGGAATAAGAGTATTTTTTTAAATATATACTGCATATATTACTGGCCCCAAACTTTTGAAAAATAGTGTATATTAAAAATTTATGCAACACAGATTTCCATGGTACATGCTGGATATTAGTGGGGAAAAATATTTAGTTTCCAGAAAAAAAAAAAAAGGTAACACTTTATTTTACAGTGTCATTGTTACACGTTACATGTAGTTACCATAGTAATAACTATAAATTATGCATAATTACATGCAGCTAACCCTAAACCAAACCCTAATCCTACCATAACCCTATAGTAAGTACATGTACACTGTAACAATGACATCTTAAAATAAAGTGTAACCAAAAAATACATAAAAAAAAGAGTGGTATTTTTGGATGGTCAGATCTAAATAGATCTATGTATATTTGTATGTGTAATACTATACATTTGCGGTATTGTTACAATTTTTTTTAATGTTTTTTCCTATGCCGGTCAATCATTGTGGTATCATTGATTTTAGATTTATTCACTCTTAACTGTTGCAAAAACAACTGTGGTTGGTTGTTTTGCATGTCAGTCAGATGGTATCTTTCTGTCTAAGAAAGCAATTCTTGGACCAGACTTTATCAGAACTTTTGCATATTTATTTCCAAACAAATGAGTCAATAATAATCCTGTGTGTGTCTGTATTCAGATTCTTCACGGTCGGGGAAAAAAGAAAGCCGCTGTCCAACGCCTGGCTGTGACGGCACAGGTCATGTGACGGGTTTGTACCCGCACCACCGCAGCCTGTCTGGATGCCCGCATAAAGACAGAGTCCCACCAGAAAGTAAGCACACTACACTCTTTCTAAACTTCAGTGCACATTTGCTTGCTTCTTCCTTTAAACCCTTGCTATTTTTCATGCTGGCATGAATGAAAAGAGGTCATAATCATTGGTTGACTGTGTGTCCGTATGTGTTTGTCTGTGGGAACCAGTCTTCAGTTCATTCTGCATGCCGTCCTCAACCACACTAAAAGCATCTGCTCATTCCTATGCAATGCCTTTTCAACGTTTGTAACTTTTATTTAATTTTTTTTAATTTTGTGGGCCAAAACCCAGAAACAAGTTCGCATTTGAGCAGTTCCATCGTCCAAGTCAATAAGATTTTTTAAAAGCCTGAAATAAGGTGGTGAACAGAAGCTCAAGATATTTTCATGTTTTATTCTACAACATAAAATATAAGACCTTTTGTCTTGAAAAAGGCGGTTGCTAAAATGTGTCTAAATGGAACTAGAGATGATCAATTTATCATTTCTAAATTAAGTATTACATTATTTACAAACCAGTTGTTTAGGAGTTGTCAGTGGTTCATAAAATCGTAAGCAAATGAATAATAAACTGTTTAGATGTACATTTATACATTATTAGTGGATTATTTAGACAAATAGTAATAGTTACTTAGTGTGTTAATAAATGCATTATTAACATGTATTACTACTGTAATTCATGATTAATTCAGGTAGTTAATTTAGAAATTATAAATTGATCATTGATATGCTTATAAACCAAAAATAAAGCATTTATCAGCTATATATAAGCATATCAATAATCAATTTATAATTTCTAAATTAACTACCTGAATTAATTTATAAACTGCTTATTAATGTCTATTAATGTTTTATAAATGAGGAATTAACTATTTACTAATGATTAACTAATTATTCATAGCATGCAGTTATTATAAAGTGTTACCTATCTGGGAAACAATGAAATTCAAAATCAGTAATTGAATTCTATTTTTTGACATATTTACACCTGAATGTACAAGGATTTTGTATTAACTTTTTCATAATTTATTTGATGTTTTCTTGAAATGATTTGCAAGAAGTTCATACACTATGTATACTTGACTTATATGAATGTTGCTATTGTTGAAGGAAATCTCTGGCAATGTAAAGACCCGTCGTAGAGGAGCAGCCGACGCAATATCACAGACATGCATGAATTCGTTTATTGTTTCTGTTGGTAATTGCGACGCTATCTTAATGGAGGCCAGTTTAATAAGTTGGTTAGATTTCTCATTTTGTTTTAGATGCTCAATTAAATCCAGTTGAATAAACTGTAATAATTATAATCTGATGAAAGAGTTACAGACAGGAAGAACGAGCGAGATTTCCTCTCATTCACCTTGAGCAAGCCTCCCGTTAAAACATCTTTTACGTGATTCATTAAAATGCATTTGTTTTTTTTATTCACAAATTAACCAGATGGCAATCAAACTGATGGCTTTGACTACAGACTGAAATTTGTTAACAAAAAGATTCGCTTTTAAAGTGTCCAGATGGCAAGAGCTGGCACTGGGGTGGCAAAGCAGGGGCGTTTTTAGATGACCGTCACATGACATGTTTGACACACACTTACTGAAAGACTGTTTTGTTAAGCTGGATCACTTAGTGGCTGTTCTTTCTTTATAATGCTGTTGTTATCTTCAGCCAACACTGGAAGCTGTATTAAAACATTTGGTTTTCTTGTCTTATGTCATATCATATTATTAAGAGCCCATTTTAGAGTAATAGTAAAGACAGTAGTATGTATGACAGTTTTTTTGCTGCTCCAACTCATGCATTAATAAAGAAATACTGTGTACTTATAGTACATCAATCAATAAATCAAATCAATCAATCAATGTTGGGATAATAAGGTGGGATATGGGTAAGGTTAGGCACAGGTTTGGTGGTATTGGTAGGTTGTGTAATCATACATGTGTCACAACCTATGGTGATCAAAAACTCTCAAAGATGCTGGAGAACTGGAAATAGGAACTTGAATGACCAAATACTCAGGATACACGCAGGGAAACACACCAGTTAACATAGACGACGACCGACAAACACTGAGGGAGAACTGAAGACTAAATACACAGGGCAAACAAGGTGATTGACTAGACACAGGTGAATGACATAACTAATTAACAAGACACAGCTGGGACAAATTAACTCATAATGACGGTGACCATGGAAACAAACAAGTGCCGGGAAACAGAAAAAGGAACTGACACAGACTAAACATGTGACAACATGTAATTACATGCAAATATTTTTAAAATATAAGTACAACACATATGTACACAATAAATGCATTGTATCAAATTATTTGTTTGTGTTGATACATGGTAGTTAAATACACTTCAAATAAAATGGGGCCCTTTTTTTTATTTATTTTATTTTACATGGTAAAAAAAAAACCCATCCTGTTAAATTTACAGTGAAGAGAATTTGAGGTATTGGCATTTTCTGAAAGTATATAGTTTATATACAGTGAAGGTTTATAAATTGAATGTTTTCAGGTATTACTTATAACTGTATATTTCATTAAGTGCACTTGCAATACTAAAATTGGCTTTTTATGCCACAACTGCCAAAATTAAAAATAAGTAAATACATAAATAAATATACAAAGAAATGTAAAAAAAAAAAAAGCAAAAATAAATATATAAATAAATATACATAGAAAAGCAAAAAAATAAAAATAAAAAATTATTTATACATTTATTTCCTTATTTATGTATATATAAATTTTTTCCACATTTATTTATTTATTCTTTTATTTATACATTTATTCATTTCTATTTTTATTTATTTCCATATTTATACATTTATTTATTTATACATTTATTTATTTTTACATTTATGCATTTTTTCATTTCTTTGTCCGTAGGGTAATGAGGAGGGCCTGGTTTACCTCAGACATAGCAATCGAGCTCAGAGTAGGCGAGGGCGAAGCGTTGAGGCCACAGTGACACCTTGTGGTGTGGCCGAAATACAATAAGTATAGTGTACTGACGGTGATACTGTCTGTGATGAATGACTTGGATAGGTATATGGCCAAAATCTTATCACCCTAACTGTACTGTTTGACATGGATAGGCTACTCTTTATTCCGGACATGGCCGTAGAACATTGTCTGGTCTGGATTTGTAAAATGTCCTGGGCTAACAAACATGAACAGCAACATCTTCAACAGATCTGATAACGGACTCTGAAATGGAAGCGCTTGATATTTTCCATTACCGGTCAGAACACACGGAAAGGAAGCAGCGCACATATAGGCTACAGTGAAGTCGACGCAAGCATATTGATCAATGCATTTGAAACAAGACCACAAATTCACTTCACATTCATATTTCCTATTTGTACATGCACAACATATGACAAACGCTTAAAATACAACGCATATTTCAAGGATCCAAAATAGAACGAGGCGCTGGTTACAGTAGAACATTTTGTCGCGTCACTTCACGTGTGGACAGTCACAGCATCACTGAGTATAATGGGTTTTTCTTGGTGTGGTCTTATTATTAATCACACATCTTAGGCTAAGTTATCAACTGAAAATATCCAGAATTAGATAAATCAAATGTGCCCATGGAAACGGAGCTGGTGAAACACACACGCCATAAACATATACAGATGCATCATCCTCTATCAAACAGCACCTGTCACGTGCCCTCATATTTTTGAGAAGACATAACTTTTAGTTTCGGTATACTGTCAGTTTACAGTTAGCCCATTAGGCTAATTTATGTATATCTTTATCATGCCTACCATGCATATTAGACCAACGGAAAGCTTTGATAGGCACACTGAGTGCATGGGTTTAATTTACAGGAATTTAACTTTATTGGCCTATTTCATATAGTCATTTAATTTTATTTTGGCCAGTATGACGATGATAATAACAATAGCCTAAAAATAATAAGAAGAAAGAAAGAAAGAAAGAAAGATAAGTGATTTTAAAGACTGGGATGGGATGGATACAAAAAAAAAAAATGGTTTTCTTGTATTTTTCTCACCTGTTCTTTTGACCTTTATTGATGATGAACTTCATGCTGTTTAGGGAATATAACACCCGTGCGTTGTGCCTAAAGCCTAAAGGGTGCGATTTGTAAAGAATAATGATAATAATAATAGCCTATTGCCTATACTAGCCTATATATATATATATATTACTGTTTTTGGCAGTTGTTAGGCTACAGAAAACATTTAACAATAAATCATTTGATTTGATCTTTGAAGTAGCCTATTAGATAGAGATAGCTTCGATATTTGATCACTATGATGATACTTGGTTACAATGACACTAATAATTCTATTCTGAAAAGTAAATATTAAGAAAAATATTAATGCATTCGTAATTTCCATTATATGATATGTTATATGAAGGCAAAAATATGAGGGCACACGACAGGTGCTGTTTGATAGAGGATGATGCATCTGTGTATGTTTATGGCGTGTGTGTTTCACCAGCTCCGTTTCCATGGGAACATTTGATTTATCTAATTCTGGATATTTTCAGTTGATAACTTAGCCTAAGATGTGTGATTAATAATAAGACCACACCAAGAAAAACCCATTATACTCAGTGATGCTGTGACTGTCCACACGTGAAGTGACGCGACAAAATGTTCTACTGTAACCAGCGCCTCGTTCTATTTTAGATCCTTGAAATATGTGTTGTATTTTAAGCGTTTGTCACATGTTGTGCATGTACAAATAGGAAATATGAATGTGAAGTGAATTTGTGGTCTTGTTTCAAATGCATTGATCAATATGCTTGCGTCGACTTCACTGTAGCCTATATGTGCGCTGCTTCCTTTCCGTGTGTTCTGACCGGTAATGGAAAATATCAAGCGCTTCCATTTCAGAGTCCGTTATCAGATCTGTTGAAGATGTTGCTGTTCATGTTTGTTAGCCCAGGACATTTTACAAATCCAGACCAGACAATGTTCTACGGCCATGTCCGGAATAAAGAGTATGCTGTCATGCTGTCAAACAGTACAGTTAGGGTGATAAGATTTTGGCCATATACCTATCCAAGTCATTCATCACAGACAGTATCACCGTCAGTACACTATACTTATTGTATTTCGGCTACACCACAAGGTGTCACTGTGGCCTCAACGCTTCGCCCTCGCCTACTCTGAGCTCGATTGCTATGTCTGAGGTAAACCACGGCCTCCTCATTACCCTACGGACAAAGAAATGAAAAAATGCATAAATGTAAAAATAAATAAATGTATAAATAAATAAAAGTAAAAATACATAAATGTAAAAATTTAAAAATAAATAAATGTAGAAATGAATAAATATGTAAATAAATAAAAATAGAAATGAATAAATGTATAAATAAATAAAAGAATAAATAAATAAATGTGGAAAAAAATTTATATATACATAAATAAGGAAATACATGTATAAATATTTTTTTATTTTTTATTAATTTTTTTGCTTTTCTATGTATATTTATTTATATATTTATTTATTTATTTTTGCTTTTTTACATTTCTTTGTATATTTATTCATGTATTTATTTATTTTTAATTTTGGCAGTCGTGGCATTCCATAGAATTGTACTGATCCTCTATAATAATAAAATGGCACAATGCATTATAAATCAGAGTTCATCATAAGTTGTCTGTCGATAAAACATGGCCAACAGTCTCATATGGTGCACAAAGACAAAACACCATCAGGATAACATAAATAATGCAATAAACATGCATGTGCTAAATAACAGAAAATATAACACTAAACATCCCAATGAACATAAATTATAAAAAATTTGTACATTTTGAATCCAAATGATTATTGATTCACATGCATCTTCTGTGAATATCCTTTTACTGTTTTTCACTACAAATTGATTATTCATACATGGTTTTTACCTGCAAAAGCCATACATTTGACAGTATTTTACAGTAAAATTACTTAATGTACAGTTTTGTTAAAAAAGGCAACGTTTTACTGTGGCATTTTTAGAGTTTTAGAGAGAAACATGAATTCAGTGTGATCTTCAGTTCTCACAAAGTTTGTGTAGATCATTAGACCGTGGTGAGAGAAATTTGAGCGGTTGGATTTTTGTTGTTTCAAAGCTGTGCTAAGTTTCACATTTACATTTATTTGGTTTTGTAGAGTTTTTTGTCTAAGTACAACCACTCACCTTTTCTTTAGACAAATATAGTTGTGCAAAAATCTTAAAGAGGGCCTTATTTTCACATGTTCATCTTTCTTTAGTGTGTAATGTTGCTGTTTGAGCATGAAAAAGGTCAAAGTCCCTCCAGCGGGAGTTCTTCTCTATATCAGTGTCAGTGTTTCTGAACTCCCTGAAACGCCTCCATTGTAGTCTTGAGTTTTCTTCCGGGAACCAACACGTCACAATATTCCTCATTTAAATAATTAATATGCAGAATAAAGGGGTGGGGCCTGTTGAGTGAGTTAGTAGTGTGTTGAAACTGTTGGTTATGGTAAGTGGCGGGACATTTCCCAAACACGCTCGAATCGCTTGACCAATCACAACACACTGCTCCAGCCAACCAATCAGAGCACAGTATGCTTTTCAGAAAGAGGAGCTTCATAGAGACAGGAACTAAACAGAGCGTTTCTGACAGACTGGGAAGAGACGAGCTGCAACAATGGAGAATATGGGGATTTTTTTTTTTTTTATCAAGCATGAAAACGACCCGGTTACTAACGTAACCTCGGTACCCTGAGAGACCAGGCAGACCCAGGCAGAGCGTACTAGCAATACATGCGGCAACTGCACGAACCGATGGCGAGGCGGCTGAGGCGTGCACCAATCGGGTCGCTTTGCGCCCAAGAGCACGTCAAACACAGCCTAAATTTGCATACCTTAAGCTATAAAAGCCCATGTTAAGCCATAGGATTCAGGTTAAATCGACTGAAGTGATCCCCTGATCTAAGCACAATAGCACGGCGGGTTACACAATACTCATTCCCTTCTTTCAGGGAACCGAGGTTACACCAGTAACCGAGTCGTTTCCTTTTGAGAGTACTCTCGTATTGCGTAAGACTAGCTTATGCTGATGGGAACCCAATTTAAAACGCTGTGCGTGGCTTGAAAACTTTGTCCCATATTTATGGCCTAGGGAGAGAGCCCGAGGCTCATAAAAGAGAAAAAGTATGAGATCCAAAAAGAGGCCAACAATAGTGAGCCTCATATAAGGATATATATGAAGAATATTCCTATGTAATAATCCACTAAGAACTAGACCAGACAAAGTCGGGCCTTATTAATATTTAAATGTGTATACATTTGTATAGGATTTTGACAAACTAGACCGGACAGAGTCGGGCCTTATAGTATGTAATGTGATGAACATTGCTTGTATTACACATAGCTTATTATGGGTTGAGATAAAACTCCAGAACGGAAAGAAATTCGTGCCATAAGTATTGCAAATGATACAAACTAGACCGGACAGAGTCGGGCCTACAGTTATTGCAAATGTGTTATACATTTGTTTATATGGAAAGAATCCTAGCTTGCAAAGCAGGAATCTTCAAGTTATAGAATCTAATAAATGTGGACGGGGAGGCCCAGCCTGCCGTCGCACAGATATCTTCAAGTGGTATTCCACTGGACCAGGCCCATGATGAGGCCATGCCCCTAGTGGAATAAAGTCTGATGCCTATAGGGCAGCAGAGGCCTTTTGACTCATAAGCCAGCGAGATAGCATCTACTATCCATTATGACAATCTCTGCTTCGTGACCGTGCACCCTCGAGTGCGGCCACCAAAGCAAACAAAGAGCTGTTCCGACTGTCTAGAAGCGGCGGAACTCTCTAAATAAAACCTTAGTCTTTTTTGTCTTGAGACGAAGGAAAAGCTGATAGCGAAATAACCTGTGCTCTGAATGGAGTGGAGCGCACTTTGGGTATTTAACCATGTCTTGGCTTGAGGATGACTCTGGAGTGATTAGGCCCAAACTCGAGACAGGAAGCGCTCATAGAGAGTGCATGTAAATCGCCAACTCAATGACTGAAGCTAGTGCCAGCAAGAAAGCAGTTTTTAGCAAAAGGTGCTTCAGGCTCACAGACTGAAGCGGTTCGAATAGGGAACCTTTCATGGCCTCTAAGACTGTGGAAAGGTCCCATATAGGAACCGAAGGGAGTCGAGGAGGGTTCAGCCTCCTAACCCCTCTGAGGAAGCGCACGTTGAGGTCGCTTCTCCCCAGTGACTGTCCAGCCATGTGAGCGTGAGACACTGCTATGGCCGCCACATATACTTTGAGCATGGAGGGTGAGCGACCCGCGTCCATCAGCTCTTGAAGAAAGGAGAACACTTCTGTCGCCTCACACGAGTGTGGGTCCAAGTTCCGTGCTGTACACCAGCCTGAGAACACTGACCATTTCGGCGCGTAATGCTGTCTGGTTGAGGGTGCTCTAGCTTCAGAAATAGTATTCAGCACCCTTTCAGGGAACTTCCCGGGTATCCATTGATGGGCCACACATGAAGGGACCACAAGTCAGGGCGGGGATGCCAGAGCTTCCCCTTCGCCTGCGCGAGGAGGTCTCTCCTCAGTGGTATAGGCAATGGGGCTGTGTCTAGCAGCTGAATCAGTTCGGAGAACCATAGCTGGTTCTTCCATAGTGGGGCTATTAAAAGCACTGCGCACTTGTTCTCCCTGATCTGTTTGATGACCTGAGGTAACATCGCAATCGGAGGGAAAGCATACAGTGGGCGGCTGGGCCAGTCGTGGGTTAGCGCATCCCTGTGCTTGGAGAAGAATGTTGGGCAATGAGCATTGTCTTCTGAGGCGAAAAGATTAATCTCCGCTTTGCCGAAGATTCTCCAAATCAGCTGAACCATCTGTGGGTAAAGAGACCATTCCCCTGGGGGAATGTTGCCTCTGGATAGCATATCCGGACCCTGGTTCAGAATGCCTGGCACATGCACTGCCCTTAGCGAGCGCAGGTTGGACTGAGTCCATAAAAGGAGATGTTTCGCCATGATGTGCAGGTTGTTTGACCTGAGTCCACCCTGGCTATTTATATAGGATACCACCAACATATTGTCCGTTCGGACCAGGACGTGGTGATCCTTTATGTATGGGAGGAAAGCTTTTAGCGATAGATCGACCGCTTTCATCTCTAGACAGTTTATGTGCAGCCGTTTCTCAGAGTCTGACCAAAGACCAGAGACGGGCCTGCCATTGTGTAGGGCCATTGCTTTCCAAGGAGCCAGGGCTTTGATACAGCCGTGGTTCACCTTGATGTGTAACTGGCACGATTGCCACCTGCGGGTTGGAGCGCGAGGTTTAAACCAGCGTTGGAGGGGGTGCATGTATAATAGACCCAGTTTGAGCACTGCTGATGCTAAGGCCATAAGACCTAACATCCTCTGAAAACGTTTGAGAGGAATGTAAGAGCCAGCTTTGAATGACGCCGCTAGGCGCTGGGTGGTGAGCACGCGCTGTGATGTAAGCCGCACTCTCATCCGTATTGAGTCTATAACTGTTCCCAGAAAAGCAATGTTTTGGGTGGGAGACAGCGCGCTCTTGGCAGTGTTGATCCTGAGACCCAGATATTCTAGATGCCTGAGTAGCCAGGCCCTGTGGGTTAACAACTGCGTCTCTGATTAGGCTATAATGAGCCAATCGTTGAGGTAGTTGAGTATTCGCACTCCCCGTAGTCTCAGGGGGGCTAGGGCTGCATCCATGCACTTCGTAAATGTGCGGGGTGCTAGGGATAGACAGAATGGTAGGACTTTGTATTGATAAGCCTGCCCCTCGAAGGCAAATCTCAAGAATGGCCTGTATCGGGGTGCTATCTGAATGTAATAGTAAGCATCTTTCAGATCCACTGTGAAAAACCAGTCCCCCGGGCGAATTTGCGCAAGGATATGTTTCACTGTCAACATTCTGAACGAGCGCATCATAAGTGCTTTGTTCAGATGTCTGAGGTCTAGGATGGGTCTGAGACCATCATCCTTTTTCGGACTGAGGAAGTAGCAACTGTAAAAGCCTGGTAAAAGACGGTGCGGGATCAGAGACAGAGTCCAAACACTCACTTACGGATGCAGCAAGGGAAAGGCTGTCATCCTCCTCCTCCTCCTCCGCTTCTGGTCTGCCGAAGGAAACGGAACCGGCCACTAACTGAGAGGGGCGCTTGTCCTCCTGGACGAACAGGACAGGCGAGGGCGAGACATGCGGTGAGTTCTCCGGCGTGGGCTCGCATGTCTGCTCCGGCATCCTCTGTTTGTGGCGCTTCTTTTTGCACGGCCCGAGAGGGGGAGCGAGGGGGGCGGGTTCTGCATCGAAGCTAGCGAGCCGAGCCGGCAGGGTCGGCAGTGGCATCTTGTTGCACTCTGGGCAGCCGCCCTTAGAGAGTGCGACACCAGCGTGGTCTCGGCTGAGACATGATGTGGCGATCCCGCCGAGCAGAGGGCCTCTGCATGAGGCACAGGAATGACGAGCCATTTGAAACAACACTCGTCTGCTTTTTGTGAGTGTGCGTTGCAGTAGGCGAACACACACACACAAAACACACACACAAGGAAGGATAAAGGATATGACACGCCAGATGGCACAGCTGGAACAGCGAGGGGCTGAAGGCGGAGTCCAGAGAAGGAATCTGGCGTCCTCAGAGCTGCAGAGCAGGAGCTGGTTCCGCTGGAGGCTTGTCAACGGCGGTGACTTCACAGTTCCGGAGATCAGCGAAGGGTGAGTTCGCTGAAGGAGATTCAATCTGAATCCTATGGCGTAACATGGCTTTTGTAGCTTAAGGTATGCAAATTTAGGCGGTGTTTGACGTGCTCTTGGGCGCGAAGCAACCCGATTGGTGCACACCTTAGCCACCTTGCCATAGGTTCTTGCAGTTGCCGCAACACAGCCAATCAGCGCACTAGTACGCTCTGCCTGGGTCTGCTGTGCAGCTGCACTGCATTTTACATTATATAAAATTATAAGGATCATTTTTGGCTTCATATTCTCGAGAAAAGGACTTTTCCCATCAGTGTAAGCTAGTCTTGCGCAATACGAGAGTGTACTCTCGAAAGGGAACCTATTATAGTACAGCCCAAAACAAAATCAAAACTTTGTAAAAGGGCATAATTAAATGAAGCTTTACTTGCGTTCAGACACACAAAGACATGCATCTCAGTCGGTGGAGGTGAGCGGATCCTGCCTGCTGCTCAGTAATGAACATGTCAGAGTATGTTGAAGATGAGGGTGAGGGATTGAATAATCCCTCACCCTCTGATAATGATGAAGATGAGCACCGGAAGAGCACCGGTCTGCTCGCCCCGGTCCACGCTCTCTGCCCCCTACTCCAGCGTCCTAATGAACAGTAATCTAATTGCTGTCGGCAGGGAGTTCAGACTGTCATGGACACAGAAGACAAAGACATGTACAAATGAATAATAGAGTCTGGGATCAGAGAGAGGCAGTGTTTGGGCGGTGATTTCATTGATTGCTGACATGTGTCTAATGCAAATGAAAGACAAATGCAGAGCTGAAACAATCAAGAGCAGCAACACCTCGCAGCGAATGACGGGATGCATGAGCTAACTTTAGCTGACGGCTTCAGCTAGTGATGAGAATGTAGTCGGGTTAGAGCTCTCTGTCAAACCGTCTGTCTGTATCACTCACAACTGACCGCACTGACATGTTAAACTGTGCACCGGATTTTACTTACAACGTCTTCAAGCAAGCAGAAGGGAATCTGATTAAAAACAGGGACAAGAATAGAATAGAATAGAATAGGTTCATTAGGCGAGCAGCTTGTGATGAATACTGCGTTAAGTATTATTTTTTTATTAAAATAAATAAAAGTTATCATAAAGTGATACCCCGATTTTACCTCAAGTTAAGTTCAAGTATATGTAGTAAACATACTAAAATAAATGTACTTATAGTATACTTGCAACTATATATAGTACTAGTTCTTTACTTCTTGTAACTAAATTGTCCCACATTTTGGTTTATAAAAGTTTACATTTAAGTGTAATCTAAGTGTAACAGGTGTAAACTAGTTCGACGTTTACCACTAAGTTGTACATTTGAACAGTAAACTATACTATACTAAGTGATCTATACTGTTAGTTTATTAGCTGTATACTTCTAGTTGATGGAAGTACACTTTGAAGTTACTCTTTGAAGTTTTTTAATAGTGTGTATACTGCAAGTGTACTTGTAAGTTTTGAACTAAACATATTGTACTTATAGTTTACTATTTATATATTATTTTTATTCTTTACGTATTACTGCTATGTTCCTGTTTAGGTATTATATACATTTAACTGAACAGCTGGAATAGAATAGAATAGAATAGAATAGAATAGAATAGAATAGAATAGAATCTGAATAGCTGCTTCCAGGTTGTTTAGGTGAGCATCTTTAGGTGATGAGTTTAAGCAGTGCTTCAGTTCTAATGGTGTGAAACATTATAGAATCTTATGATGTTTATTAAAGTTAATGAATGTTATTATAGCCTGATACATATATATTTAAAAAAAAAAATGCATTGTGGATATAATACATAGCTTAAATACATAGATAATAATATCTTACATTATACTACTTACTACATTCCAAATAAATCCAAAGTCATATTTTAAGTATTGTACATTTTCATATGCTTTCATTAACAGGAAGTGAGCGCCACAGTGGTGTCAAGATGGGTTCCTGGTCTTACCCTGGCAAAAATTACGTTAATTTAAGTAAAGTTGAAGTATATTTTCCAAGTGTACTTTATGTAGTAAGTATACTAAAAGCAATGTACCAGTAGTATACTTGTAATTGTACTATTTCAATACTTCATAGGACTAAACTGGCCCACTTTTTAGTTTATAAAAGTTTACTTTTCAGTTTATACTTAAACTAGTTTTACTCTTTGTTCTGTCAACTATACTACAAGTGAACTTAGTTTATTAGCTGTATACTTCTAGCCCACTTTTTAGGTTATGGACGTACACTTTAAAGTTAACTCGATAAACTCTCAGTTAAAAGTTTTTATACTGCAAGTATACTTGTAAGTTTTGAACTAAACTTCATACTGTACTTATAGTTTACTATTTATATAATGTTTTTGCACACAGTATATTATAATAGTTTCATATTTAAGTATTGATTGTTTATACTTAAAATAGACCTGTATGACTGTACGATAAAATAGAATAGAGTAGAATAGAATAGAATGGAGTAGAGTAGAGTAGAATAGAATAGAATAGAATAGAGTAGAATATTGTAGAGTAGAATAGAGTAGAATAGAATAGAGTACAATTTAATAGAGTAGAATAGAATATAGTAGAGTAGAATAGAGTAGAATAGAATAGAGTAGAATAGAATAGAATAGAATATAGTAGAGTAGAATAGAATAGAGTAGAATAGAATAGAGTAGAGTAGAGTAGAATAGAGTAGAGTAGAATAAAATAGAATATAGTAGAGTAAAACAGAGTAGAGTAGAATATAATAGAATAGAATAGAATATAGTAGAGTAGAACAGAGTAGAATAGAATAGAGTAGAATAGAGTAGAATAGAGTAGAGTAGAGTAGAATAAAATAGAATATAGTAGAGTAGAACAGAGTAGAGTAGAATAGAATAGAATAGAATATAGTAGAGTAGAACAGAGTAGAGTAGAATAGAATAGAGTAGAATAGAATAGAGTAGAATAGAGTAGAGTAGAGTAGAGTAGAATAGAGTAGAGTAGAGTAGAATAAAATAGAATATAGTAGAGTAGAACAGAGTAGAGTAGAATAGAATAGAATAGAATATAGTAGAGTAGAACAGAGTAGAACAGAGTAGAATAGAATAGAGTAGAATAGAGTATAATAGAATATAATAGAATAGAATACTCATGTGATTTGTACCATGATTCACGCTGCATGGTGCATGTGCATGCCAGTGTCCTCCATTTGCATGCCGCTGTTTGATGTCTCTCGTTCTGAGAGTGCTGGTGATAATGACGAGTGTTTCACACTAATGCAGATGACTAACTGTGGGCCTCTAACTCCTAATCTTTCACCCTATTTCTCTCGCCTGCTGTCAAGTTCTTGCAATGTATGAAAATGTTCTTAAGTGCCCTACGCCTGGCTGCACGGGCCGGGGTCACGTCAACAGCAACAGGAACTCTCACAGGAGGTGAGTTCCTCTCCGTCTGGATGAGAGAACCGCTCATATGTTCATTATAATCATCTTTATTCTGCAGTGACTACATTTCAAAAATCACAGCGTTGCCTACTTTTACCTCTTTCTCTCAGCAAATTTCTGAGTTGTACCTTTGATTTATGGTGGTACAAAGCATTCGTTTCTAATTTAATATATCCAGATTCAAAGTCACAGTTCTTGGATATTAAATGTAAAGTATGTCATATTTTATGTTAACATACTTTAGAATACTTTAGTCTGTTACTGATTACAAATTAGATAATGAAAATTGTAGTTAGTAACGTGATCTGGTAGATTACACATTTTAGGTAATCTAATCGGACTACTTTTTGATTACATTTAGATTATTTTTGACCAAACTCCCTTAGACTCAAATAGGATTATTTTGTCCAACATTAACATAAAAGAAAGAAAATTTATACCATTCATTGTTATCAACAACATGAAGTGCATTAAACATCACATTACGTCAGGGTTTCACAGACTGGGGTTCGTGAATGAACTGCAGGGAGTTTGTGAGTTGATGAAACGCTAATACTTAATTACACCATAAAAATTAAAAAAATAAAAATAGATTAACATTATACATATAAAAACATTATATATATATATATATATATATATATATATATATATATATATATACACCGATCAGGCATAACATTATGACAGGTGAAGTGAATAACACTGATTATCTCTTCATCACGGCACCTGTTAGTGGGTGGGATATATTAGGCAGCAAGTGAACATTTTGTCCTCAAAGTTGATGTGTTAGAAGCAGGAAAAATGGGCAAGCGTAAGGATTTGAGTGAGTTTGACAAGGGCCAAATTGTGATGGCTAGACGACTGGGTCAGAGCATCTCCAAAACTGCAGCTCTTGTGGGGTGTTCCCGGTCTGCAGTGGTCAGTATCTATCAAAAGTGCTCCAAGGAAGGAACAGTGGTGAACCAGCGACAGGGTCATGGGCGGCCAAGGCTCATTGATGCACGTGGGGAGTGAAGGCTGGCCCGTGTGGTCCGATCAAAAAGACGAGCTACTGTAGCTCAAATTGCTCAAGAAGTTAATGCTGGTTCTGATAGAAAGGTGTCAGAATACACAGTGCATCGCAGTTTGTTGCGTATGGGGCTGCATAGCCCGCAGACCAGTCAGGGTGCCCATGCTGACCACTGTCCACCACCGAAAGCGCCAACAGTGGCACGTGAGCATCAGAACTGGACTACGAAGCAATGGAAGAAGGTGGCCTGGTCTGATGAATCACGTGGATGGCCGGGTACGTGTGCGTCGCTTACCTGGGGAACACATGGCACCAGAATGCACTATGGGAAATAGGCAAGCCGGCGGAGGCCAATGTTCTGCTGGTAAACCTTGGGTCCTGCCATCCATGTGGATGTTACTTTGACTTTGGACCACCTACCTAAGCATTGCTGCAGACCATGTACATCCTTTCATGGAAACGGTATTCCCTGGTGGAGTTTGAGGGGTTGATTTGTCCTCCAAATTCCCCAGATCTCAATCCAATCGAGCATCTGTGGGATGTGCTGAACAAACAAGTCCGATCCATGGAGGCAACTTACAGGACTTAAAGGATCTGCTGCTAACATCTTGGTGCTAGATACCACAGCACACCTTCAGGGGTCTAGTGGAGTCCATGCCTCGACGGGTCAGGACTGTTTTGGCAACAAAAGGGGGACCAACACAATATTAGGTCATAATGTTATGCCTGATCGGTGTGTATATACAATACCAGTCAAAAGTTTGAGAACAGTAATATTTTTTTAATGTTTTTAAAGAAGTCTCTTCTGCTCACCAAGGCTGCATTTATTTGATCCAAAATATAGCAAAAAGAGTATTATTGTGAAATATTTTTACAATTTAAAATAACTTTTTTCTATGTGAATGTATTTTAAAATGCAATTTATTTCTATGATTCAAAGCTGAATTTTCAGCATCATTACTCGTCTTTAGTCACATGATCCTTCAGAAATCATTCTAATATGCCGATTTGCTGCTCAAGAAACATTTATTATTATTATCAATGTTTAAAACAGTTGTGTACAATTTATTTTAGGATTATTTAATGAATAGAAAGTTCAAAAGAACAGCATTTATCTGAAATATAAAGCAGTTTTGCAACATTATAAATGTATATACTGTCACTTGATCAATTTAATGCATCCTTGCTGAATAAATGTATTAATTTCTTTAAGTTATTTCCCCCCCCCAAAAAATCTTACCAACCCAAAACTTTTGAACGGTAGTACAATGTTACAAAAGCTTTTTATTTCAGATAAATACTGTTCTGTTGAACGTTCTATTCATCTATTCAACATTGATAATAATCATAAATGTTTCTTAAGCATCATATCATCATATTAGAATGATTTCTGAAGGATCATGTGAGACTGAAGATTGTAATGATGCTGAAAATTCAGCTTTGATCACAGGAATAAATGATATTTTAAAATATATTCAAATAGAAAACAGTTATTTTACATTTTAATAATATTTCACAATCTAACTTTTTTTTTTTTTTTTTTTTTGTAACATAAATGCAGCCCTGGTGAGCAGAAGAGACTTCTTTAAAAACATTTTAAAAATCTTACCGTTCCCAAACTTTTGACTGGTAGTGTATATATATATATATAATTTACTGCATGAATAATAAGTCATCATGTAATAAATAAAAAGTAACTAATCTGATTATGAGCATAATATAATACAATTACACATACTGAACATAATATAATCTAATTACAAGTACTTAATTTTTGGAATCTGATTATGTAATCGAGATTACATCAGTTACTAACCTCAAAATGTGTCGTCATGGGTGTGTTTGGAAAACCAGTTCATAAACAAACATAATTTTTTTGCAATTTTGTATGATGTTGTTGTCAATGAATGATGACATGCATTTATTTAATATGTTCACAGTGATATATATATATATATATATATATATATTTATAAAGTATAGACTACTAGAAATGCACATTCCCTCATGCACATTGTTCTGGCGAAGTCTTTGCGTATGGATTGTGGTGAGCTGATGAAATGGTTTGTGCAGTAATGCTCTCAGCAGCTGCTGTAGGGAGCGTCAGCCATTAGCACCTCACTGACACCTCGCCAGGGGAGACGGCCCGCTCCAGACGGCTGCCACAGACCCACACACATTCTGAGTTTATACTTGCAAGAGTGAAATTACATTTCCTACGGCCCAATAGAAACCTGGCAGCTTGCATGCAGTTCATGTCATGGATCACACACACACCTTCAGAAGCCTTTCATATCTTTGTGCTCTGGGCTTATGGCACTACCTACACTGTAGAAATTATTTTTCGTCTAATTTTTAATTTCTCCTATACAAAGAATACACTGTACTTTAATTTTGCATGTTTAATTCAGTTTGTTACTTGTTTTTTGTTACTTTATACTTATTTGTGAAACTGATCAGTGAAAACTTTAAATCATATTTCTTTTTCTTTACTCAGCATTTTTAGCTTGTTTTCCGGTACAAATATCTAAACATTCCTAAATCAAAATACATTTACTTGTGATGCAAAATGACATATAATGGGCCCTATCATACACCCGGCGCAATGCCGAGTGTTTTTTGCTAGTTTCAGCCCGACGCAGTTATCATTTTCACATCCAGCTCCACGTTGTTTAAATAGCAAATGCACTCGCGCCATCTGTTCACCCATGGGCGTGCTGGTCTGAAAACCAGGTGTGTTCAGGCGCATTGTTGGCATGTTGATGTTTTGAGGAACTGAAAACGACAGTATTTTTTGTGTAATTTAAAGGGTGTGTTAGTAATATGCGCCTATAGGCTGGGGTGCACAACGTGTGTACACTCTGCTTATTACACAGGGACGCGCAGTAGCACACACACATTTTTAAGTATTAAAAATAAAAGGATTCCTCTCTGGAGAAGCGTTCAGTCTTTCCGCTCGCAAATTCCTCCATGTAAATAGCGAATCCGCCATGGTGCAAGTGCAACTGGCTTTTAAAGGGAATGGGAGATGAGACTCTGATTGGTTTATTGCACGTTATGCCCAAAACACACCCATGACTCATTAAGAGACTAGGTACAACCCTTTTGGACCATGCGCCGGCGCGCCAACCGTTTTTTCCATCGTTAAACTAGCAAAAGTGGATTCAGACGTTAAAATAGGGCCCTAAGTCTTGTTTTTTTATTTTTATCAAATTTTTCACTTAAAACAAGAAAAAATATCTGCCAATAGGGTAATAAAAATCTTGTTTTTCCTTTGAATTAAGTAAATTTTTTTGACCCCAGTGGCAGACGTTTTTTTCGTTTTAATTTAAGCATAAACTAACTTAAAGGTGCAGTGTGTAAATTTTAGCGGCATCTAGCAGTGACGTTGTGAATTGCAACCGCCCACCGCTCACCCCTCCCTTTCAAAGCACATGGAGAAGCTACGGTGGCCGACACAGAACAAAGATGTCGTCGTCTGAGACAGCAGAGAGTAGCTAGCGCTCTGTAGAGCAGTTTGTCCCTTTTGGGCTACTGTAGAAACATGACGGCGCAAAATAGCGACTTGATGCAGATAGAAAGGGCTCATTCTAAGGTAATAAAAACATAACGGTTCATTATGTAAGGTCTTTATACTCCACTGAAAACATAGTTATGTGTATTATATTGCATTTCTGTCAATAGATCCTTACACACTGCACCTATAAGCATAAACTGACTTTTTTTTCTTCACAAGTAAGTGTATCTTGATTTAAGAATGTTTAGATATTTGTAATGGAAAACTACAAAAATACTAAGTAAGAAAATAATTTTTGCAGCATAGCTAATGAGAATTTGTACAGTACCAAATTAAACCTTTATTTCTTGTAGTCTGGGTTGTATTCACCGTTTTGAAGTTTACCAAATCACAGGTGAACTTGCACCGAAATATTGCAGGATTGGATGCACAGCCTTTGATGTTACAAAAACAATATGAGAAGCATTTTTTTCTTTCTTTTTTTTCTTCTTTTTCTCAGAGGCAGATCTCAGAAGCAGACGATTTCAATTCTTTCATTATAATCATTATAGATGATCAAATCCATAGTCCACTGTTTTTGAGAAATAACCAAATTTTAATTCTGACTCATTTCAATACAGCATAAAGCAGATCATGGTATATCAGTGATGTGTCTAAGATGCATAATGTTGCTGTTTAAAATGAACACAGATGAATCTAATATTTCACTGATTTGTCACACATTGACGTGTCTTTTTTAAGCCATGTCCCTCACATTTCTTTCTGTTCCTCCAGCCTATCGGGTTGCCCAATAGCGGCTGCAGAGAAACTGGCCAAAGCCCACGAGAAACATCAGTCATGTGACGGAGGCAAATCCAACCAGGGTTCAGATCGTGTGCTCAGGTAACAGACACATCTACTAGTACATTGATGCTCTGTGTTGTAAAAAAATCTGTTCACACTTTAGTTAAGGGTCCAATTCTCACTATTAACTATGACTGTTGCCTCAATAAACTCATAATTACTGTTTATTAATAGTTAGTAAGGTAATTGTGAAGTTAGGATTAAGATCATAATAAGGTCATGCAGAATAAGGCATTAATATGTGCTTTATAAGTAATAATAAACAGCTTATATCCTAGTAATATGCATGCTAATAAGCAACTAGTTAATAGCGAGTATTGGACCCTAAAATAGAGATAAATACTAATACTGTATAGAAGATGCACACAGTGTCATACACACAAACACACCATCATGATAACAAACATGACACTATAATAATGCAATCAGTGTTAGCACTTAGTGTAAAATAAAGTGCGACCCAATCAACGTTCACTTAACAACATAAGATGTAGCATAAAACCCTAATGTGCATAACTGATAAGAAAATAAAACCATCAAATGAGAAGTGTCAGTTTTACTGCTTTTCACTGTAAATTATTTCACTGTGAATTTGCTAGAAACTGAATATCAGGCACCAATTTGTGTTGTGCAAAGCCCATAAAAATGGATAGTATGCATTGATCATTGGCAGGCAGACACATGATACATCATAACCTGCTGGCTGTGTCTGTTTCAGGCCCATGTGCTTTGTGAAACAGCTGGAGATTCCACAGTACGGCTATAAAAACAATGTTCCCACTTCAACCCCACGCTCCAACCTGGCCAAAGAGTTAGAGAAGTACTCCAAAACCAGCTTTGACTACAACAACTACGACAACAGCAACATCTACAGCAAACGGCACGCCGCTGCACCCAAACTCCACGGTCGGGACGCACTGCCCAAAAGTGATGAGGGTAAGACATCCACACGTCTGCTCTGTCAAATCAATATACAGTACGCCGCTGTTCAAAAGTCTGGGCTCGGTGAGATTTCTGAATGTTTTTGAGAGAAGTCTCTTCTGCTCACCAAGGCTGCATTTATTTGATCAAAAATACAGTAAAAACAGTAATATTGTGAAATATTATTACAATTTAAAATAACTGTTTTCTATGTGAATATATTCAAAATCAAAAAATTCAAATGCAGTGTAATAACATACAAGACTTTGCAAAGAATGACTAAAAACACAGGGCTTATAAAGACAGAGTTAACAAGGCAATGAGACACAGCTGAAAGTGATTAAGCATAAAGAGTCCAGGCAAAGGGTTATGGGAAATGCATTTCCTGATGAGATTGCAAAGGACTAGGGAGGAGTGGCCTCTGGTGGAGATCATGGGCACTCCAGCTGGTGGATGTGACGGGTAAACTAAACTGGACGACACTTGGATATTTTGTTTTATAACGTAAACCGCACACCCTCAGACCCCAAAAATGTATTTACTTATTAGAAACATTTGGCGCTGATGGCCTAGTGGTTAGCGCATTGTGCAACTGTACCTCCGGCAACCCGAGTTCGAATCCTGACTCGAGGTCCTTTGCCAATCCCGTTTCCCCTTCTCCACCCCATGCTTTCCTGTCAGTCTTTGCTGTCCTGTCTGATAAAGCATGAAAGGGCAAAAAAAAAGAAACAAATGTTTTATAAAATAAACATAACAGCTTTAAAATTTGTGTTTACAATATGGGTGTGGATAATTTATGTTTTAGAGCAAAACGTTCAAGTATCGTTTACCACTGACCTTTTGTTACCTATAAAACCCCATTTATAAAACAGTTAGTTTCAGTCCGTGATGCTGATAGCTGTGTTTTATTCACGATAAAACATGGCGATGACCGCTTCACCCAACGGTTCTGTGTATCACTGCACAACACCCTTAGCAACCAATCTTAGCAACGTAAACATATGTTTGTTCTCATTGATATTGTTCATGAAGCTTACTGTATTATGTAGAGTATTGTGAGAAAAAGATCAAGGGAGCGAGTTTATTGCCTGCATTTAGATATAGCATTTCCCTTCAGGTCAGTCTTATGTTCATAATAAAAAATCAATTTGAATGTCCGCTGCGATATCTTGTCATTTTAACAGTTATGGGGTTTCCCCATGCCTGACAGCTCCAGTCAAAGCATTTGTCAGTTGTGTCTTGCTCCGTGTTCACAAGTTTCAGTCCTTTCAATATAAAAGTTGTCGAGTGACTCACTCATAAAGACAGTCTTCGCCGCCATATAAAGGCGTAATATTGTAATTTCTGTTGCTGTTCACGGTCAGGGACTATTTCTTCGAAAGGAAAATTTTTGTGGAAGGAAGGCTTTTAGTGATTTTACCTCATGAAAGTTGCATTGATACATATTTTTTGGCTTTAATATTTGTATTGTGTGGTAACCATTTTATAAAAGCAATAAGGTACTTGAGGCTATTCCAATGAAGACGGACATTTTTAGTATGTCTTAAGTGTCCAAATACTTTTTGTGGGCCGCTGTATGATCATTACGATCACATTTGACTGCTAAGGTCTGAGAAAGCTAGTTGCATTTCATGAACGCTTGGCGAGGAACTAAACCCTGTTAGAAAAGCCTCCAAGATCTCCCTTCACTGTATTTCGGAGGTATGGAAATGTATGGAAATGATCTCGAGGCAGATGCATAATGAATGAGGCGGTTTAGGCAAATCACAGTCTGGATTTAGGGCTGTTGCTAATTGCAATTCTGTGCGCAAGACTGTGAGATCCCGGGCCATGCTTTAATAACCAGACTGGAGGGAGAAGACAGAGTAAAAGGAATGCAAGAGAGAGAGAGATGGCAGCAGGACGCCCGGTGGGAGACGTCACTTTGATGCCCAGCTGGTGTTGTGGCTCATTGTGTCTTTTGTCAAACTGTTGAGAGCGTCTCTCCGTCTCTCACTTACATCCCAACACCCCCCTCATCATTTAAAATCTCCTCATAATCATCAAAATCATCCTAATAAACAAGCTATTTCCTCCTAAAGGGATTTGACTACAGACACATTCTATGCACTTTATTTTACAGTACTTGAACCTAGGATCTAGTGTAGTTATTTCTACCCATGTAGTTACCAGTACTTTCTTAGGTAAGTACAACAAGTGCAACACTTTATTTTACAGTACCCTGTTACACATCTTACATGTACTATGTACTTAATGTAAATAATGCATAATTATAACCCTAAACCATAACCCTAATTACTAAGTATATGTTGTTAATTCATATTACTTATTCATTATTTGATAATGTCACTGTAACAAGGACACCTTAAAATAAAGTGCAACCATATAAGGTAACTACACGGTTTAATATTAGGTTTAGGGATAGATTCTGAGTAAGTGCCTAGTTGTTAACCAGATATTGTAATTACTATAGTAAGTAAATAGTAATTACAATTAAAACAACATTATTTGGTATATCATAATTTATGGTTACACTTTATTTTAAGGTGTCATTGTTACAATGTAATTATATATTTAAGTACTGAGTAATATTAATTAACTACATGTACTTACTATAGGGTTAGGGTAGGATTAGGATTTGTTTAGAGTTTTACTGATAATTTACTGTTATTACTATGGTAAATACATGTAACATATGTAACAAGAATACTATAAAATAAAGTGTTACCCAGTTTATTTAAAGATTGCACATTTACATTGTACTTACTCAAATAAGTACTGAGTAATATTAATTAACTACATGTACTTACTATAGAGTTACGGTTTGGTTTAGGGTTAGTTACTTGAAATAATAATAATAGCGAGTGGAACAGTTTATTGAAACTTTGGACAATATAAAAAATAATTATTTAAAAAAAAAAAGCGTATGTGCTTTTTGTTGAGTAACATATTTGATACATCAGGTTTTTATGGCTCATATAGTCTGATATAGTGAGAATATGGAGCTCAAACTCGAGAAGGCCAAACTGAGCAAAAATATGCAATTTAGTGCAGTTGCTGATGTTTATATGGGCAAAAAGAAGGATTCTGAAATTCTGATGCTTGTAATGTAAAACAATGAGATCTTAATAACAGTATACTAACATAAATGTATGCATATATATGCATATAGTATAAAGTAAAACCATAAAAAAAATATTAATGAAAACTATAATAGTATCTCAGTAATACCAAAATAAAGCCAGTGTAGGATGCAGAAGCTAAGTGTATTTGGTGATCTGTCCCATAGTGCTTCTGTAAATGTCCCGGCTCTGTGTGTCCCGTCAGCTAAACGCTACTGCAAGAGCTCGAGTTCGGCAAGCAGCACCACGAGCACATACGGCCCCAGCAGCAGCAGCAGCCTGAGCTGTGGAGGAGGAGGAGCGAGAGGAGGAGAGAGCAGCGCCAGCAGCACCTGCAGCAAGAGCAGCTTCGACTACACGCACGACATGGAGGCGGCGCACATGGCTGCCACCGCCATCCTCAACCTCTCCACCCGCTGCAGGGAGATGCCACAGAGCCTGAGTGGGAAACCCCTGGAGATCTGCACGCAGGTACACACATGGCCCGAGTGAGTGTGTGTGTGAGACGTCACAATATAAAGCGATTTTATGTTTTCTCAGACATTTTTACATTACCATTATTACTGTGTATTATTTATATTACCTTATTATATATAATATAATAATATACAGATAATATAATATAATATAATATAGCCAATTAAAATTGTTAGAGGCAATTTCTCTACATCAGTGTTTGAAATAAACTTTTTAATCGATATTTCCTCCCTGGAACTGATTTTTTTTTACAGGTTTTTTTTACAGAAAATATGCACCACAATAAACATTAAGGTCTTTAAATTTTTTCTTTATTTATGGTAAATAAACTATATTAAACATTGACTAACAAAATGTTTTTAGAATTATCTTAAGTGAAAATTCTAATTCCATATTAAAGCTAATTTTACTTTTGTTTATGGTGAAATTAAGTTGTAAAAAGCAAAAATATAATGGTATAATGTTTCTAGATGTGATTCAGGATGGAGTCTATGGGACCATAAATCTAGTTATTTAATAGTAATATCATATCTCCCCTCAACAATGTGAATGATTTGTATAGGCAAACACATAAAATATTTAATTTTTATGTAAATATGTGTATTCATGATCATGCTTCTAGTGTGTGAATGCATAATTGAAGGGCCCTCGCACCCATGCCACCGCCACCCAGTGGCTTTAGGAAAACAGAGCACGGTGGGCAATATGCATTTAAGTATATAAAAATAGGAGGACTACGTGAGTCATTTGTATTTGCCACACTTTCTGCTACCAGCTGGTGGCGCTATGACTATAACAACATATTGGCATGTAGATGTCTTTAGGTCAGGGCACTTATCAAACATGTGAAGTTTGAGGTAGATTGGACATTGTATGCTTGAGTTACAACAACCTCCTGTTTCATAGCGATAATAGCATGCTTTAGTACTCAGCTAAGTGTTGCTAGAATGTTTTAGAATGTTTTAGAGGTTGTAAATCGCATACATTAGCACTTAGCCGTGTGTTGCATGATTTAATGTGTTTCTAGCATGTTTAGTACTTCATGGCATATTTAAATGTGTTTCAGGGAGTGAATTACAGTGCAAAACATGCCATTTCCTGTTGTCAGTAGGTGGTGCTATGACTAACTGAATATGCGTGAATTTTTTCCCCAGACCAGTTCAGTGGAAACTCCGCCCTGCAGCTGATTCTTAAGATTTTATTGGTCATGTCAATCACAGTAATGATTGCCTACACCAAACACTGATCCCTAAACCTACCCGTCACTGTAGCCTTAACCAATGAAATTAGCTGTAGGGCGGGATTTCTGCTGAACTGGTTTGGGGGAAAAAAATCACGCACTGAATATTGCCATGTAGATGTCTTCAGGCCGGGACTCTTAGCAAACATGTGAAGTTTGAGGCAGATCGGACATTGTATGCCTGACTTACAACAGCTTCCTTTTTCATGGCAAAACATCAGACTTTGTCAGGCCGCCATGGACAAACCTTTCAGCGAAAACTCAAGATCCTCACAATTTAACTTTGCCAAGGCCTTTAGATTAGACTGACAAAATATGTTGTTGTTCTGGTTAAATCTCTAGGAGTTAATCACAGTGTAAAACATGCTATTTCCTGTTGCCCGCAGGTGGCGCTATGACTGTAACTGAATATTGGCGTGTGGATGTGTTCAGGTCAGGACTCTAATAAAACATGTGAAGTTTGAGGCAGATCGGACATTGTATGCCCAAGTTACAACAACTTCCTCTTTAATGGCGAAACATCGAAATTTGTCAGGCCGCCACGGACACGCCCTTCAGCGAAAACTCAAGATCTTCACAATTTAACTTCACCAAGGCCTTTAGATTAGACTGACCAAATATGATGTTGATCTGATTAAATCTCTAGGAGGAGTTTGTTAAAGTACAACGTCTGGAAATGACAAAATTATCAAAAGTTTTGCAAAGAAAATCTCACTTCCTGTTGGTTTTCAGATTTTGCACCAGGAAACTTTTTTGTAGGCATCGGCTGTTACATGTGTCTACCCTGTTTAGGCCCTCAAAAGTGTGATTCATTTCTCACACCATTGGTGCTCGGGCCCTAATGAAAAACAATACTTTAGTACAACAATAATAGTATTTAAAGAGAACCTATTATGCTTTTTTCCATGTTCATCTTTCTTTAGTTTGTAATGATACTGTTTGAGTCCCTCCAGCGGGAGTTCTTCTCTATATCAGTGTCAGTGTTTCTGAATTCCCTGAAACGCCTCCATTGTAGTCTTGAATTTTCTTCCGGGAACGGACATGTCACAATATTCCTCATTTAAATAATTAATACGCAGAATAAAGGGGCTTGGCCTGGTTGAGTTAGTTTCCCAAACACACTCGAAGCGCTTGACCAATCACAACACACTGCTCCAGCCGACCAATCAGAGCACAGTGTGCTTTTAGAAGGAGGGGCTTCATAGAGACAGGAACTTAACAGAGCGTTACTGACAGACTGGGAAGAGATGAGCTGCAACTTTGAATAAGAAACAATATCAAGTCTATAAAACACGTCAAAACCCCTTGAAGCACGACAAGCGAATCGCTGAGAACATTCGTTTAAACAACATACACATCGGGACATTTGGCTGCACATCACATTTTTTACATTATTAATTGTAATGCAATGGACTGGTCTACAGGACATAAATTAAGCCTTTAAATTAAAGGGTTATTGAGCTGTTTACACTATTATATACAATAAAAGAGTCAGAAAATAAAAATTAACACAAACAACCTGCCTACCTTACACAACAAGTCAAGTCAAGTCACCTTTATTTATATAGTGCTTTTTACAATACAGATTGTTTCAAAGCAGCTTTACAGTGGTAACAGGAAAATAATGCAACAAAGTTTGTTTTGGCTGTACAGCAGATAATTTCAGTGATGGTTCATTTCTGTTGTAAAAAAGTTATTAATTTAGTTGATTTATCTATAGAGCCGCTCTGAAGAAAACAGTGATATAAGTGAAACATCTGGAGGTTGTTTATTAAGCGTGCAGGGCAACCACCCAGTAGAGCCATACAATAATCTAGCCTTGAGGTCAAGAATCCATGAACTAACTGTTCAGCATTTGGCATTGAGAGCATATGTCATAATTTAGATATATTTTTAAGATAGAAGAATGCAGTTTTACAGATGCTAGAAACGTGGACTACAAATGAAAGATTGGTATCAAAGAGCACACCCAGGTTCCTTTACAACACCGAAGATGTTCGTACTTAAAGTGTTTATGACAAATACATTACTAAATGCTAAAAATGAATACATGTAAATGAATAAAAACTTGCGTTGCCTTTTCAATCCTGTGAAAACTAGCAATTGTACAAGCAGACAAAGTGAGTTTTGCCACACGTTAATGTAAAAGCTCGGATGGAAGATGGATTCGAGAAAAAGTGGTGCTAAACACACCATGAATGTTATTTGTGTGTGATATAGGAATTATATCATCAGATTAACACACACTCATCCAGCACTGATGCAGAGCATGAAATATGAGGAAAGTAGAGCTGATATTATGTGGTGTGTGTGAAACATGGAGGCACCTCAAGCAAGTGATGGCTTCTCTCTCTCTCTCTCTCTCTCATTTCATCTGCTGTCATCCTGCAGTAGAGGACAGGCTGAGCCGCCTGCAGCAGTGCTCTTCTCTCGCTGTCATAGGTTCAGTGTGTGATGCTTCCTCTCCATCTGCACCTCTGCTCAACACATTTATTTCAGTAGTGCAGTATTCATGCAGTCCCTTGTCTCGCAGTGGAGCCGGAGCGCTTGTTAAGCGTGACTTCTCAGCTGCTTTAGCTTCAGGACTCTGATTTTACATTGGCCATCAAATGGTGACTTAAAAATAGCACCAGAATAACATTACCCTTAAAATCAAATATTACTGTGAACTGCATTATGCAAAATGATTAATATGACAGGCTGAAAAGGAGAAGTGATGTTTTAGCTTTGCATTGTATTTATAGTTAAAAAAAAATATATATTGATGGCAAGTTCATTTGTTTCCTTTGGGAAAGAGTCTAATCTAAAACGAGTCTATCGATTTTTTATGGAATATTGCAGTATTTATTATAATTGATTTATCTGTGCACATCTTTTTTTATTTATTTTTTTATTCATGTGCCTTGTAATCTTGAATCAGAATAACTTCCCCTCCCTCTTGCAGCTCATCTCTTCTCTTCTCTGATGACGAGGGCGGGGCAACCTGTCACTCACATGAGATCCACCAAGAGCAAACCACAACCATCCAATCAACCCCCCCCCACAGACAAAATCAAGCCCCGCCCTACATTTGTTCTTGTTCCAGAAGCCGTTTCACTTAGATATATGTCACAATAGGGAAGACTATTGCAATTTCCATTTAATGTTGACTTTAAAACAAAAAAAAAAAATTATCTGCCAATGGGGTAAGAAAAATAAACTTAATTTCATGTCATGACATGAGTCAAATTTTCCATGAGGTTTTTTTGTACCATTTAACAAATATTGCAAGTTTCGAAGCTTAAAATGTCCTCCTTACTATACAAAATTATTTCATTATTTCTTTGTTAATATGTGCACTCTTGATATGAATTGTAACGATCCACTGTAGGCAAGCAGCAGCTCAACCCATGCGCAGTTTATTAATCCAAACATGAACAAAATAAACAAAGACTTGACTTGACTTGACTAAACTAAACTTGAACATGAACAGAAACATAAAACTCACCAAACATTGTTTACACAAACAAAGCTAATTCTTTACATTTATATAGCGCTTTTCTAGGTACTCAAAGTGCTTTACATATAGAAGGGGGGAATCTCCTCAACCACCACCAATGTGTAGCAACACCTGGATGATGCGACGGCGGCCATATTGCGCCAGAACGCCCACCACACACCAGCTTATTGGTGGAGAGGAAACAGAGTGATGAAGCCAGTCAGTATATGGGGATTATTAGGAGGCCATGATGGACAGAGGCCAATGGGCAAATTTGGCCAGGATGTCAGGGTTACAACCCTACTCTGTTTCCAAAGGACATCCTGGGATTTTTAATGACCACAGAGAGTAAGGACCTCGGTTTAATGTCTCATCCGAAGGACAGTGCTTGTTACAGTATAGTGTCCCCATCACTATACTGGGGCATTAGGATCCACACAGAGCACAGGGTGAGCGCCCCCTGCTGGCCTCACAAACACCTCTTCCAACAGCAACCTAGTTTTCCTATCCAGATACTGACCAGGCTCAACCCTGCTTAGCTTCAATGGGCAACCAGTCTTGGGCTACAGGGTGATATGGCTGCTGGTAAGCTAGACAGGGAACAATGGAAACATGAGTGCTATATATACACACTTGTTAGACTAATGACTAACAAGAAACACCTGAGCATGATCAAGACAATAGACTTGTTCGAGATTAACTACACTAGCCTGCCACCGGCGGGGGATGAGTACAGACACGGCCGTCAGGTCAGACAATTTGTGCTTTCCATAGTGTGCTGAACCAATGATTTTTGATTTGAACTGTTATACAATAAGAATATATATTTACTAGATAGCGTAATCTTAATTTTTGTTAATGTTTTGTGTGTTGTGTTTGAATATCAGATAATCAATATCAAGATTGGTTAAATACAGGAACTTGTCTAAGAAAAAACACAACACACGTCGTCCTTGTCATCACAGAATCTGACCAGTCGTCATCAAGGCTTTCGCAGCTGATTTTGAGCAACTGCAGCGCCTGACCTAGGCTGCTGGTCTTGTTTTGCTCTCGTGGTACTTTGATGGCACATGTGATCGTAAGGCGGCTGCAGCGCAGGTCAAAGTCAGGCACATTTTCTAACCAGAATGCATTGCTTTTGTCAGGCGGCAGCCGATCTTTGCGGCGCCGCGCAAAGTAGAAACAAGCCTATCGAACCATTGACAAAACAGAACTGATAAGCACATGACCTGAAACAACCAATCAGACATTCACAAGGGGAGCACATGGCAGTATAACATGGGAAGCAAGGAAAGCACATGACAAACAGAAAGCAGGAAACATGACTAAGGCAAAATTACAAAATAAAAAACATGATAACATAAACCAAAACCCAAACCAACATGGCATGAATGTTGAACTACTGTATATGTTCATATATGGTAATTGTTGTTAAAAAAAGTATTGCTTATGATGCTGTAGCACTCACTGTAGTACTGTATGTGAAACACTGCATGTTACATGCATATTTTGTTGAAAAATAAAGCTTGAAAAAGACTGCTTCCAGAGCAAGACAGCGACGAATCGTTTTACATCATCGCACCATAGGCCCCGCCCACTGGTGTTCAGTTGCTTAACGGCTGACTCCCGTCTACACCGGATACATGCGTTGTGTCATGTCAAAAGAAAACAGAACCCATTATAATCGCTGACGCTGGATACAGTATATTTAGTTTCTGACGTACTTTATACACTTGAGTCTGACAACAGAAGAGTAACTGGAAGAGTAACAGAACATTCACTTTGATGTGTCCTGTTCAAATAGCCCGTTTGCATCTTTGTACAGACTTCAGCTCACAGGAACAAGTGTATGTTTTATTTTAATGGCATCCCAGATCGTGTCTGAAGATTATATGTTTGCTCAGAGCATTTGACTGCAGAATGTTTTGTAGCGAGGCACAGTGCAATGGAGGGTTTGCAAAGAAACTTTGGTTGAAAGATGTTGTATTGGATCTGACAGCAGATTAAAAACAGATTATTTCAGACAGAGAAAAAAAAAAAAAAATTCTGCATGTTTTTATTGATTTAGGAATGTTTAGATATTTGTACTGGAAAACAAGAGAAAAATACTGATTTTATGCAGTAGCATTTCTTTCTTTTTTTCACTTTCCATTCATATCTTTCGCTCTCTAATTGGAGCAGCTTTTAGTTGGGAAGTGGAGCTGTGGGACGTGACCTCTTTGCTTCACTGTCACTTCCTCTGGGGGTTCCCGTAGTAACAGAGGTCAGGGTGACAGGCAGAGACAGCTCCTCCCCATCCCTCACTAATTACATCTGATGTCTTCGCTCTGCATAACTGAATTCACTGAGATCCATTTAGATGGGTCGTGTACATACAAACTGCATTCATAATGGACATCCTCATTTACTTTATCTCACCTTTACTTTTCCATCTCATGAAAATCGAACTGAGTTCAATCACTAAAATTTAAAATGTTGCGACTGCAACCACAGCTGCTTTTTTGAACTGTATGTGGAACAGAAGGCTGAAATATTTTCCTGGTTATTCTTGAGCATAAGGTCTTGTTCTCTATTTTTCTGTACCCAACACACATACACACGCGAACGCACACACACATAGACACACACACACGTCATCCATTAATGGCTCTTCTGGTCCAGTGCTATTAGTCCAGAATCCTTCAGTGCACCAATACAAATGTATCATTTTCATTACCATTACAGACTTTTATCATAAGCTGGGTGTTGCCCTTGCTCCGGCAAATGTGGCCATTTCTGCATTCATCAACTCCTGCAGTGTGTGTTTATAGTTTTGGAGGGTGTATGTGTGTGTGTGTGTGTGTTTGTGAATATCACTGAATTAACTGTCTTAAATGAGAGCACGAATGTGTAGCATGATGCATAATACTGTATATGTCCACAAGAGAAAAATTCATCCCAGTAACAAAGCAGAACCAGAACAGAATTATTGTATTGTGTATAATCAAGAATCACTGCTACTATTGCTCGGACTTAGGTTTAGGGATTTGAACAAACCCTAGGTATTAAACTTTGGCACGTAACTTGCCTTTGGCACAGTTTGTTTGATTCGTCAAATCATGCAGTAGATGTGTGCTGCTACTGTTCACAATGACTAGGGAGCATTTTTCATTATTAGCATTAATATACTGTTATAATTTTGTTCATATTTTGAATTCAAAAAAATGTTTTATGTTTTCTTTTTTAAAGTGATTTGGTTGTGTGTTTTTGTAGTTTTTATTTATTTTTAATATGTTTTTATTAATTTATATTTATTATTTTTAATAAAACTAAACTAAAAGTTTAATATTCTATCCACAATATTAAAATTGGAAAACAAAAGGAGAATTGTTGAAGAATATAATGACCACTATGTTATTTTACATATATTGAAAGTGAATGGGTGGGGGATCTTCTCTGTAGCGCAAAAATAAAATATGCCATTAGACACACAGGCATTACTCTCACATACTCTCTTCAGTAGGTACTTATTTTGAATAAGTAATTTCTTCACAAGCACTGAAATAGTACGTTCCATATAGCATGATTGTGTGTGTGGTATGAATGTAATCAGGACGTACTACATTCGCCATGTTGTCATTATCATGTGACTTACCAGCGTCAGTTATGTCTCTTCACTGCCATTCATAAATCGTATGCACACTTCAGAATCTCGTCGGAAGTAGTAGGTCATCCTTTGCCTACTCTTTTATGAGTACTGTGAATTCGGACATACTTCTTTTGTCACGTACTGTTTTTCGCCTATTATATAGTAGGAAGGTATGCAATTTTGGATGTAGGTTTGACGTTTGGTCATGAGACGCATCAGAATTAATGGTGACAGATGACATTGACACTCCACTTTTGTAGTCTTTAACAACTTTTGTAGAAGATTGAAGATTAACTGTGAAAAATGACTTAAATTCTGGTTTGTTTGCATATAAAGCTACTTGGAATTGTGCACATGTTGTATGGATTACTTTTATGATACTTAGAAGTCATACGAGTTTGAAATTACATGATGGTAAATAATAAGTAAATAATGTCAGAATATTCATCTTATTATTTACATATCGTTATCCTAATATATTTATTTAAACTGACCCTTACAAAAAAATAAGTTCATTTAAGTGTTCTACTAGTATAGTTCTTTTAAAGGGATAGTTCACCCAAAAATTAAAATTAGCCCATGATTTACTCACCCTCAAGTCATCCTAGGTGTATATGACATTCTTCTTTTAGACGAATAAAATCAGAGTTATATTAAAAAAGTCCTGGCTAATCCAAGCTTTATAATAGCAGTAATAGTTGCTCTGTTTTTGAAGTCCATAAAAGTGCATCTGTCCGTCAAATAACGTGCTCCACACGGCTCCGGTGGGTTAATAAAGGCCTTCTGAAGCGAATCGATGCATTTGTGTAAGAAAAATATCCATATTTAAAACTTCATAAAGTAAAGTTCCAGCCGATCACCTTCCATGGAAAAGTGTTGAAAGTGCCTTCTCGCCGTTCAAGATGCTTACGCTACGTCTGACGAGCGTACCTGGTAAGCCTTTTGAACTGATGTACTTCTGAGAAATATACTTCAAATTGCACTTAAGTATACTTGACTTATACTGACAGAAAGGTCTAAGTATTTGGTCTATACTTGTACTCAATCTTTTGATCAAGATATACTTAAAACATAATTAAGTATTCTAAGTAAACTTGGCTTGTAATTGTGTTTAATCTTTTGATTGAGTAGCCTATTAAATATACTTTTTTTTTTTTTTTTTTTTTACATAGTTTTACATACAGTCTAATTAAACTTACATTGTTTGAAAATATTGATTAGAATATTGATATAAAACTGATATGTTCCTAATTCTGCGTATCTGAATTTTTATGTAGGCTAGTCCACTGGGAGTGTACATAGGAATTTACTTAAAATCTACTTTACTCTTTCACCACCATTGACTGAATTTTCCGGCTATCCATGTTTTCACTGTTATATGGTAGGTGCGCTATTACACATCTTCTGGTAAATAATCTCCAGGTCAAAATTATATATATATATAAATAAAAAAAAAGTGTATAAAAAAGTAATTGTAACAACTGCTCCGAGACACAAAGATTGAGGATCCAAATGCAGTATTTATTGAAGGGGTAATCCACAATCGTAGTCAAAACAAGGCAGAAGGTCATACACAGGCAAGCAGTCCAAACAGGCAAACAAGGCAGGAGAGACAGACAAAAGGGTAATCCACAAGACACAAGACACAAGACACAAGACACAAGACACAAGACACAAGACACAAGACACAAGACACAAGACACAAGACACAAGACACAGCGCTCAGAATTGCAGTTGTTACACTAAACAAGACTTAGCAAAGAATGACAGGGTGAACAGGCTAGATATAGGCAGAGGTAATAAGGTAAACGAGACACAGGTGTAAACAATGAGTGATGATGAATCCGGGCAAAGGGTTATGGGTAATGTACTCTTTGATGGAGTTACAGTCCGGGGTGGAGTGCCCTCTGGTGGTAACCACGGGGCACTCTCACTGGTGATTGTGACAGTAATACCTAAATTTAAATTTAGAGTGTTTCAAAAACACACACGCACACACTTTTTTTTGTTTTTATACTTAATATTTTATACCCAAACCCACCCTAATCATAGTTTTATTAAGACATTATTTGTGTTTGTTGTACCAATCTTTTTTTTTTTTTTATGAGGATTGTTAGCTGCTCCCCACAATATGAGATTTTACGTTTTACTATACATGTGGGACATTTGGTGCCTGCAATGTGGGCAAAACCTGACCTACACACATACACACACACACACACACACACACACACATCAGCAGAGAGGAGCTTAAGATCTTGTGTATAATCCAGCTCTCACTGAGACCAGAGAGAGAGGTTGGTTTTGTTCAGAGGTATAAAGGCTGCTGGATGCTGTTAGTGTGTGCTCGTGATGCAGATGCCTTGAAAAAAACACCTCCGTTCAGCCACCGTTATCATACTCATTTCACTAAAAGATGGTGCTTTTAATAGCAAATCTGAGTAAAATCGGTCTGAGAGCACTGTAAATTAGTATTCTTCAATATGCCATTTTTGCAAGATATATTACATTCATATTACACTAGACTGTTACATTTTCTGTGGTGATGGTTCATGTGCAACTCATCAACATTATGCAGTGGAAGACTAGCAGGGCGTTGCTAGGGGGTTGCTATGGTGCTTTCTATGTAGTATCTTTTTTGTTGTTGTATTTTCATTCACCAGGTCAAAACTTAATTGATTAGAAAAATAATAGCAATTCTCTCCTCAAAAAACCACATTTCATTTGTTGCTGAGCATTGAATACTATCGTTCATATGGATTTATTATTAACACAGAAACACACACACACACATTACTAGACACAAATTGGTATTAAATAAGGGTGCTACATTCCTTTTTTTCCGTATGGGGCTAAACATTTACATTGGAATGGTGTTGTAATAACCAAATATGGAGATCACATTCAACCTGATGTTAAATAAAGTGAGATCCTAAAATATTTTAAGCACCATATTTCAGGTAATGCTGAAGAGCTTGTTTGATAACCTGAAATGTGAAAGGTATCACACAGAGCTGCAGAGGAGATTTACACAAACACACACACACACACACACACTTTGTCACGTCACCACACCGCCATCTAGTGTATGGCAGCACACTAATTTCTGTCTCCACCTAGTTCTGTAGTTTCCCTTTCTTATCTTCATGGCAGCAAAGTCTCACTGTAAATCCTAATGTTCTAAAGGCATTTTGCTGAAATCTAAAAGTCTCACTGATGCTGCACGACTGGCAGACTAATTCTCACATCCTCTGGCGGGTTAATTGTGGAAAGACTGATTTATGTGCTCTTCAACATCCAATGGATGCGCCACCATTTGCATACAAATTGAGTATGGGGAGCAATTGTGTATTTTTAAAGTGAAGTACTTCATATGTGAATGTGACAATGAAGGCATGCTGATTGACAGATGGTTGGATGGGTGGTTCTGTCAAGAAACACATTTGAACAATTATAATATGAATACAGTTATAATACTTATGCTATATATATTTTTTCTTCTTGAACCAAATAAAAAAACGTAAATTTGGGGGGGATTTCTTGAAAGTTTCACAGTCTAAATGGGCAAAACATCTCACTTTTTGTGATAAAAAAAAAAAAAAAATGTAATGTTCACTTTCAGCTAATGGCAGATATTTTGGCCTGTTGGGGGTTATTGTTGTGCCTCTTTGCTGGTGTAAATTATTATGCATTGATGTTTAACAGGCAATGTAGAAGTGTGGATGAATTATCTGCTATCAAGCACATCTAAATAGCATACTACCATACTGTTACTATTTCTGCAGTGAACATATTTTCTTTATGAAGGATGTACCTTATAACAGAGAAAACTGTGTGGAATACTGAATCCCATAAAGAAAAGCACCCAACTTCACCTTCTATTTCCAGTGTGTTGAATGAACTAGATGAGAAATGTTAGCTGGGGTTCTTAACAGGTGCTCCTCGATTCATTATTTAACAAGACATCCAATATTTAGTACATGCAAAATTATTTTCTTATAGAAAACCATTACTGAAAACTGGATGGTGCGTGCTGAATTAAACAAGCAATCATACTGTATTGTAAATGTTTATCTCAGCATAATGACTTGCATTTCATTGACAGTTCATTCATGGACAACAGCCATATCACCCTGTAGCCCAAGACTGGTTGCCCACTGAAGCTACGCAGGGTTGAGCCTGGTCAGTATCTGGATGGGAGACCTCCTAAGAAAATCTAGGTTACTGCTGGAAGAGGTGTTAGTGAGGCCAGTAGGGAGTGCTCACCCTGTGCGGGTCCTAACGCTCCAGTATAGTGATGGGGACACTATACTGTAACAAGCACCATCCTTCGGATGAGACGTTAAACCGAGGTCCTGACTCTCTGTGGTCATTAAAAATGACACATCACTTCTCGTAAAAGACCCAGCCAACATTTGTATGTGAGGCCTATATGGGTATAAAATGGGCCCCAAATAGGATTGTCTGCGGGTTTCATAATGGCCCCATGTTAATTGCCCAGATGGATTTCATATAGGATTGTACTTGCCACTAGGTGGGACCAAAATGGGCAACATGCGCAAGACCCATTTCGGTCCCAGCATTAACCCAGACAGCATTTATATGTGGGGCCCATGTGGGTATTAAATGGGCTGAAAAATGGGCTCTATATGGGATTTTCCACGGGTTCCATAATGGCCCCATGCCAGTTGCCCACATGGATTTTATATAGGATGGCACTTGTCAACAGGTGGGCCCCAACTGGGCAACATGCACAAGACCCATCTCGATCCCAGTAGGGCTGTAACCCCGGTGTCCTGGCCAAAATCCCTCTACTGGCGTTTATCAATCATGGCCTCCTAATAAAAAACCCCATGCTTTCAATCAGCTCTATCACTCTTACTTCTCTCCACCTATAGCTAGTGTGTGGTAAGCGTACTGGCCCCGTTGTTCTGTGGCTGCCATTTTGTGGATGTAATGAGCACATGACGATCGGAGATAACAAAGAACAGTCTTTTTAATTCAGTAACCTAAACACAGCAATCCACAGGACAATATGACGAGAAGAAAATAACAACCACATAGCCATGAATGATATGGGACAATGAACAGACAAAAGTCAGGGTTTAAATAAACAGGGAGAGTTATTTAATCATAATAAGTACGAACAGGTGAATTAAATCAGTAACTAATTAGGGCATAAAGAACACAGGCAAACCAGAACAGGAAACACAGTGAAAACGAAACTAAAACAGAACATACTTGTTACATTAGTGGGTGGTGGTTGGCTGGGCTCTGGGTCTGGAGTAGGGCTGGTGATGACCTCCGCTAGGAAGATGGTGAACGCTGGTCCGTTGTTTACCAGCACCCACTCCACAAATGTGGCGAAATACTCTCTGGGAAGGCGTGGAAGGCGACATTCACTGGAAGGCGTGCTTTGGACCGGGCGGTCCTGATAGTTAGTTAGACACGCCAGATATTAAAACTCCCTTGTATGGTCCTCCAGCTAACGGTCATTCTGTTCCAGGCAGAGTAGTTGTAAGACTGGTAGGTCTATTTTTAAGGGGAGAGCAAAAAAAGGGAAAGAAAACCCTGCAAAAAAAATCCTGTCTTAGCAGCAAATCAGCATTTTAGAATGATTTCTGAAGGATCATGTGACACTGAAGAATGGAGTTGAAAATTCAGATTTGATCACAGGAATATATTACATTTTAAAATATATAATTTAATATATTTTTATACATGTATTATCATATATATGTAATCTGTTGTTGCTCACACAAAAAAAAATGCTTCTTTGTGAATGGCAGTCAATAGAGATATATAATTTTTATTGGTAAAGGTAAAAGGTTCTCAGGGTCTGCAACATGTCTCAAAATTATTTAAACTGACTATCAAAAATTATTACAGAATGGAGAAATTTGAAGCAGATTATAATTAAAAGCAATGGTGCCTAAACAAATAATACTAACAAGTCTCTGTTTCTCTTTCTGGCTTTGTTGTTACAGTCTGATGATCTGGATCCCTTCCAGGACATTTTAGAGGACAGTGCATACACTACTGATGTCGGCATTCCCAGTCCCAAACCAAAATTTCCACCTTGCAAAGAAAGCAAAAAGGACCTGATAACGTAAGCACCACGGGGGAATGATGTGATCACCCACCGCACCATGTTTCACAAGCCTCTGCCTTCACACGTCTCTTCCTGTTCTACTTCTCTTCTTTATCTTCTCTCACTCTCTTCTTTAGAGCTCAGCACTACTGCATGCCACATGATCTGACATAAACATAGAGTCAGGATGCCGAGTGTGCTTACTTTTATAACGCTTTATGGATTTTAAACATCATTTCATTTGACCTCTTCATGGCTCAGCTTCTCTCTAGGATGTGGTGTGATTTTAGGACTCGAGCACTCTTGCAGACAGTGAAGCTAAACTGGAAACAATGAACAATAAAAACAGCATCATAGATATTTGGGCAACACTTTGCGTTAACAGCCAATCAGAGTTCAAGTTCAACTAGGCACTTATGCATAGACTGTTACTGGACCCAACAGGTATACAAATTAGAGCTGTCAATTTAACACATTAATTTAATTATCTAAATAGAAACCAATTTATAAATGAGAGCATTTATTTGTATAGCGCTCTTCACAATACACATTGTTTCAAAGCGACTTCACAGAAAGTCATACTGTTATCTCTATAATGCCTTAGTGCTTTACCATAGAGCAAGTTTTAGGGCTGGGCGATATGATGATATATAATGAAGATACAAGTGTTCCTCAGGATTTAGATCTAGCTATATTGTATTTATAGTGTTGTCTAGCACATATATCAGTGTTGGTTGGTTTCATTCTATTAAGAGATTTAAATGTTGCTTTTAAGAGATTTAAATATTGGTCAGTTTTGTTCTATCAAGAGTTTCAAATGTTGGTTATTTTTTGTTATTTGAAGAGATTTAAATTGTGCTCTGAAGAGATTGATCAGCTTTATTGGTCAGCTTTGTTCTATTAAAGGTGCACTGTGTAAATTTTAGCGGCATCTAGTGGTGAGTTTGTGAATTGCAACTGCCCACCGCTCACCCCTCCCTTTCGAAGCACATAGAGAAGCTACGGTGGCTGACACAGGACAAAGATCGTCTGAGACAGCAGAGAGTAGCTAGTGCTCTGTAGAGAACTTTGTCCCTTTAGGGCTACTGTAGAAACATGGCGGCGCAAAATGGTGACTTCACTGTAAGGGGACCCGTGGTGTATGCAGATAGAAATGGCTCATTCTAAGGTAATAAAAACATAACGGTTCATTATGTATAGTCTGAAAACATAGTTATATATTATATTGCATTTCTGTCAATAGATCCTCATAAATATTACACACTGCACCTTTAAGAGATTTAAATATTGGTCGGTTTTGCTCTATTAAGAGATTTAAGTGTTGGTCATTTTGTTCTGTTAAGAAATTTAAATGATTGTTCGTCATGTTATGTCTGAGTTTTAGTTGAACTCTTAGTTAGTTTTTCTTAGTATCTTCGTTTCCTGTTCTGTTTCCTTTGTTAGCATTGTTATCCATTGTTTTATTAATGCACCTCACCTGTTTCCCGTTTCTTTCATTTGGTTTTCATTGGTATATATTGAGCCTCTTTTCTGTTCGTTTTTGTTTCGTTCTTGTCAATGTAAGATGGTTGTTCTGTTTGCATTTGTTGTTATTATTGAATCCTGATATTAACTCAATAATCCAGGTATTTTTGAGTTTGTAAATAAGTAAAGAGTGCTACAGTTAGATCCCGCTCTTTTTCATCTTTGCAAATCTGTTTCCAAATCTGTTTCGTCGCCCAGCACAAAATCTGTCTTGTTGATAAAGCTCTCACCCAGCCTCCCACTTCCTCCTTCTCTGTCTATGCCATCTGGTTCTTCTGCCCCGTCTCCCCTGGCTCCCTTCGGCCCTTCGTCTCCTCCTTCACTGGCTTCACCAAATAGCTCAGCTTTCAGGTCTCCAGCTCTGCCTTGTTGTGTAGATCCCCTGGCTTCACCTCAGGCCTCGGAGCCCTGGACTCCACCTCAGCCTGTCGAATCCATCGCCTCAACCTTGGACACTCCCTCTGCTCCACTGTGGTCTGTTATCCCTCAGGCTTCGCCGGGCTCCCTCATCCCTCTGGCTCCGTATTGGTCAGTTATCACCCTGGTTGTGCCACAGACACCCGGTCCTCCAGCTACGCCTGGTCCCTCCACCCCTTTGGCTCCAATGTGCTCTTCCTTCCCTCCATCTCCACTTTGTTCCCGCGAACCTGCGGTTCAGCCTCAGTCCTCCAGTCCAGAGTCTTCAACTCTTCAGCTCCACATGGGTGGAGCCTGACCTTACCTCAGTCGGTCAGGCTCCTGGCTCTGCCCTGGCTTCTCTCTCCTTCATTTCTGCCATGGGCCTGCATCCTGGTGTTTCTGTTGGGGGTCTCTCCCTGGCTCCTACCACCATCATCCCCTCCCTGTCTCCTTCCTCTCCCTTGGTAGTCCTTTCTGCCAGCTCTGCGTCCTCCTCCGAAGCCCCCTCCCACCCTCCTCTGTTAGATTGTTGGTAATGTCACATTATGTCTGAGTTTTATTTGTACTCTTAGTTTTCATAGTATCATTTTGTCCTGTTCTGTTTCCTCTGTTGGCATTTATTGGCACATGTTTCTTGTTTTTTTTCATTGGTTTTGTTCATAGAAATTTTTCCCCTATTGGAGCAATTGTAGCATCTTCATGTTTTTGTCAGTTGCGATTTATTTAATTAATTAACACGTATAATTTATCTGATATAAATATATAATTCAATTGGCAGCCCTAATAAAAACATTTCAGGTCTTTTAATGTTTCTAACATGTACCCCTGTAATGCACACAAAGGTGTTGTAATGCTCATGTGGGGACTAGATTGAAGTGTTGCCATTTTTACCAGATTTTTTCTTTAAATTTTGGTAGTATAATATTTTGTTTCCTTTATTATGTTTTGGATTTTGGCCTTTCATTCTGTCTATTTTTTCTGGAGACAGATGTCCAACACCAGGGTGTGATGGGAGTGGTCACGTAACCGGTAATTACGCCTCACATAGAAGGTGTGACTCCATTTTCTAATGGTGGATTCAGTCCAGTGAATTTATTGTTTTCAGCTTACTTCAACCATGCTGTCGGAAAGTTATCAGACTGCCTCTCCATGTTAACCCTTTGAGTAGTTCACCAGATATCCTGGGACAAGTGCTAATTTCAAGATAATAAAAACCATTAAATTGCTTTGAGGGTTACTAAATACAGAGCAGATGTCCCTTCACCTGCACCATGGCTTTATTGCATTTGCAGTCCAGTCTGTGTGTGTGTGTGTGTGTGTTTGTTTGTTTGTTTTTTAGTATTAGTAGCATGTCTGACCATCAGTTTGACTAACATCTGAATATGCAATCTTTTAGTCTTTCAGGTTGTCCTTTAGCAGATAAAAGCATCCGCAGTATGATGGCCACCAACTCACAAGAACTCAAGTAAGTATCAAACTGTATAGCACAGACACGGCGCATACTCAGTGCCATTTTTGCCTGAAAATGTAATTTCATTATATTCTAAAAGTTAATATTTTCACACTTCAGACCCAAAGCATCAGTGGCCACCATAGACAATAGCATGACAACAGATTATTAAAACAAGGATTTAAAATGTACTTTAAAAGTGTACTTAAGTGTGCTACGAAACAGTCATGAAAGTATACTCTATTTTGGCTCATTTACAATGAGCGGTACGGTTCAGTAAAGTTTTTGCCGTTTCCATTGTCAGAAGTTGTGAATGGTACCCTAATTCCGTACAGTACCACTTTTTTGGCACCCTTCTGTTGGGGTACATAACACAGTAGTCCGGTACTAAAGGGTGGACTAAAGGGTAGAATCACTGCAGAACGTTGATTGGTTGACAGAGAATCGTCACTTGCGCATGCTTTTTCGGCTGTGTTTTTCTTGCAGCCTTGGCTCAGACAAAGCTTGTCTTCTTCTTGTGACAACAGTCACATGCCGAGAAGCAAGAACAAGATCTGCTGAATGTCGTCTATTGTTGTTTACTGTGTCGCTTTCTTCTTTGCGCGAGAATGACGTCGATCACTACACCACGCCTATCATAAGCGTACTGTTGCCGGTGTAAACGCAAGCCGGATCAGGGCCCGAATCGTACTGTACTGTACTGTACTGTACTCTACTGTACTGAACCATACCACTCAGTGGAGTCATTTAAGTACATTTAAGTGGCCTTTTATTTCAGTAATATTATATTATATATCTGCAAGTATAGTTTTTACTTTTAAGATTTGACTATGAAAATATATATTAACTATGAAATAATATCACACATAGTAATAGTAGTCAAATAATAAGTCACAGGGACACACGGTTTCCTGAGAATGACACGCACCCAGACACCCAAGAGAGTTTCTCTTAATATTTTAGCACATGTGCTGTTCTGAGGTAGATGGCAAGGATTGAAGCGTTGAACATATTATTTATGAAAGTTTTCTTAGAACTTACAGAAGCTCCTGAGAATTTACTTGCTTTCTGTGAGTTTAATTTGATGACGTACAATGACTTGAACGGAATGTGTGTTGAAACCACTCAGGATAGTTATAAAGAAGCTTACAGCAGGAATGTGACAGTGCATATACAGTGTTTAAGTTGTGAGCTCATTGTTTTGTATCAGATTAGGCTCTATTTGTTCCCTTTCAGTCTGTCACGTTCAACGTACGTCAGAATGTGAACCGACGAATTGGGATATCACATAAGAGCCCTATCACCTTCGAGTGTGTACTAACACTCTATACACTAACACACTAACACGAGTGTGTACTAAACCTGTTACCGTGAACATTGGCATGCGAGATGTGCATGTCGCACTCCGCCCCGCAGTGCAGGTATAAAAATGAAGTGCCTGCAAATGCACTTTTGTCTTTAGTTTCGAAGCCGAGCACAGTGTTGCTGAATGTCTCTGGAGAGTGTGACTTTAAGAGTGAGTGAACACAGAAGTGGAGAAGTTCTTTGTGTTGGCGAGAAGGCACTACAGCGGCGGCTGCGAGCTCACGCGTCTCTACAGCTGTTTTCAGCATGTTACGTTGGCCGGTCTGAGAGAGTGAGCATGTGCTGTCAGGCTGCACTATATTCCTACAGCTATCCGTTCCCTGTCGTCGGCTGGTGGTCACGATCGCTGCATCACGTGTTTGGGTGTTCAGCACGCTGAAGCAGCTTTCATGGATAGTTCATGTTCTCACTGTGGGAACATGACTATCGCAGTGTTGCGGTCCAGGCTTGCCTACCGCGGTTCTTGAGGCCAAGCACCCACCCCTATGCCCCGATCTAGCTATTCTTCCGGTGGAAACCGGGAGAGTGCTACTTCGGTGAATAGACCGGGGACCTGAGGATTACGTTTAGGGCTTCCCCGCCGAGACAACCTCCGTGGGCCCCTATTCCCTCCCGCACACTGCACCCTGTTGTGTTGCCGGAAGAGCGTGGTGGTCCCTCAGCTAAGTGACCAACCTTCTCTTTCAGTGCACCAGCCGACAATCAGATGTCTATCGCGGCATCGGAAGGTGAGCTGCAGGTCTACCAGGCCAAGGCACTCGTGGACATGGCCCAGGGTGGGCCTGACCAATCGCTCATGGACGAGCTGCGCACTGCCACTGACCTCGCCCTCCGGGCGACGAAGGTGACGGCACGCTCGGTTGGTCAGGCGATGGCCACACTTGTGGTCCAGGAGCGCCACCTGTGGCTCAACCTGGCCGACATGAGAGAAACCGACAAGTATCGATTCTTGGACTCCCCCGTATCGCCGATGGGCCTGTTCGGTGACGCGTAACTTCGCCCAACAGTTCTTAGCCACACAGAAGCAGACAGAGGCGATCTGGCACATCCTGCCTCGGCGGTCTGCTGCTGCCTCCACCCAGCCGACGGTCACAGCTCCTCCGCATGCTTGTCGCTGAGGGCGCCGTCCGTCTCGTCCTCCGCCTCTGCCAAGTCTGCAAAGCAGCAGCCTCCACCCAGCAGACAGCAGGGAGCCGGGCGCGGACGCGGTGCCCAGCCCGCTTAGGCCGCAGCCAAGCCAGGAGGCAAGTAACGTAAGCGGTCACGCAAGCGGTCCCGACACGGGCGAGAAGACGGAGAACTGCTCTTCGGGAAACGGAGAAGGAGGAGAAGGGCCGGGTGGAAAATCCTTTGTTTCCTTTTGGTTTTGTTCCTTGGAGTCCAGCGGTACCCAAATTGTCAACAAAAGAGCAGTTTCCTATTCCTTCGGGTCCCAAGAGCCCCCTCTCATATCGCCAGCTGGCAGCGCTGTGTGTGTGCAGGCCGCGCTAAACACGCCTTCTCACACACCACCTGCCTCACTGTGGAACCAGGATGCTTCCAGCACGCAGACCCCACTTCGGGCCGCTTCGCCGTCTGAGTCGGGTCCCTGTGTTCCACTTCGCTGCCCTACTGTGGGTGCGTCTGTTGTGCCATTGGTCCCACTGGTACGCAGTCTGAGAGCCTGGGTAGCGCTTCCCAGCCCGTCCTGTTGGCTTATCCGCACTATCAGACTTGGCTACGCGATTCTGTCTACAGGGGTATTCTGTTCACCCGCATGCTGGCGGAGAACGTTCCTGTGCTTCGGGAGGAGATCGCAGTCCTACTGGCAAAGGACGAGCCGGTCCCTACAGCCGAGATGAGGTCGGGGTTTTACAGCCCTTACTTCATCGTACCCAAGAAAAGCGGTGGGTTACAGCCAATCTTGGACCTGCGAATCGGTCCCTTCACAGGCTGCCATTCAAGATGTTGACACAGAAACGCATTTTCGAATGCATCAACTGCCTCGAGTTGCTTGTGGTACGTCTTGCGTTGGGCCGCCTCAAAGGGATGTTACGAGGCAAGCACGTACTGGTCCATACAGACAGCACTGCGACCGTTTCGTACATCAACCATCAGGTTCGCAACTCGCCCGCCATCTCCTCCTATGGAGTCAGAAGCATCTGAGGTCACTACGTGCCATTCATATCCCAGGGGTGCTCAAGGGAGAATGGAGACTCCATCCCCAGGTGGTCCAGCTGATATGGGACCTCTTCGGAGCCTCACAGGTAGACCTGTTTGCCTCTCCGAACTCGACCCATTGCCAGTGGTTTTACTCCCTGACCGAGGGCACTCTCGGCACGGATGCACTGGCTCACAGCTGGCCCCGGGGCCTACGCAAGTATGCGTTTCCCCCAGTGAGTATGCTCGGTTAGATCGGTGCTTTCCTTCCTGCAAGAAGGGTTGGAGCAAAGGCTGTCTCCCTACATCCTCAAAGTGTATGTTGCCGCTGTTGCCGCACATCATGATGCAGTTGATGGTAAGTCCTTGGGGAAGCACAATCTAGTCATCAGGTTCCTGAGGGGGAGCGAGGTAAATCCGCATTGTCCTCTCTCTATACCCTCTTGGGATTTGCCTCTGGTGCTTACTTCACTGCAGAGACCACCCTTTGAGCCCTTGCAATCAGCTGAGTTAAAAACTCTGTCGATGAAAACAGTTCTCCTGGTTGCATTGGCTTCCATTAAGAGGGTAGGGGACCTGCACGCATTTTCGGTCGACGGAGCGTGCCTAGAATTCGGGCCTGCTAACTGTCACATGATCCAGCCCTAGCTTTGCTCTGACGCGTCCGCGCTCTGCAGATATACGTGGACAGAACTCAAAGCTTCAGGACCTCAGATCAGCTCTTCGTCTGTTACGGAGGCCAGCAGAAGGGAAAGGCTGTCTCCAAGCAGAGGATGGCCCACTGGATAGTGGATGCCATCGCCTTGGCATACCCGCTCGGGTTTACAAATCACTCCACAAGAGGAGTAGCTTCTTCCTGGGTGCAACAGATATATGTAGAGCTGCGGGCTGGGCGACACCGAACACGTTTGCTAGATTTTATAGCCTCCGTGTAGAAACGGTTGCTTCACGCGTGCTCGCCCCCAGTGGTCAGTAATGCCCGAAGCCCCATTTCTTGTGTCGGCTTGCTGCGCCATTCCCCTCCTCGGAGTGGATAAGTGCGCTATTTTGCTTCAGTAGTTCCCCACTAGTGAACCCTGTTAAGCTCCTCCGCCACCCCTTGCGGCTTCAGACATTGCGGAGTGTCTGTTGCTAGGCCAGCACTTAATATTGCTGTGTTGGCTGGGTGCCATATGTTGCGGCCCCTACGGCGGCCCCATATGTGTATTCTTCCACGGCAAGGCTCCCTTCAGCGAGCCCGTGTCTTTCCCTGGAGTCCGCTCTGTCATCTCTGCCAGATGTTGTCTCCTCCCTATGGCCGGAGCCATCCCAGGGACATTCCATATGTCTCTGCCCCCTGGACAGACCATATGTGTATTGCCACATATATCTCCCTACGAGCAGGATGTGGTCTCCGCAGCGTTTGTCGTACGTCGAACGTGACCAACTGAAAGGGATCGTCTCGGTTACGCATGTAAATCTCGTTCCCTGAAGGAGGGAATGGAGACGTACATCCCGCTGAGCGTGGGCCACTTGCTCGTCTCCTCAGCGAAAAACAAAGGTGCGTTTGCAGGCACTTCCTATTTATACCCGCGCTGCGGAGCGGAGTGCGACATGCAAATCTCGCACGGCAATGTTCATTGGCTCGTTTAGTACACACTCGAAGGTGATAGGGCTCTCATGCGATATCCCAATTCGTCAGTTCACATTCTGACGTACGTCTCTGTTCCCTCCTTCAGGGAATGAGACGTTTTCTTATGACTCAATGAGTGATGCTGTGAAGCTTCTTCCCTTCATTTCAGTACACAGTACATCCCTTTTCCTTCAGGAGTTTTTCTGTAGAAAGGCTGTTGTGGGAGTTAATGCTGGTTTACACTGATAATGTAACGTCAGGGTTGTTCTTGTGCATGCTGGGCAGTAACAGGGTGTATTTCTGTCCCAGGTGCCCGACCCCGGGCTGTGATGGCTCGGGACATATCACTGGCAACTACGCTTCACACAGAAGGTAATGTGAACACACTTCTATGTGAAAGAAGTTCACTTAAGTGTATCGTAATTAAAAGAAAATTCCAGATAATATTAATAAGATAAAAGGCCACTTGCGTGTACTTAGAGTACACTTTCATGACTATGTTTTTTAACACACTTAAGTACAATTTATAAAAATTGCTTTAAATACATTTTAAATAATTGTTTTAATAATCTATTGTCATGATTTAAAGAACTACAATTTTTTATTTGACTATAATAAGTACTCATTTTAAATGCATGCTAAAGTGTACTTCTTTTTCACAAGAGCTGAAGTAACAACAGCTTGTTTTCCCCCAGTTTGTCAGGATGTCCACGTGCTCGGAAGACTGGGATAAAGATGACACACAGTAAAGAGGACAAGGAGGACCAGGAGCCAATCAGGTACTGCCTTTAAACTCCAGTGAAGAGCTCCAAGAGCTCCGTCTGCTGTAAAATGACAGAAAAACAATAATTATTTCCATTCCTGGATGTGAATATTGCAAATATAGTCATTGCCGGCAAGTTGTGCTTACCAGCTCAGTTTGTTCAATAGTGACCCATGTTTAACATCAATATAAATAAATCAGAAAGTTAAACTAATAAGAGCAGGTAACACAATAAGGTTCCGTTAGTTAACTTTAGTTAATGTATTAACTAACATTAACTAACAATGGATAATTATTTGTTACAGTATTTATTAATCTTGGTTTATGTTAGTTAATAAAAATCAGCTGTTCATTGTTAGTTCATATCAGCTCAAGTTCATTAAAGAATATGATAATTTAACTTTTTCCATTTTAATAATGTATTTGTAAATGTTGAAATTAATATTAACTAAGACTAGGAAATGCTTTTTAGAAGTATTTTTCATTGTTAGTTCATGTTAACTAATGTAGTTAAAATTAACTAAAATTAACAAATGTTACCTAAGAGTAAATATTAAGTACATCAGAGTTTTTAATTAGGTTATAATTTTGTTTATTTTTTGTTTATAAATGTGTTATTTTATATCATAGAGAATACGATCATAGTTTTTATTAATAATTTGAATGCCTTTTTGCATTTTCAGTTTTCATTTTAATTTGAGTCAAAGTTTTAGTAAATTTGTTGTTTTTATAAGTTGTTTTGTCAATATTGTTTTTATTACTTTTATTTCATTCAAAACTATTTTTTAATAGTTTTAGTTATTGAACTACTTAACATGAGAAATGTTGCCTTGGCAACTAGCTGGAATAAAATAAGTTTAAGATTTTAGTTTATTTTATTTCAAGTAAAAAAAATTTTTTATGGTTTTAGTTTTAGTTAATGACCCTGGTACCAACTTGTGTTTTAGTTACTACTGTACAGCTGAAGTAAAATAACATTGATTTACTTTATCTGAAAGAGATCCTAGTACAGTGAAACAGTGGTTTGTTTGTGTTTGCAGGTGTCCGGTGCCAGGCTGTGATGGCCAGGGTCATATAACGGGTAAATATGCATCCCACCGCAGCGCGTCAGGCTGCCCTCTAGCGGCCAAACGGCAGAAGGACGGCTACATCAATGGCTCCCATTTCACATGGAAGGCTGGGAAGACAGACGGCATGTCATGTCCCACCCCGGGCTGTGACGGCTCTGGACACGTCAGTGGCAGTTTCTTGACCCACAGAAGGTGCTTCTTTATTTGCATAGGAAATTATTGGTAACACTTTACAATACGGGTGCACTAATATGCATTATTTCATGCTTAACTAATGCACAGATAATCATGAGTTAATGTATGACTCATGACGAACTAAACCATTTATTAATGATTACTGCATCAGCAACTAATGAAGATTATATATGATTAATAGATTAAGTAATCATTAAATTGTTATTAGTTAAATGTGTTATATTGTATTAATTCCCTAATAACATATTATATTAACTAATAGTCTAAATTCATATGTTATTACCACAATGGGTCAAAGCCATACATTTCAACTTCCAGTTGTCTGCTTTAATTAATCATTAGCTAACGATTTGCAAAGGTATCATGTTATGACTTTACTTGTTGAGGCACAGTTACACGCTCTGACTTCACATAGCCCGCAAAACAACAATGGCAGCCCCTACACTGTAAAATCCAACAGTTGTTCTTACTAAGACTTTTTAGTAAACTTTACTTAATGTCCAATAATTTGTTGAACTTACTTAAAACCATTTAGTAATCTGTTTGCAAACTATTTGCATGCTATGCCTTTGTTACTTAGAAAACCCAAGTAAACATTACTTGACTGGTTTGAGTACCATTTTGCTAAAGCAAAATTTTTTTTAAAAAAAAAACAGGCGGGCGGGCGGGCAAAAGGTTTTTGAGGCGGGGCAATTTTTTTAAGAGACTTTTCACTCATTTCCTCCACTTCCTCTCACCATTATTGTGATTAGTGTTCCCTTTGGTCGGGCACTTGGAACTTCATTCATATTATTATAACTCTCTTCCTATTGATGCAGCGATGCAACAAGAAATCATAGTTATCTGATTTCAAAGGAAGGGAAGTAATACACACACACACACATATATATATTTGTGAATTAATGATATATAAAATAACTTTAATTAATGTCAAATAATGATCTTTTAACATTTTTTGCTAACACCTATGGCATAAACTTTTAATTGGGTTGATATTATCCCTCTATATTTGTAACAATATCTTGCAATTGACCATGCTTGAGTCACACACAGACTTCAACATTCAGCATGCGAACCACAACAATGGTAACAAGGTTTTTTTTATTATTATTTATTTTTATTTTTATTATTAATAAGACCTTTACTATTTTATTTGCTGTTGTTATTGGGGTTATACTGACAAAAGACAAATGGTAAAATAAAGCCAAAAATAGTAAAACAAAGCAATTAATTTATTCATGCTGCAATGCACTCTGGGAGCTGGACTGAACTTTTGGGAGTTGGCTGACCTTTTGAAATTGAGTTACTTGTACTCAAGTTTTATGGTAACCTCTACAAATACACAAGTTAACTCTACAAAGTAGTAGTAAGTAGTATCAAGTAAAAAATGATGACCTAATTTGCTTGAAAATTTTGAGGCAATCAGTTTCCACAGCTTTTCTAAGTAAAGTCAACTTGTTACTTTTTACAGTGTACAGAAGCGGTGTTTATGAAAGTCGTACATTAAAAACCAAATCGTTTATTAAAATAAGGTATTGCTCTAACGTTATTTATCCGCAAATGTTATGCATTATCAGCAGCTTTTCTAGCGTTAGCTAGTTTTCAGTCCATTGAATGCAAGAATAAATGAATACCAAATACATTTCCAAATATACAAATAACGTAAAATAAAAGGTACAACAGCTTCTCTTGCCTTATGCACCGTTTTTTCTCTTCCATTTCCCTCAAATAAGCAAGGAGTAAGCACCTTTGGCGATAGAAATGATTGTAAATGAGCATAAGCCCGTACGGTCCGCCATGCTTTGTTTACATCTAGCTACCACAATTCCTTGCGCTTAGGCAGTTTGACGTGACTTTGCCTGGAAACGCTACAAATTTGTGAGTCGTGGTTTGAAGTCGTAACTTACGGGCTCAAAAACCTGCCTGAAATGCAGCATAAGTTCCTGCCTGTTTCCTGTTCATTGTCGGTTATTGTTCGTGTACACATGTTGGTGTGTTACATGTTGCTATTCATTAAAAACCTTGCTTCGTCTACCTTCATCCGTGACATCTATAGCCCCCCAGGACTCAATTTTAAAAATAAAAATAAAAAGACATAATACAAAAAAATAATAATTTTTAAATCACCAATCAATTTTTAGGTTTCAAGTGTTATGAAAGATATAACCAAATGATTTGATATACAATTTTGCTTCATGCAATACGTGTGTAAAATTGCCATAAGCGGGTTTTCCCATTCAATGCAATGTATCTATACATTGTACCTAATTTGCATATTAATGTGTTCTTGGAGCAACATGTAATGAAAAAAGAAGTGTAATAATGGGATTAGTAATTGGCAAGATTTTCATAATAATATCTAATATTTCTTAGGAATATTGAAACATAATTTCTTTCCCTATTCATTGTGTCACCCAAAATGCTTGATAAACATGATTTACCGTAAGTCCCGGTGGCCTCTACAGTGGACATGTATGAAATCGATGTCCTGTTCGTAGCAGAAAGTCATATGTTGTTTTGAAACCCCATAACATTTTCCTGAGATGTCGATTTATGACAGTTAAAAAATGTGTCCGATTTAAATGATAATTACAAAATATTATCATATTTCCATAAGAGTGTTCAATTTGATCACTACATTGGTATCTCTGCCTGAATGTGCCCTGAATGTGCTCTTTACAGGACATCCAGGCTTAAAAACTGTGACATGTATGTTGCCAGAGAAATTCACTAAAATATAATGTCCACTACAGAGGACTAAAGTCTATTCCTGGGTCCCAGGACGATTTAAATACACAGATCACTGTTTTGCAATGACAAAATGTTTTATAAGTTATCTTCAAAACCATTCACATTAAAAGTCAAGATTAAAAAGAGAATAACCATTCAATAAATGTGCTGAGAGGAGATCTAGTGACATCTGTGGTCTAGAGGAAAATTAAAAGTAGGATGGAAGTCTTACTCCAGAGGGCGTCTTGCAACATCTTACCCTAAACAACAGCATCAAAAATAGAAACAGAGTGACGGGAACAACAAATAAGAACAAGACCGTAGTGTTCAGGATCTGCACACATGATAGATTAACCAAGCTATTTATACAACAGAAACTCAGAAACAGATGGTACTATAGCAGTGCTTTTTCAGGGCTACGTTTAGTATGGAATACTAGTGAACTGCATACTGTCCTGCTGTTTTACTATTATTTAGCATAGTATGTAGTATACACATACTGTATATCAGGAGTTCTCAGCTCTGGCCCTCGAAGTCCACTTTCCTGCAGAGTTTAGCTCTAACCTTGATCAAACTCACCTGTCTGTAGGTTTCTCGTAATCCTGAAGACCTTGATTGGCTTGTTCAGGTGTGTTTGATTAGGGTTGGAGCTGAACTGTAAAGGAAAGTGGACCTCGAGGGCCAGAGTTGAGAACCCCTGCTATATACAGTTGGGTCAGAATTATTGGCACCCCTGGTAAATATGATCAAAAATGTCTGTAAAAATAAATCTGCATTATTTATCCTTTTGATCTTTCATTCAAAAAATTCGCAAAAATCTAACCTTTCATTGAAGTAAAAGAATTGAAACTGGGGGGTTGAACACATTATGAAATAAATGTTTTTCGCCAAAAACACGTTGGACATATTTAATAGCACCGTTTTATTAAATACTTTTTGCAACCTCCTTTTGCCGAGATAACAGCTCTGAGTCTTCTCCTATAATGCCTGATGAGTTTGGAGATCAGAGGTCATTCCTCCATACAGAATCTCTCCAGATCCTTCAGATTCCCAGCTTTTCTCTTCAGTTCATCACTCATCTTCTATAGGGTTCAGGTCAGGGGACTGAGACGGCCTTCATTTTGTGTTCAGTGACACATTTGTGTGTTGATTTTGATGTTTGTTTTGGATCGTTGTCCTGATGGAAGATCAACCACGGCCCATTATAAGATTTCTAGCAGAGGCCGTCAGGTTTTGATGTTTTATCTGTTGGTATTTGCTAGAATCCATTATACCATGAATCTGAACAAGATGTCCAGGACCTCCAGCAAAATAAAAATAGGCCCACAACATTAAAGATCCAGCGGTGTATTTAGCCGTGGGCATGGGGGACTTTGGATCCATGTTTGCACCAACCCCATCTGGTGGATCTGCTGCCTAAAAGCTATTTTATAGTTTCATCTGACCACAGAACCAGGTCCCTTTTGAGGTCCAGTCGTGTCTGACAACTGAATATGCTGGAGTTTGTTTCTGGATGAGCGAGGAGGATTTTTCTTGAATCCCTCCTGAACAACATGTGGTGATGTAGGGGTTATTTTATAAATGTTTTAGTACTTCTGAGCTCAAGACTAATCTCTGCAATTCTCCATCTGTGATCTTGGAGAGTCTTTGTCCACTCAAACTCTCCTCCTCGCCGCATTAGGACGATAGACACACGTCCTCTTCCAGGCAGATTCATAACATCTTTAGTTGATTGGAACTTCTTAATTATTGCCCTGATGGTGGAAATGGGAATTTCCAATGCTTTAGCTGTTTTCCTACAGCCACTTTCTATTTAGTGAAGCTCAACAATCTTTTGCTGCACATCAGAACTATATTCTGTGGTTTTACTCATTGTGATGAATGATTAAGGGAATTTGGCCTTTGTGTTTCCTCATATTTATACTCCTGTGGAACAGGAAGTCATGGCTGGACAATTTCATGCTCCTAGTCACCCTGGTGTGCTAAAAATGTAATTATGAATGGGAATATACTTCAGAGATATTTTACTCATAGAAAATTCTAGGGGTGCCAATAATTCTGACCGCAACTGTATAATATATACTACACTATATTTATGGGTTATTTCATGCATACAGAAAATGTACATACTGTGCAGTAAATAGTATACATACTGTAGATACAGTAAGAATAGTATGATAGTGTGCTATTCTAAACGGCACATGAGTCCAGTCAATATTTAGGTGAGAGTGCCCTCTGCTGCTCTGTCAGGGGTGTAGTAGGTACATTAATGACAACAAATAATGATTATAGGTTTGTCAACTTATGCAAAGACAAAAAAATGTTTTTTAGGAAAATATAAGAAACTCTCATTTATTTACACCATATATAATACTGTTAAAAAGTTTGTGATCAGTAAGATTTTTTATGTTTTTGAAAGAAGTCTCTTCTGCTCACCAAATCTGCACTTAAAAAAAAAAAAGTAATATTATGAAATATTATTACAATTTAAAAGAGCTGTTTTCTATTTAAATCAATTTTTTTTAAAAGTGTAATTTATTCCTGTGATCAAATCGGAAATTTCAACATCATTACTCCAGTTTTCAGTGTCACATGATCCTTCAGAAATCTTTTCAGGATTCTTTGATGAATAGAAATGTTAAAAGCACACCATTTATGTGAAATAAACATCTTTTGTATCATTATAAATGTATTTACTGTCACTTTTGATACATTTTATGCGTCCTTGCTCAATAAAAGTATTAATTTCTTTCAACAATAACAACAAATATCTATTATTAGTAGGTAACTGCTGACAACAAAATGCTACTAATGGAAACGTGTTAATAATCCATGTTTCATGCTCCACATTCTCCTTTCTCTCATCTCTGCAGTCTCTCTGGTTGCCCACGTGCCACAGCGGCAATGAAGAAAGCACGACTATCAGGAGTGGACATGCTCTCAATAAAACAGCAAACAAGCAATGGTAAACATTTTAAATCTCACATTACACTGTAGAGCTCAAAACAAAACACCAAGACTTTTCACTTAAACTCCAAAATATGCAAGTAAAAATGCAATCTGTGAGAGTTCATGCAATTCTCTGCATGTCTGTGCACATAAGTGATTTTTAATGCCTGGGAATAATTCAAACCAACCAAGAGTTTATGCGAACATATATGAGCACAATTATAGAGTAAGCATAGTGTAAAATGATAGGGTGTTTTTATGTGCAGGTGTGTATTTGCTTTTTCTGCTATATATCGTGTTTGTCTGTTCTCACTCTAGGTTTAGACTGTGATGCAGATGTTAAACAGCTGGATGATGATATTAAAGATTTACATGAATCAAATTCACATGTGGAGGCGGATATGATCAAACTTAGAACACAGGTGAGGGTATTTATAGAATGATTTCCATATGTGAGTATGAACTAGTGGTCAAAAGTTTGGAATAATTATGATTTTGTTAATGTTTTTGAAGGAAGTCTCTTGTGCTGGCTGTATTCATTTGATCTTTGAAAATACAGTAAAAAGAGTAATATTGTAAAATATTATATGATTGTATTCTATTTGTATATACACCGATCAGGCATAACATTATGACGACCTTCCTAATATTGTGTTGGTCCCCCCTTTTGCTGCCAAAATAGCCCTGACCCGTCAAAGCATTGACTCCACTAGACCCCTGAAGGTGTGCTGTGGTATCTGGCACCAAGATGTTAGCAGCAGATCCTTTAAGTCCTGTAAGTTGCGATTCTGACACCTTTCTATCAGAACCAGCTTTAACTTCTTGAGCAATTTGAGCTACAGTAGCTCGTCTGTTTGATCGGACCACACGGGCCAGTCTTCGCTCCCCACGTGTATCAATGAGCCTTGGCTGCCTATGACCCTGTCACCGGTTCACCGTTGTTCCTTCCCTTACGAAAATGAACCATAAAATAAAACCAAAAAAAAACATGGTTATTGTAGTTAAACCTACTCTAACCATAGTTTAACCATGGTATTTGTGGTAAAACTGGTTATATAAATGGTAATCAATTAGCCAAAAAAACATGGTTACTACACTTTTACTATAATAAAACCATGGTTATTTTTCGTAAGGGGTTCCTTGGACCACTTTTGATAGATACTGACCACTGCAGATCAGGAACACCCCACAAGAGCTGCAGTTTTGGAGATGCTCTGACCCAGTCGTCTAGCCCATTGGTTTTCAAACCTGTCCTGGAGGCACCCCAGCCCTGCACATTTTGTATGTCTCCCTTATCAGACACACCCAATGTAGTTCTTGCAGTCTCTACTAACGAGCTGATGAGTTGGGGTGCCTCCAGGACAGGTTTAAAAACCACTGGTCTAGCATCACAATTTGGCCCTGGTCACACTCGCTCACATCCTTACACTTGCCCATTTTTCCTGCTTCTAACACATCAACTTTGAGGACAAAATGTTCACTTGCTGCCTAATATATCCCACCCACTAACAGGTGCCGTGATGAAGAGATAATCAGTGTTATTCACTTCACCTGTCAGTGGTCATAATGTTAGGCCTGATCGGTGCATGTATATAGTGATACATTCACTACTATTTAAAAGTTATTTTTTGTTTGTTTTAAAGAAATTAATAACTTTATTCAGGAAGTATGCATTAAACTGATCATAAGTGACAGTAAAGTCATTTATAATGTTACAGAAAATGTATAATAGGCCTTACAGTGTAAATGCAGAATTTAGGGGAGAGTGGGGCACAACCTAACGCAGGGCTAATTGTAACACACATGGTTTAACACTTTCCACACATGCCAGGATGACGAAACTTAGTCTATTTACTAGTTGCCATTTCAACACTATTTAGAGAAAAAAATGTGTCAAAATTAAAAAATCTTTGGAAGATATCACTGAACATTTATTTAACCATAGCAAAAGTAAATTTCTTACTTAAGTTAATTTTTCATATCTGTTTTCTGTGTTTATTTAAAATAAGACAAATCTGATATTATTTTAATCTTATATCTGTTATTTAACAGTTGAGATAGTTCTTTAATGCTGATCTAACCAGCAGAAGACACGAGCCGGGGTTAAATCCCAGTTGCACAGATGGGGCATGTTGTACGCCATTATATTCTATACTTTATGAATTCTATTGAGAAACCATGAGAAAAAAGTGAATAAAGACTGAGAGTAAATGTTCAGAAATGCTTTATTATTATTATTTTTTGAACTATGCTGTATAACTGTGTTTTGAGGTGTGCTTGTTGTCAAACTCAAAAATTAGTTTATTTTTAATGATTAAAAAATGCCATTATTTTATTTGAAAAAGGTAACAATTGTATTTTATTGACAAAATATTTTAATTTGTCTTGGATATTTTTTTGATTATATCAGGTAACATTTTAAGCTGCCATAAGGTCACGTTACAATGTACTCCACCTATGGGGAATGTGTCACATTTCACTTCTTTTGGGGTAAATCAAGAAAAAAGTATACACTGTATTAATGAAACAAAACCACATAATTTTACTAGACGTGTGCAATTAATGTGGGAAAAGTGGATTTACACAAACTGAGAAAGTCAAAAAGCATTAGGTTGTGCCCCACTCTCCCCTATGTAATAAATCAAACATTTCAATCCCACAGTGTGCTTACTATAGTCTTAGTTTAAACATGTTTAAACAACAGAATTAACAAATCTGCCGATTCATGTCTCACAGATTACCACAATGGAGTCTAATCTGACGTCCTTAGAGGAAGAAAACAAGGTGATTGAACAACAAAATGAATCTCTCCTGCATGAGCTGGCCAAACTCAGCCATTCACTGATAAACAGTTTAGCTAATATCCAGCTACCTCAGATGGTAAGGGCTGCCATCCCCATCGGACAGGTCGTGGACAAAGAGCATATTGCTTTAATCTGTTCAATTAGAAAAATCAAGAAAGAACTTTTTTAGGCTTGAGGCCGCAGTTCTTCGCACATTAAGTAAACTGAGCATACTAGCCTGTTCTTTAGCAATATGGCACAACTGGGGTCATTTTAAACTAGTCCATACATCAAAAGTTGTGGTCAACTGGTGTAATCTGAATTTGACGTATTGTTATTGACAGAGTCAAGGGAACATCACTTTGAGCTGAAAGCATCTTTAAAAGACCAGCTCTACTAAAAACCTGTAATCAGACCCTAAATCCCACAGCCTTGCAAAGTATGAACAGTTATTTACCATTAACACTAAAGTGCTTTCAACCAGTCACAATACGTTTGGAATTTAAATGCTTTTATTGGAATACATAACAATTCTAGTAGTATCATTCAGGGGTTTTATAAAATATGTTTTTCTCTGTTACATTCAAAATATCTGTGGTTAAACAATATAGGGTTAAACGTCTATGCCAAACTGGCTAAACTACCAAATATCATACAGCATCACATTATTCATTGTCAACATCTTAGCAAAATCTGATTTTTTCCTTCATAACAGAGCTGAAATTATGAGCTTGATGAGGCCAATGTAAGTGTAAACATAATAAAACATAGTGGGGAAAAAAGTGGGAATGCACATATACAATGGACATATACAAATGTTTAGATAAAACATTTAGAAAGTTAGTCACTGGGACACAAATGGCATCATGTCCTAAAAATGCACCGATAAATGACCCAGACATGGTCTTAGATTGGGTGTTCAGACAGAAGTGGCCAGATCTTTTATGTATTGAGCATGTTGAACACTGTAAGCTAATACGCTTTTGTTTTTTTCCTCTAGAAATCACTTCACAAAGAGCCTCCAGTTAGACACAACAGCTGTTTACAGTTGCATCAGAGAGTAAGACCACAGTTGAACTCTTACCCTCACCATAAATATGAATATTTGTAAGCTTTGAATATGTCAGTCAATTTTAAACTGTCAAAGTGCAGTTGGTGTTGGTCATGATGAAAGTAATTTAATCTTACATTCATGATATGTCCACCTGAATACATTTTTGTTGTTCAAGGTTACTAATACTAACTAATTTTGATTTATTCTTTTATATATATATATATATATACACTCACCTAAAGGATTATTAGGAACACCTGTTCAATTTCTCATTAATGCAATTATCTAATCAACCAATCACATGGCAGTTGCTTCAATGCATTTAGGGGTGTGGTCCTGGTCAAGACAATCTCCTGAACTCCAAACTGAATGTCAGAATGGGAAAGAAAGGTGATTTAAGCAATTTTGAGCGTGGCATGGTTGTTGGTGCCAGACGGGCCGGTCTGAGTATTTCACAATCTGCTCAGTTACTGGGATTTTCACGCACAACCATTTCTAGAGTTTACAAAGAATGGTGTGAAAAGGGAAAAACATCCAGTATGCGGCAGTCCTGTGGGCGAAAATGCCTTGTTGATGCTAGAGGTCAGAGGAGAATGGGCCGACTGATTCAAGCTGATAGAAGAGCAACTTTGACTGAAATAACCACTCGTTACAACCGAGGTATGCAGCAAAGCATTTGTGAAGCCACAACACGCACAACCTTGAGGCGGATGGGCTACAACAGCAGAAGACCCCACCGGGTACCACTCATCTCCACTACAAATAGGAAAAAGAGGCTACAATTTGCACGAGCTCACCAAAATTGGACAGTTGAAGACTGGAAAAATATTGCCTGGTCTGATGAGTCTCGATTTCGAGACATTCAGATGGTAGAGTCAGAATTTGCCGTAAACAGAATGAGAACATGGATCCATCATGCCTTGTTACCACTGTGCAGGCTGGTGGTGGTGGTGTAATGTTGTGGGGGATGTTTTCTTGGCACACTTAAGGCCCCTTAGTGCCAATTGGGCATCGTTTAAATGCCACGGCCTACCTGAGCATTGTTTCTGACCATGTCCATCCCTTTATGACCACCATGTACCCATCCTCTGATGGCTACTTCCAGCAGGATAATGCACCATGTCACAAAGCTCGAATCATTTCAAATTTGTTTCTTGAACATGACAATGAGTTCACTGTACTAAAATGGCCCCCACAGTCACCAGATCTCAACCCAATAGAGCATCTTTGGGATGTGGTGGAACGGGAGCTTCGTGCCCTGGATGTGCATCCCACAAATCTCCATCAACTGCAAGATGCTATCCTATCAATATGGGCCAACATTTCTAAAGAATGCTTTCAGCACCTTGTTGAATCAATGCCACGTAGAATTAAGGCAGTTCTGAAGGCGAAAGGGGGATAAACACAGTATTAGTATGGTGTTCCTAATAATCCTTTAGGTGAGTGTATATTATAATCATTTGGTCCAGCATTTTTGTTTTATGTTAGCAAATGAGTCCAAACATTTCCCTTTACACTGAATAAATTGAATAAATGAATGAAAAAGTTTTTTTTATTTCTTTTAATGAAAGTTTTATCCATCATTATTATCTATAAAGATGTTTGTAGCTCTATAATTCATATCAGATTTGGAAAAATTCAGAATTTAAGAATTGCTGTCCTTTCGTTTCACAACAGTGAATTTGAATTACTACCCACTTTTCTACCCACCTACCTACCTACCTAACTAACTAACTAACTAACTAAAACATAAATAGTTAAATCTTTGTTTTAACAAATTAAGCCGATTTGGTCCCTGATATGCAGAACACGTTCCTTATCAGTCAGTCACGTTCAATGTTACGTCAGAAGTGAACTGACGAATTGGGATCTCGCCTGACAGCCCAATCACCTTCAAGTGTAAACAAAACAAGCCAATGGACATTGGCGAGCGAGATTTGCACCGTGAACCACGCCCCGCAAAGTGAGTATATAAGGAAGCGTGCAACGCTCACTCATTTAAGCTTTTGCTTCGGAGTCGAGCGTTTAGTCAATTCTGCTCTGCAGTCATCTACTACGAGTGTTCTACAAACACGGAAGAAGCTCTCCAAAGAGTGTTGGTGTGACGACGTGTCAGCGGTGTTCGCCATTCAAAAGAGCATTTCCTCTGCATTAATTGCAGCTCAACTAAAAGAGTACTGTGCACACTGCAGACTTTTAATAGTCTGTTTCCATGTGCGCTTCAGCACTAAAAGCGATTTTCCCTAAAAGAGCAAACACGGGTGTGATGTTGCGTCTTTTTCAAGATGGCATTGCACCCATGTGTTCCTGGATGTGGTCGTTTCCTGTCTCCATCTGACAGTCACAATCACTGCCTCACGTGTCTGGGTTGAAAGCACGCTGAAGTGGCGTTCATGGATGAGTCATGTACCCACTGCGGGAAGATGACCATCACAATGCTGCGGTCGAGACTCGAAAGAGGTGGAGTCCCTGTCGATGGCAGTGTGTGATGCTATGCCTTACCACTCTCATCCCCCTCTTCTATCGCCAGCAGGCAGTGAGGTGCGGTTTGAGGATGTGATGCCTTCTCACGTGGAGCCAGATAAGTGTTGTGATGCACACTCGGTCCCCACTTCAGGACGCTGTGCGGCTATGCGATTCAGTTCGTCCAGCAACTCCCCAGGTTCAGTGGCATCTGGTTCAACTCAGTGGCGTACAAGGATGCTCCTGTCCTGCATGCAGAGATTGCAGTCCTACTGGTGAAGGACGCGATAGAGCTGGTCCCTCCATACGATATGAAGACAGGGTTTTACAGCCTGTACTTCATTATACCCAAAAAAGGCGGTGGGTTATAACCATCTTGGACCTGCATGTCTTGAATCAGGCCCTTCACAAGCTCCCGTTCAAGATGTTAATGCAGAGATGCATCTTCGAATGCATTCATCCTTAAAATTGGTTTGCAGCGATCGACCTGAAGGACACATACTTTCATGTCTCAATCCTCCCTTGACACAGACCGTTCCTATGCTTTGCGTTCGAGTGATCGGCATACCTGTACAAAGTCCTCCCCTTCGGGCTGTCCCTGTCGTCTTCATGAAAGTCGCGGAGATGGCCCTTGCCCCTCTATGGGAGCACGGTGTTCGCATTCTTAACTACCTCGATGACTGGCTCATCCTGGCCTACTCGCAAGAGCAGTTGTGCGAACACAGGGACTTGGCGCTCAGGTACCTCAGCTATCTGGAGCTTCGGGGTCTCTCCCCCATGCAGAGAATCTCTTTTCTCTCTATGGAGTTGGACTCGGCCAACATAACAGCACGTCTCACGAATGAGCATGCTCAGTCAGTGCTGAACTGCCTGAATTCATTCATTCACTGCTCCTGGGGTATATGGCATCCGCAGCCGCAGTCATGCCGCTCGGGTTGCTTCATATGAGACTGCTTCAGCACTGGCTTCACAGCCGAGTCCTGAGATGGCCGTGGCACCACAGCACGCACCGGGTGACAATCACCCCAGCCTGTCACCAAACCTTCAGGCCGTGGTCAGACCTTGCTTTTCTACGGGCAGGAGTTCCCCTAGAACAAGTGTCCATGCATATTGTTGTCTCAACAGATGCCTCTGGCTCCTGGATAGGACCTCAACTGCAGTGGCACATCAATTGTTTCAAGTTGCTAGCAGTACGGCAGTAGCAGTACCGCTTCACCTCGCTGCTACAGGGCAAGAATGTGCTGGTCCGGACAGACAACATTGCATCCATTGCGTACATCATTGCAGACAGTTGTTTTACTCCCTGACCAAGGGGACCCTCTGTATGGATACGCTGGCACACAGCTGGCTTCAGGGCCAACCAAGTATGCATTTCCCCTAGTGAGCCTGCTTGCACAGACACTGTGTAAGGTTAGGGAGGATGAGGAGCAGGTCTTGCTAGTTGCGCCATACTAGCACAACTGGACCTGGTTTCCAGAACTGATGCTCCTCGCGACAGTCTCTCCCTAGCAAATTCCTCTGATGAAGGACCTGCTTTCTCAAAGATGGCACCTTATGGCACCCACGGCTGGACCTCTGGAACCTCCAATTGTGGTCTCTGGACCGGACGCAGAGGTTTTAAGTGATCTACCCCTATCGGTAACGTTGAACGTGACTGACTGATGGGGAACGTCTAGGTTACTAATGTAACCCCATTCCCTGAAGGAGGGAACAGAGATGTTACATCCTGTCGCCACAATCGCTGTAACACTGCTGAATGGCCGGGACACTGGCACCTCAGTGCAACACTTAAATAAGCGACCACTGCACGCTTCCTTATATACCGATGCAAATCTCGCTCGGCAATGTCTATTGGCTTGTTTTGTTTACACTCGAAGGTGATTGGGCTCTCAGGCAAGATTCCAATTCGGTAGTTCACTTCTAACGTAACATCATTAGTAACCTTGAAGATTTCTCAACTGATTAGACTGACAGTATTGAATTTAGTTGTAAGATTTATTATAATCAAAGCAATTAACAGCCATTAAAAGTTTTGTTTTGCATATAGCAGCACAACATTTTTATCATATCCCTTCATTAAAAAAAAATTGGCATTAAAATTTAAATCTAATGGCACCATTTTGAAATAGTTACATTAATTTATTTGAATTGTATTCAATTTTTTATTCTGCATCCTGTTTGCCACCTAAATTAAACAAAAGGAACTAAATTAGAAATTCAATTCTTTCCATTTTTTATTTTTTTTTTCATATAATTTGTCTAAATTCTGTCTAAAAAGTGTACAACCTAGATTCATGTGTTGTTTCATCTGCCACGTACTGTATTTCATCTGACAGGAGCTTTCCTCTGTGTTTCACAGGAGCCAATGAGCGAACAGAGCTTTGACGCATATGTGACCACGCTAACAGACATGTACAGCAATCAAGATCAGTATCAGAGTGCAGAGAACAAGGCCCTGCTAGAAAATATCAAACAAGCAGTACAAGGCATTCAAGTCTAGCATCTCAGAATGAAGGGGCCACTTTCCTTAAACGAAGGAACATGGGACAAAAGACACTTTCAGAAAGAAAAAAAAATAATCATATGGGATGCCTCACACTTTGCTGTTGTAGTTTATCGAAGAGTGTTAAATTCATGTTCTTTTAAAAAGTGTTATGCTGACTAAACATAATTTTTCTTTGGGTTTATTTTTCTGGCCTTGCTTTAAAAAAGAATGATCTGCAAAATAGGTTTTGAAAGCATTCACATTTTGTACGTGTAAAGTGAATCATCCTTCTCGCTGCTCATTGATGCACCTTTTAGTGTATATTATACAACAGTAATGCAACCACTACTGAACATTAGTTTGTGATGCTTGCTGAGATAGAGAGTTAAAATCACAGAGGTTGGCTCAGTGAAAGATCGACTGAAAGATGTTTTTTTTATCATTAATATCAATGGTTACACTTTTTTTTAATAGTTCACTTTAGACATTCTACTAACTGTAAGTAACTTTGCAACTACATTTCAACTAAGGCCCTGTTTACAACTGGTATTAAGATGTGTTTTGGTCGGTTGGATCACAAGTGGACGACGCTAAATTCAGGTGTAAACAGGGTCTAAAACGGTTTAAGCGTGTCCACTTTCAACCAGATTGCTTTTGTAGTGTAGATGCTAGAGTGTAGTGTAGAATGTGTTTGATCAGCAACAAAAGACGCCTACTCTCCACCTACTGACCTAATGCGTAAACATTAGCCAGACGGGATTTAAACTTTGTCGGCTGGAGACCCAAGTTCGGTTTGAAGATGAAAAACGTACCAAACATTTCTCCCACCATTCCTGATTTCTAACACATACTCACAGCGTTCGGCTCAGCTGTCAAAGCAGAAACAAATGTTGATGCTCTTTGTATGTTTTTCCGTTGTCTCCGGTCACATTCATATGTAAATTGCGTGAGCTTATTTCGTCCATTAGATCAAAAGATCTGAAAAAGCCCATACATTTCCCTGCCCATAGACCCTCCCCTCAAAGAAATCAGGACAGAAGTGGTTGAAAATGGACAAAAGAGACGGATTAAAACACCAGGTGTAAATGGGTATGTGTCTCCCTTGTCTACCTGTGATCCAATCAACCAAAACGCATTTTAATACCATGTGTAAACAGGGCCTAACTCATAAATTTGCAACTACTAGTCAACTAACTCTCATTAAAGTATTAGTAGACTGTTGGGTTTGGGTTAGCATCAAAATAAAGCAGACAGACTAACACTCTAATGACTGCTAGTTGACATGCAGTTGCAAAGTAAAGGCTGATTTATACTTCTGATTCTGACCTGCGCCGTAACCTCTACGCCGTGGGCTACGCGTTGATTTTCATTTATACTTCTGTGTCCTTGTCCGTGGCAATGCACAGTTACAAATGCAGAGGGAGCATGTGTACCCCGAGGGAGACCAATCACAGCGCTTGCGTTCCGCGTAAAATTGACACGTTTTTGAAGAGGTGCACATCAGGGTATGTACGTCGTAGGCTACGCGTGCAACACACAGCCTACGACGTAGCTACGGTGTACACTCGACGCAGAAGTATAAATTGGGCTTTACTTGTAGTTAGTAGAATGTCGAGTGGACCATCGAAATAAGGCATTATCATATCAACTATCAATTATAAGAATGTGTAAAAAAAACACTGGTGTTGAAAACACAGATCATGCAAAAGGAAACGCTTTGATTATTTGTGGCTTCGTCATTTATTCTGCATCAGTGTAACGGCAATAGCGGCTCCAACATCGCCACATACATCTTCATTTGGTCTATTCTTGAAATAACAGTAGCCGGAATGGAACTGTCTCAGCAATATTTGACTAAACCATGTGTATATAAAGAAAAAAGAGATGCAATCTATGTGGTGGGTATATGCAATTTCATGTTTGTAAACAGTGGAAGCTACAGAATCTTTTTACTATATGTAAATGATTGATTTTTATATAAATCTTTTAATACAAATGTTTTAAAGGGAAGTGGAAATTAGGTTTAGAGACGGACGATGCTCTATGAGTTTCATTTTGTTGCTGCGCAGGGACACCTTGGTTTCCATGCTTGGATCTTTGTACCGTGTGGAAATTAACGCATAAGGAAATTTGTAAAGAATATACACAGTATAGACAATGAAAACGGGACCTACAGGGTTTTTGCCCCCACTTTTGTGCCAGAAGACTATTTGCACTTATCCCACCTTCGGACGATGTGCAATCTCCAGGTGTCTCTTTGGCACGAGGAAGGCGCGATGACAGACGTTCAGCGGTTTGACGAGAGATTACAGGGATTGAAATATTAATGAGGACAATATCTTTACAAGAAATATTGTGCATTTTTAAATAATGATGCTAGTTCGTTGAGTATGTTCTATATCATACGAAATAATCCCCAGCAGCACTTTATGTCTAATCACTGTAAAAAATCATAAAAGAGTATAGTCAATCAAAATAAAGCGTTTCGAGAAGAAAATCTCCCACTGCGCTGGGATCGGCGGTTAGAGTCATCAGTAGAGTTTAAGGGTGTCGCGGCACTACGTGCACCCCTAATTTCCATTGTACTATTAGCTGTAGCAACCTTGTTAATACCTTATTGAGAGCTAACGCAAAGGTGCTTGTGCTTCACTGGATCTCATCCATTGTACAAATCGGCCCTTTTTTAGGGCTCCATCATTCATGCACTGCATCACATCTGCAGCTTTTTGCCAATATAGTAATGCTTTCAATAGAGAATAGCTAGTATGGGTTTTTGAATCGATTATCATCATCGGTACAATGGAAATGGGAATTTAAGCACAAACATGTTACTGGTGGTGCATAATATAGATTTTTTTTTTAAAGGACATACGTGACTAATTACCCAAGGTAAGTCGCGTATTAGAATGCGATTTTTCATATGAATTATTGTGAATTCATGAGTTTATTTATTTCAGAATTCTTCATTTCAAGGTTGATTTGTTTAATCATCAATGAAGACAGGATTTTGTATAAACTATCGTGCTCTCTGTGGAACTGGAGTTTGATTTATTTTTGTACGATACAGCATGAATTTGTTGACATTTTAATTTTACTATAAATGTGTGAGATCACAAGTTGCGGTGAGTTTTCATTTTTAAATTGTGGAAATTTGTACAATATTTGTCATGCTGGATGTTGACACATCGTACTCTGAATAAAGAAAATGGTGTTGCCACAGACTCGAGTAGACTTCTTCTAAGATTTGTTGGGGAGGAAGAAATGCTTAAAACGATACGGCTTCATAAATTGATGTTTCATGCAAATCCTACTTGGTATGAGTATGCGATTTCTTCAAATAAAGAGCTCTGTTTATGGCTTTAATTATTTTAAGCCTCCATGAACCAATAAAAAAGTACAAGTAAGGCATACAATTGTTTTTTAATCATTTGCATCATTTTCATATGTGCATTTTTAACCTTTGTGATGGAAAGTGCATGCTCATTTAGTTTGAACAACTACCAGGTGTATTTTTGGGATTGCACTTCCATCCATTATCTCACAATTCTGACTTTATTGAGTATGCATCGAAGAAATGGTTAAAGTCCTCATGAAATCAAAATTGATCTTATTTACTTTGTCAGCACACATTACAGGTCTTAGGGTGAACAATTCATCCGTGCAAGTTAATACACAGAAAAAAATTGCTTGCCGTGGTAATCTTTAATCAAAATCTGAAAAGTAACTTCCGGTCTGGAATGGTGTTCCCTTTCCGGTGACGGCAGTTTGACGGCTTGGGTTTGAATATCCTTAACCACTCCCCTCCAACCGTAAGTCTGCTATGGACGCGAGATGGAGGAGCGGTGAAGTAAAACCCTGCCCTCTATAGACCAATTTTCAGCCTACGTCACACTGACGTCACACAGGTTCAACTGCGCATGTCGGTTGCATGTTATAATGTGTGAAACACATTGGTTTGAATCGTGCTGTAGGCTATACATATAACAACAGTTGAATGATATCAGCAAATAAGCAGTTAAATTTGATTAAATGTTTGATTAAATTGCTGACACTTAATAATGAAAATGTGAAAGTTTAAGATTAAGTTTAAGATCGATATATATATATTAAATAGCCTAGATTTTGAAAATATATACGAGGCTCAACATCCATTTAAGCATGCGTGTTTAGGCTATTTTTATAAATAAATATCAGTAAATAATGGTAATATAAATTATATAAGAAAGTTAAATACTAGCTAGTTAAATAGCCTATGTTTTATAGTACCCCACAGAGATGCGTCATATGCCGCTTTGCGCGGAAAGAGATGTGGGACATGAGCAGGAAAGCGAGCATCGTTTTGCTTATATCTTCATATTTTCTCCTGATGTTCCAAAACTGATACTTGTAGTAAAATATGTGAAGAACTAATTTATCTTCCGCAGGGTCAAGAACAACTGTTTGATTATGCGCTGCGAGAAAAAACAACAAAAAAACATAAAAATCTCCGGTTTGTAATGCATAGCCTACACACAAACTTGACGCAAACTGTGTTAAATAGAATTTGAAGTAAAATGTATCTGTCCTACACCGTTTTCTACTTTACCACAGTAAATGATGCGAATACTCATAATTAAAAGCAAACAAAAGGAATAAACGTGTATAATCCTCTGTGGGAGACGTAAATGAAGAGTTGGGAAAATAAATAAGAGATTCCATGTCCAGTCGAATAAAATGGAGTACGCCTATTTTTAAATTCGTGGAAAATCGGGTGACCAGATCTCAAAACACAGGCAAAGCTTAAATTTAGCTCACCTCACAAAGCCGACTTCTCTCGTTCGGCATGAATCCATGTTTCCATGGCTGCGATGTAACATTTAATTGCGAACCGATTATTTTGTAAATAAATGTTTGTGCTTCACTCGTGTCATAATATTCACGTAAAACAGCATTCACATACAAAAAAAAGAGTTTTGGCCGACCACCACCGGGATACTCAGCCACCGTCAGTGGCACAGCCCTATCGCTGGGTAACAAACTATTGTAATATGCGGACAACATTTTGAAAATAACATCTAATTATCTATAATAAGTCATCTATAAATATCTATAATCTTTTTAAATCTAATGATTTTGTACCGTATCCATGTAATTTTCTATATGTAAACGCTATCTCTCACTGATTTTCTGCAACCTAGCTGCGCGCGCATCCTGTATGTTTACAAACAGACAATTGGTCTATTCAATATTCCGTTTCACTTGGAAATACGTCACAGCACTGAAATAAAATCAGTTGCAACTTCCGGTTCACTGGGACTTTAAAATTGTGAAATGACCTCATCATGTTTAATGTTTTACAGCAGCAAGAGGTACCTATTTAGTGAAAACGTCTCGGTTATGTATGGTAACCTTCGTTCCCTGAAGGAGGGAACGGAGACGTCACGTCGTTCGTGACCGACGAATTGGTCTCCCTTGCGTCACGACCGACGTGACGTAGCCTAGTAGTGACCGGCTGAAAGAGAATGACTATTTTTTGTAAAAATCTCCAAACTTTTGCCATTAAAAACCAAATGGTGCCTGCAGACAAAAGACATGTTAAAACCATAACTGATAGTGGGTCAGGTCAAGAGCGTTGCATTGTGGGATAGCAATAGTCCTCTATGCATACATGAGCTTAATATGCCGTGCAGTGAAGTATTGTGCTGTTCCACAACGAACAGACTCATATTATGAAAAGCAGAAATACTAATATGATAGAAAAGCAAAAACTATTTAAATTCATTACTAATTTTAACTAAATAACTTTTGTAGACTATTACAGAAGTAAAATGGCAAATTATTGGTATATATATATTCAATTATAGATTCAGCAAAAATGTACATTTATTAGCCTAATTGATTTTTAATGTAGTTATTTATTTTGAGTTTTCAATCTTTTAGATATGATCATCTTCATGCTAAAATTTAAAAGCAGTTACATATTTTCAATTATAAAGACTGGGGAAAAAAATATATTATTATAAATGTAGTATCAATTATGTCACTTTATATATGTAGGCTACTGTAATATATGTTACTCAAATAAAAATATAATTTTTATGTTTTTGAAAATGTTATTTATTTACCCAAATCTAATATTTATTTTAAATTAAATGTATTTGTTTATTTAGTTGTATTATTATTATATTTCTTGCAGTGCTTTTCCTTACACTTTTCCTCGGACATCTTAGCCTAGATTAATGGTTGAATGTTTTACAGTGAATCCCAGTTCGGATACTCAGACTACGTACTACGTGCGTACTACGCATATGCCGGCAACGCACGTACTTTGAAGTGTGTAGTAGGTAAAAGTTTAGTAGGATGGGCTTTTATCGTGAGCGATTGAGGAGGCTCTGATTGGTCTTTCATGCCGTCTAGTACACGGTCTGTAACACTGTAACACTGCCCTGCTTCCCACCGGACTGCTGAATTCCTGCACACTGCTCTCCGGCGCACTGGCTGGTCATGGCGTTGCGGACTGTCCGAAACTTACCCTGCTTTTTAAGTGTACTCGGCGTGTTTCTCCTCAGCAGTGGCCCATACCGGGCGCTCTCATGTCCGAGCCGCTGTTTATGTTTCCGTACCACTGTCAGATGTATGCATTTAAACCTGGAATCAGTGCCCGCTGTTCTTCCTCAGACCACAATCCTGTAAGTACACTACTTTTCTTTTTTTCTCTGAGAGAACCTGACACTGTAGTTTATGTCTTATATGTGCTCCCCTGCGTTATCCATCCTAAAAGTTACAAATGTCAGTAATATAATCATTGTTTATGTTTTTGCATTGAGCTCATCGCTTACATACTGAGTACAGATGAGTTTGAGTGGCAGTGTTTCTGGACGAGTCTTTGTTTCGCGGATACAGCGGTTGTGTCTCACAACTTGAACCCTAACCCTACCTAGGCAGCACTGTGGGCGTCACATGCGCGGATCGAGTCAGCTAGAGGCAGGCTCAAATGCTGAAAGCACCTTTGATGGCCAAAAATGCTGCACGTATTTATATGACACCGGGCCTGTTCCTATACACACACTTGCGATTGCTTTTTATCACTTAATTACAAACATCAGACATTAAAGTACATAGTCCTATTGAAAATCAATGGAAGCACTGAATAAAAAATTACAAAAGGTAATTGCGACTTTCAAGCAATTCTCTAAATGTTCTAAAAGTTTATATCTCGCAATTATGACTTTTTCTTGAAATTGCGACATTCGTGTAATTCGATAAATGAGTTTATAGGAATTCCGTGATATCAATTTGCAATTCATATGTATTGTGACATAAACTCACAATTCTGACTTTTTTCTTGCAATTCCAAGTTTATATCTTGCAATTCTGACTTTATAACTCGCATTTGTGACTTTCACTCAATTCCGACTTTATAACGCATAGTTGTGAATTTCTGAATTTATTCTGCCTTTTTTCCTCTCAGTTCAGATTTTTTTCTCGCAATTTACACTTTCAAGCAATTCTGACTTTATAACATGCAATTGTGAGTTTATATCTCGCAAATCTGACTTTTTCTTGCAATTGTGAGTCTATCTCACAATTCAGACTTTTTTTCTCGCAAGTTTCCGAGAGAAAAAGTCAGAATTGTGAGATAAAAAGATGCAATTACCTTTTTTCATTTTTATTCTGTGACGGAAACAAGCTTCCATAAAAATCAAAGTGTGTAAATTAAGCTCTGTAAGAAAAAATCAATACTTGCAGTTTTACAACGCTGCAAGTGTGTCCTATCGTGTCCTAAGTGTGTGTTTTCACACCCACTTGAACACTTCAGCCAAATACCTGACATACATCATACAAGTGGACAAGTGCAAATACCTGCAATTGTGGGTATTGGTACAGTCTCATATATAAATTCTTCACATTCCCAAAATGTCCTAAAATGCTGTCTTGATAGGCAGCACACTAGGTTTTGCAACAGTGGCTCAAAAGCCACTCAAAAGGCTCTAACCGGTCTATGTACAACCCAATACAGACGAGTGTATAACACTGTTCTGCTCACAGACCTCAGCACCAACACGGTTAAACAAAACTTTGTGTTGACAAGTGTTTGCAAAGAAAGGTCAAAACCTTTGCACGTGTGTTTATCATTATGTGTGGACTGCTGAAGATCAGCTCTTCTACAATGGTTAAAGTGAGTCATGATCTCACTGTGTGTGTTTGTTTTGGGTAGTTTTGATTTGGATAGAGCCTATTCATTAAAAACAACTTTAATTTTCAAAAACAACTTTGAGTTCATTTACTTTGATTTTTTATATTAAAGGGGTCATGACATGGATTTTTATTTTTATTTAAATATGTTTCTTGAGGTTCACTTATAAAGTTTTTTGCATAATTTTTTTTTAACAAATATATATATAATGTGTGTGTGTGTGTGTGTGTAAAAGCGATTATTTACAACCCTCATTATGACCCATTTTTAAGGTGCGGCTTCTTTAAGGTTTGTCAGTAAACGGCCAGTTATGATTGGCTGATGCCTTTGCATAGGAAACAGTATCAACGCCCACTCGCTATTTCATGCGAGTTTTGAAAACCTTATCCATATAAAACCGTCATTTACAGACAAAGCATTGTGAAAACATTACATTACACTAAAATTTCAATTATATTACTGATCTGCCCGCATTCACACTATATGATAGTTGAAATGAGCTGGATGACATCACTGTTTTCTCCAGAGCGGCTGTACAGCCGAATCAAATTCTGTTGCATTATTTTCCTGTTTAACACTGTGAAGCTGCTTTGAAACAATTGGCATTGTAAAAAGCGCTATATAAATAAAGGTGATTTGACTTGTATCAGTGTAGACAGCATCAGTGATTATAATGGCTTCTGTTTGTTTGTGGCGTGACCCAACGCTCACTACCAGTGTAGGCAAATATCAGCCGTTAAGTGACTGAACGGCAGTGGGCGGGGACTATGGTGTGATGATGTATAACTATTCGTCGGTGTCTTGCTCTGGAGGCAGGCATATGCAAATTTATTTGTACGTGTGACATCACAGGTCACCCAGTATCAAAACCAGATGTTTTTTGAGCTTGATTAAATAAATGCTTTGTTTATAATGACAAGGACATTTTAAGCTCTGAAACTTGCAGGATATTTAAAAAAGACCTCTTATCAAAAGATCAGGGTAAATTTGATTTCTCATGTCATGACCCCTTTAATGAGAGTTATACATGTTATATTATAGCAAGGATGTAACCAAACACATATCGGTGACGGGCACCGCTAGCAATTTTGGGCCCTATGAAAGAATATGAGGTTGGGCCCCCTACCACATCCATTCCGCACCAAACATATGTGCAGCCAACCTAGCTATATCTTTGTCTGCAATTTAATAATACTGACCCATTACTCTCCGCTCGCTCAACCCAGAATGCCCTTTGTGACATGCTGGTTCGAAAATATGTGAAATAAGTAGGGCTGCCCCCGAATAAAGTTTTTTTTCTACTGGACTAGTAGTTGTTTATTGAAGCCATTAGTTGACTAAGCACTTTTATTAATAATAATTTAATTATATAAATATATATACTGGAGACAATAATAAACAATAATGAACGTTTACGTAATATATTAGTCTATTCTGCACTCAAGCGCATGCATAAAGCTTGCCATTTTAATTGTTTATTAATAAACTAATGTGTAAGTGTCGGCTGCAAAGATGAAGTTGATGATGCTGACTCGCCATCTCCGCAATAGTGGACGCGCCAAGACAGAAATGCACATTTCATACGGATTACATATTCAGAAAGTATCCTATTTTTTTGTTTTGAATTGTTTCATTTAAAAGTATACATTTCAAGCTTTCTATAGACATATTTCTCATGTATGTGAGGCAAGTAGTAGAGTTTTGGTTCACTTATGAGACGTGCTCCAGTTCACTTGCAATGCAGGTGATCGTGCCGGCGCCTCCATGTCATGATTATTTTCTGCTATATTTGCTTATTGTTTATTAAATCCAGGCAATTGGTTGATGAAACATTTATTGTAATTAAGATACAATTTATTTAAAGAAAGGCTTTCTACAAAACAAAACTTAAAGAGTGGTCAAAATCATTTCTGACCCACTCCATGTCTCCTGACATATTGCGCATCTTATGATGTGTCTTATCTTACTCATGCTGTTCCCTTTTCATAATCAACAATGATGAAAAAAAAAAAATAACATTATAATATTTAAACATAAATATGAAACGAAATACTTTTTTTAATGGCTGCAACAAGTAGTGTAGCCTACAGTACAAACAGGGTTTGCAGTACCTTAATACAGAGAAATTTCATGTCGGAGCGGGATTTGAGCGAACATAGTTTTACCGGTGAGTGTGAGTGGTTCATGAGTGGAGCGTTTTGCCGGAAATGCAGAAATAAGCCATCATTTTGTTTTATTTGTAACTCTGTGGTAAATTATACATTTATAATTTCTATTACATTACTACTAGTACTGTTACTTCTAATAAAACCGATATCTGGGGGCCCCAAAAGTGCGTGGGCCTTTAGAATCGTCCTAACTTTCCCCCACTTAGCAGCGTCCCGATTGGTGGATTATTAATCTGAATATTTAGGGGAAATCAGTGCCCCTCTATATAGTCTATATTGGTTTAGCTGTTTTGTAGGATATTAAATTTCATTGTATTCCACATAAGGGTATGAAAATAATGCAGTAAATTTGTATTAAATCATACATCCAGAAATACATCCATTACAAATACAAATCATACATACATCCATTTTTTATTTTTAACATTTAATTAAAGCATTAAAACAGATTCCAAAAAATTTAAACCGAAAGCACAGAATTTGGGAAAAATAAAACAGAATTTAGGAAAAATTAAGCGAATTTCCCTAATTTTGCTCACTCTGTATCACTCTTACGGGTTAAAGTGTTGCCTTTGAGGCTTTGAAGTAATTGCAACAGTAACAGCATTGTGTTACACAGTCTTTCCTGACTGACTGACTGACTGATGGGTGCATGAATGAATGAATGGCTTTTTCAGCAGCTTCTTTAATGACGTCTTTTATGTGGGTCACTGTGTTAAAGGTGGGACGTCTGTCTTGATCTCAACAGCAACAGTATTGAATAACTCATGACTCAATGCATACTACTGTAGAACATCAAACCAAACTGTCTTTTCTGAATTCAGAGCTGGTGTCTTTATAGATAGGAAGACAGAAAGTGGATCCCAAATCGCTCCGAATTTGCAATGCATTCCTCGGCTGGTTTTAATAGTCCCATGTGACAGTTGTATGCATTTGTTTCCAGACCCACAATGCATCTGTGCAACTGCAAACAGACAGAGGACTGCATTCAGATTTGTGGCTGATTGCAAAGGAGTGACATAAACTCAACAGGGGTGCGGATTGCGGAGTGCTCTTCATTAGCTTAACTCCACATCTGTCTGCAAGACGCCCATGGAGAAACTAGACTGAACATAATAAGCCTCTTTACTTCAACACTGCGCCAGCCGTCTGTGAAATTCTGAACCGAGGACAGTGCATTATTATGTCTGTCATTGTGTCTGAGCAATAGGGAAGTGTGCCATAAAGAGCATATATGGCTCATTGGCAAGGCTTTACGTACTTTTTGGACTTAAAGTGGACCAATTAAGCCCTTTTACAAACTCTTGATTTTGGGCTCTACTACACTGTAAACCCTAACGCTCAAAATAATTATTTGGTTTGAGTAGAGCCAACTCAAATTAAACAAATTAGTTCAATCAAATTAACTTTTATTTAGAACTTTTTTCTTTTGAGTTCACAAAACTGACACATTATAAGTCATCTGAGTTTCATTGAGTTTTTTTGAGATTGTATGAACTTGTTTCTTTTAATTTAGACAAACTTAAATTTAACTGAAACTGGGCTGGGAATTTATATTTCCCAGCATGCTTTGCTATGGCACTCAAAAGGGAGAGTACATGCTAAAATGTGTTATATAATGTTTTTTTGTGCAAGATTAATGTTAAGTGGGAGATTTAGTAGTGTTTAATGTTTTGCTAGTTCAGAAGAGTTTCTGTTATGTTGGGTTTTTTGGGGGAGGTTACCATCATGATGACGATTGGAGCATGAGCTTAGTTTGAGAACAGATATACAGTATGTTAAATGGTCTATATTGCTGTCCTCATTTAGAAAGTGCTATGCTATGCTAATGGTATCAAAGCATTGTGTTACCAATTAGCAATGTAGCATTTATTGAATTAGCTAGTTAAAGCTAGCCAAGTTTCCACCACTGAAAATATTTAAGATGATCATTTTAATTCAAATGTATGAATTAGCTTACTCAAATATTTGAAGTTAAGTGCAATGAAAATGTATGAGTACAAAATAAAAATACTATTTACTTAAACTTTAAATTTCTTAAATTAAAAAAACTGATGTAACCGATTGCCTCAATTTTTTTGAGTTTTGCCAATTTTATTCGGGTTTACAGTGTAGAATAGGATTGAATGTTTAAAAAAAAACATTATTTCCCCCATATTCTCCATTGTTGCAGCTCGTCTCTTCCCAGTCTGTCAGTAACGCTCTGTTTAGTTCCTGTCTCTATGAAGCCCCTCCTTCTGAAAAGCACACTGTGCTCTGATTGGTCAGCTGTACCAGTGTGTTGTGATTGGTCAAGCTCTTCGAGCGTGTTTGGGAAATGTCCTGCCCCTTACCATACCCATAACCACACTACTAACTCACTCAACCAGACCCCGCCCCTTTATTCTGCGTATGAATTATTTCAATGAGGAATATTGTGACGTGTTCATTCCCGGAAGAAAACTCAAGACTACAATGGAGGCGTTTCAGGGAGTTCAGAAACACTGACACTGATATAGAGAAGAACTCCCGCTGGAGGGACTTTACAGAGCTTTTTCATGCTCAAACAGCAACATTACACACTAAAGAAAGATGAACATGAAAAAGCATAATACATTTTAATGATGTTTCTACTCCAATTCCTTGTTGAAATAAAACATTTAAATGCTAGCTGTAATAACTTGTTTTCATGATAGATTTATTTCAGTTATTATTATAATTTTTGAATAATTGAAGAACAGGTTATGCAACACTAATAAATATGTAATATAGTGTATACTGTATATATATAGCAAAATGCTTCTCTAGCTTACTGTCTGAGTTTACAGTCATTGAATGGCTTTTGCGAGGTAAATGTAATGTTAAATGACATTGTTCACAAGCTGTTTTAGTAATGTCTTTCCGTGGTTGAAACGCTGTTTTAAAAATTACATGAGACATGATTCATTTCAGTAAGTTATACTATATCAACATTCCCTCTTTGGAAACTTTGTTTCATATCAAAAGTAACAAGGCACTAAGCTTATTGTGATTATTGGATGGCAGTAGGGATGGGACGATGACCGGTTTCACGATAAACCATTAAAATGTAATTATCATTAAAACTGTGTTTGATTATTGCGATTTTGAAAAATCCTGTCCAGCCAGCATCAGTCTGGCGCAGACGCAGCGCGCAATGTTGTTTTTTGAACGAGAAGAAATGGCGGAAGACATTGCTCAAGGGATCGTTCAGTCTTCTAAAAGGACCAAATCTGAGGTGTGGTCATATTTTGGCTTTTACAAAAGTCCTGAGGGAAACTTAATCGAGGATGGTCACCCTATCTGCAGAACATGCAAAAAGAAAGTCGCTGCAATAGGGGGAAACACTTCAAATCTGCCTAGTCGTCTTCGTGACCATCACCCACTGTTGTAAAGCAAACGCAAGGCAAGTTAACTTTGACCTCAATTGTTCAATTGTTCATTTTCGGAACACAAATGAAGATCTTTTTGATGAAATCCGAGAGCTGTCTGATCCCTCCACAGACAGCAATTTAATTACCACTTTCCACTTTATTCAACAATTTCTTCTAGCCTGTGTCAGACTCTTACGCTGTTGGCGTAGTGTAAACAGTGCAGCGCTTCCAGAACACTGGCCGACGCTGTTCATGTGAGCAGCACGGCGCATGCGCACGAGTCATTCTTCCACTTACACTGCGTCAACAGCGTAGGAGACTAGCACAGGCTAGAACGAAATTGTTGAATAAAGTCGTTATTTTTGTTTGTTTTTGTGTTCTCGTCGCTTCATAACATTAAGGTTGAACCACTGGAGTCACAAGGACTATTTTAACGATGTCTTTACTGCCTTTCTGGACCTTGAAAGTAGTAATTAAATAGCTGTCTATGGAGGGGTCAGAGAGCTCTCGGATTTCATCAAATATATCTTCATTTGTGTTCTGAAGATGAACGCAGGTCTTATGTGTTTGGAACGACATGAGAGTGAGGAATTAATGACAGCATTTTTGGGTGAACTAACCCTTTAAAAAATGTTTTTGCTCATGCAAAAAAGTTTCGGACAAATATATCTGGTTGTCGAAATTTCGGTGCATCACTAATGCAAAGATCCATTTAAAGGTCTTATATGAGCCTATAGGCCTATTACTAACTACAGCAGGTCCTAATGAGCAGTTTTAAGCAGTCTGATTCAATCATCTGAGAATGAGGACCTGTCACCACTGTGACTGTTTAGTCTGTCTTCATTTCCAGATGTTGATTTACAAAACAGCAGTAAAGTAATTCAGTCATTTCACAGCTTGATAGTTGAAAGGGCTTCTGGCACTTGAGTCTGCATTGCAGTTGCTGTCAATCTTTGGTTTTCCAGGAAAGAGCCTCCCCCTTACCATATATTATGTAATGCAGACAAATGGGGGTGGAAGTATTGGCAATAGAAACAGAATGAATATGATAATTTGGGCAGCTTATCTGACCGTATTATAAAATGGCAGTAAAACGGCAGCAATAGTATTATTATTATACAGCATGTTGTGCTGCCAGTAATTGAATGCTCTTGTAATATGAAGCATTGTTTTATAATCCCTTAGAAGGCATGTTTTTTTTCACATGAGTTCACTATGACAGAATGTTCAGTATGTGTTTAAATGAGCTTAGCAACATCCTGCTCCAGTCTGGCACAACTCAACATTGTATCTAAAGAACATCACTGACTACTGCTGGATCACTTATTTTCCACCTGCAAAAAGGATTCTGACAAGCTTGACCTCTTTACCATATGTTAGCGAAACTAAGGCAATGTTCACACTGTCAGTCCAAATCTGATTATTTGCTTATCCGATTGGAATCTGATCTAAAACTATTGACATCCACACTGTGTATTGCAACTGTTCAGATCCAATTCGTGTGTCCATGCAGCTTTTTAGTTTTCTGGAATATATGCTTTGGTTTCTATGGCAATGATGTTGTGTTGGTAGGCATAAGCCAAAAACAGCAACAACAACCAAAACACAGAGGGGTTTGCGATACAGATGTTGTCTCATTGCTGGACTACTGTGTCTTCTGTGTCAGCGGTAGAACCGTAGGAGGCTGGTATGAACGGCTTCATTCCGCGCTTTCATTTTCGCCGGTTTCAAAACGTCTATTTTTTTTTGTCATATTCTGCTCGACTTTGCAACAACACAACCTTGTTTCTGTAGCGTCTTTCAGCATGTTTCCTATAAAAACCACTGGCGTTTACGTTTTACGTGGCGTGAGAAAGTCCACATAAACCACACAAAATCCGATCAGAGCGGAACTGAACTAAAACGAATATGAATGTACACATATGAATGTAGCTTGAAACAGATCTGTAAAAATTGCATTTCATGTGATTTTTGGCTGTTCAGATTTGCTAAATCTGATCGCATATGCACAAAAATCAGATTGGGACTAGCCAAAAACAAGTTATGCTGCCTTCTAGTGTTGTTCTAGTGTTCCATTTTTTGACGGTTTTGCCCAACCCCTGAAAAACAACCCCAAACCATAATCCCCCCTCCACCAAACTTTACACTTGGCACAATGCAGTCAGGCAAGTACCGTTCTCCTGGCAACCGCCAAACCCAGACTCGTCCATGGGATTGCCAGACAGAGAAACGTGATTGGTCACTCCAGAGAACACATCTCCACTGCTCTAGAGTCCAGTGCCGGCGTGCTTTACACCACTGCGTCCGACGCTTTGCATTGCACTTTGTGATGTAAGGCTGCTCGGCCATGGAAACTCATTCCATGAAGCTCTCTACGCACTGTTCTGAAGGCCACATGAAGTTTAGAGGTCTGTAGCTATTAAGCTGGCTACTTCTGTGCACTGTGCACCTCAGCATGTGCTGACCCCGCTCTGTGGTTTTACATGGCCTATCACTTCGTGGCTGAGTTGCTCTTGTTCCCAATTTCTTCCACTTTGTTATAATACCACTAACAGTTGACCGTGGAATATTCAGTAGTGAGGAAATTTCATGAATGGACTTATTGCACAGTTGGCAACCTATCACGGTACCACGCTTGAATTCACTGAGCTCCTGAGAGCGACCCATTATTTCACAAATGTTTGTAGAAGCATCTGCATGCCTAGGTGCTTGATTTTGTCGCTATGGAAGTGATTGAAACACCTGAATTCAATGATTTGGAGGGGTGTCCCAATACTTTTGGCAGTATAGTGTATATCCACACTGTATAAAGACATTGGTAGATGTAAACATCTATCACAATGGTAGACATTGTAAACAGACTGTATGGCCACAATTATAAATAGGGGACTACTGATATAAACTTCTTATATTTTGTATGTACAATAAGCAAAATAACTGCAACAAAAAAAGTTGAGATTAGGTTAGAAAGCATGAAGCTTGCGGTGTCAGAATACCAGTCTGTCAGTCAAGTTCAAAGCAAAACACAACAAACTGTCTGACGGCTGATAAAAATAAACCATAAATAAATGACTTCCAAGTAATTCGTTACAAAATAAAACACATCAAATCTGCTGTTGTTTGTAGAAGCAGTCTGCATGCTTAGGTGCATGCAGACGTTACAACAGATCTCGTTGGTTCTCACGCGTTGCATGTACATATTTGAGCTTCTTTTCATTTTATTGAAGACCCACTTGAAGGTGCATATTACCACCTACTGCACGACACCCGCTGATGTAAAATAAAGGATCAGGCTTAGGATAGCCGATACCGATCTGTTACAAAATTGTGTAATCGGCAACATTTATGTTTTTTTTTTATAGCATTTTAATTTTAGTCATACTATCTTGAAAATTGTTCTGTTGTCTTGTTTTAGTAGCCAAAAATTGTAGAAATAGTTTTTGCAGAATACTGTCTTATATACTCTCTGATATAATAAAAGTCTTAATGATAATTTTAAGAGGTCTTATATTTGGGGACGGAAAAACAGAAATTGCCTCTCTCTAATCATTATTATTTCAGCAAAATAAGGGTCTTAAACAGTCTTAGATAAGATAAGATAGCCTGTGTTAAACATTTAAAAAATGTAACAAGAATGTGCTTATGAATTGCTCACCTGGATTCAAAGATTGTGCAAGTGTTGTACATTAATATACACCTAGAATCAGGTAACCATTAACCGAAGAGAAGCTGTTTTGTTGGACAGTATATTAAATGGAAGAAATATGCTATTTTCAGGCATGTATATTCACATACCTGTGGAAATATCAAAAGCAAAATAGTCAACTGTTGCAGACTTTTAAAGGGATAGTTCTCCCAAAAAGGAAAATTCTGTTATTAATTACTCACCTTTATGTCGTTCTAGACTCGTAAGATTTTAGCTCATCTTCAGAACACAAATTATAATATTTTTGATGAAATCTGAGAGAAATCTGAGAACCTCATTGGTTGTTGCAGAAGCTCAAACGTCCTGCGTTACACAAGAATGAACCTCATTGGTTGTTGCTGAAGCTCAAACGTGCTGCGTAACACAAGAATGAACCTCATTGGTTCTTGCAGAAGCTCAAACGTGCTGCATAACACGAGAATGAACCTCATTGGTTCTTGCTGAAGCTGAAACGTGATGCGTAACACAAGAATGAACCTCATTGGTTCTTGCAGAAGCTCAAACGTGCTGCATAACACAAGAATGAACCTCATTGGTTCTTGCTGAAGCTCAAACGTGATGCGTAACATGAGAATGAACCTCACTGGTTCTTGCTGAAGCTCAAACGTACTGCGTAACACGAGAATGAACCTCATTGGTTCTTGCAGAAGCTCAAACGTGCTGCGTAACACGAGAATGAACCTCATTGGTTCTTGCAGAAGCTCAAACGTGCTGCGTAACACAAGAATGAACCTCATTGGTTCTTGAGAATGAACCTCATTGGTTCTTGCAGAAGCTCAAACGTGCTGTGTAACACGGGAATGAACCTCATTGGTTCTTGCAGAAGCTCAAACGTACTGCGTAACACAAGAATGAACCTCATTGGTTCTTGAGAATGAACCTCATTGGTTCTTGCTGAAGCTCAAACGTGCTGCGCAACACGAGAATGAACCTCATTGGTTGTTGCTGAAGCTCAAACGTGCTGCGTAACACAAGAATGAACCTCATTGGTTGTTGCTGAAGCTCAAACGTGCTGCATAACACGAGAATGAACCTCATTGGTTCTTGCAGAAGCTCAAACGTGCTACATAACACGAGAATGAACCTCATTGGTTCTTGCAGAAGCTCAAACGTGCTGCATAACACGAGAATGAACCTCATTGGTTCTTGCTGAAGCTCAAACGTGATGCGTAACACAAGAATGAACCTCATTGGTTCTTGCAGAAGCTCAAACGTGATGCATAACACAATAATGAACCTCACTGGTTCTTGCAGAAGCTCAAACGTGCTGCGTAACACGAGAATGAACCTCATTGGTTCTTGCAGAAGCTCAAACGTGCTGCGTAACACGAGAATGAACCTCATTGGTTCTTGCTGAAGCTCAAACGTGATGCGTAACACAAGAATGAACCTCATTGGTTGTTACAGAAGCTCAAACGTGCTGCATAACACAAGAATGAACCTCATTGGTTCTTGCTGAAGCTCAAACGTGCTGCATAACACAAGAATGAACCTCATTGTTTCTTGCTGAAGCTCAAACGTGATGCGTAACACAAGAATGAACCTCATTGGTTCTTGCAGAAGCTCAAACGTGCTGCGTAACACGAGAATGAACCTCATTGGTTCTTGCAGAAGCTCAAACGTGCTGCATAACACAAGAATGAACCTCATTGGTTCTTGCAGAAGCTCAAACGTGCTGCATAACACAAGAATGAACCTCATTGGTTCTTGCAGAAGCTCAAACGTGCTGCGTAACACGATAATGAACCTCATTGGTTCTTGCTGAAGCTCAAACGTGATGCGTAACACAAGAATGAACCTCATTGGTTCTTGCAGAAGCTCAAACGTGCTGCGTAACGCGAGAATGAACCTCATTGGTTCTTGCTGAAGCTCAAACGTGCTGCATAACACAAGAATGAACCTTATTGGTTCTTGCTGAAGCTCAAACGTGATGCGTAACACAAGAATGAACCTCATTGGTTCTTGCAGAAGCTCAAACGTGCTGCATAACACAAGAATGAACCTCATTGGTTCTTGCAGAAGCTCAAACGTGCTGCATAACACGAGAATGAACCTTATTGGTTCTTGCTGAAGCTCAAACGTGATGCGTAACACAAGAATGAACCTCATTGGTTCTTGCAGAAGCTCAAACGTGCTGCATAACACGAGAATGAACCTCATTGGTTCTTGCTGAAGCTCAAACATGATGCGTAACACAAGAATGAACCTCATTGGTTCTTGCAGAAGCTCAAACGTGCTGCGTAACGCGAGAATGAACCTCATTGGTTCTTGCAGAAGCTCAAACGTGCTGCATAACACAAGAATGAACCTCATTGGTTCTTGCAGAAGCTCAAACGTGCTGCGCAACACGAGAATGAACCTCATTGGTTCTTGTTGAAGCTCAAACGTGATGCGTAACATGAGAATGAACCTCACTGGTTCTTGCTGAAGCTCAAACGTGCTGCGTAACACGAGAATGAACCTCATTGGTTCTTGCAGAAGCTCAAACGTGCTGCGTAACACGAGAATGAACCTCATTGGTTTTTGCAGAAGTTCAAACGTGCTGCGTAACACAAGAATGAACCTCATTGGTTCTTGAGAATGAACCTCATTGGTTCTTGCTGAAGCTCAAACGTGATGCGTAACACGAGAATGAACCTCATTGGTTCTTGCAGAAGTTCAAACGTGCTGCGTAACACAAGAATTAACCTCATTGGTTCTTGAGAATGAACCTCATTGGTTGTTGCTGAAGCTCAAACGTGCTGCGTAACACAAGAATGAACCTCATTGGTTGTTGCTGAAGCTCAAACGTGCTGCATAACACGAGAATGAACCTCATTGGTTCTTGCAGAAGCTCAAACGTGCTGCATAACACGAGAATGAACCTCATTGGTTCTTGCTGAAGCTCAAACGTGATGCGTAACACAAGAATGAACCTCATTGGTTCTTGCAGAATCTCAAACGTGCTGCATAACACAAGAATGAACCTCATTGGTTCTTGCAGAAGCTCAAACGTGCTGCGTAACACGAGAATGAACCTCATTGGTTCTTGCTGAAGCTCAAACATGATGCGTAACACAAGAATGAACCTCATTGGTTCTTGCAGAAGCTCAAACGTGCTGCATAACACGAGAATGAACCTCATTGGTTCTTGCTGAAGCTCAAACGTGATGCGTAACACAAGAATGAACCTCATTGGTTCTTGCAGAAGCTCAAACGTGCTGCATAACACAAGAATGAACCTCACTGGTTCTTGCAGAAGCTCAAACGTGCTGCATAACATGAGAATGAACCTCATTGGTTCTTGCTGAAGCTCAAATGTGCTGCGTAACACGAGAATGAACCTCATTGGTTCTTGCAGAACGTGCTGCGTAACACGAGAATGAACCTCATTGGTTCTTGCAGAAGCTCAAACGTGCTGCGTAACACAAGAATAAACCTCATTGGTTCTTGCAGAAGTTTAAACGTGCTGCATAACACGAGAATGAACCTCATTGGTTCTTGCTGAAGCTCAAACGTGATGCGTAACACAAGAATGAACCTCATTGGTTCTTGCAGAAGCTCAAACGTGCTGCATAACATGAGAATGAACCTCATTGGTTCTTGCTGAAGCTCAAACGTGATGCGTAACACAAGAATGAACCTCATTGGTTCTTGCAGAAGCTCAAACGTGCTGCATAACATGAGAATGAACCTCATTGGTTCTTGCTGAAGCTCAAACGTGATGCGTAACACGAGAATGAACCTCATTGGTTCTTGAGAATGAACCTCATTGGTTCTTGCTGAAGCTCAAACGTGCTGCGTAGCACGAGAATGAACCTCATTGGTTCTTGCAGAAGCTCAAACGTGCTGCGTAACACGAGAATGAACCTCATTGGTTCTTGAGAATGAACCTTATTGGTTCTTGCAGAAGTTCAAACGTGCTGCGTAACACAAGAATGAACCTCATTGGTTCTTGAGAATGAACCTCATTGGTTCTTGCTGAAGCTCAAACGTGCTGCATAACACGAGAATGAACCTCATTGGTTCTTTTTACGATCTCTTTATGAACTTTTTGAAGTGTCAAAGTGGTAGTGGTAGTAGCTGTCAATGGAGGGACAGAAAGCTCTCTGATTTTGTGTTCTGAAGATGAACAAAAGTCTTACTGGTTTGGAAAAACATGAGGGTGAGTAATAAATGACAGATTTTAAAATTTTGGGTGAACTAACCCTTTAAGACAGCATTTGTATTATTACATTGAGGAAAACATCTAGCTTTATTCAGAGGTATTAACAATTCTGAGAAATGTCACCAGGATCCAAATTTCACCCATAGTCGCCAATATAATTTCCTAAAAATATATCTGATATTTTGCATGGTTTGTGCACAGGTAAAAGTTGAGTTCACATAAACAACTTTACATATTCTTTTAAAAACACAACTTCTTCAGATAGGTTTTGATACACTATCCATTGTATACTTGGCTACATATTTAAAAGAAGATTAACAATTTGACTATTTGTCCGTCCTCTTCCAGAGACTTTGGCCATCAGTTGGTTTTCTCAGAGAGGATCTGTCGAGTCCGAGAGAGTTAGTAAGGAAGAGGGAAGCGGCATTGTGTGGAATTTGCTGCAGTCAGGTTTTGTCAGGCATTCATTCTGAGTGCCATTGTGGAATGCAAAGCCAGTAAAATCCCTAAAGCTTTGCTAATTTGCACAGAGGAGATATGGACCCAGATTAATAAAAGAACACTCCTGTGGCTCTCATCCTGTGCCAGTGCTGCGGGCAGAGTTTGATACACTATTCCAGCATTAAAAAGCTGAAAGTGAGGCCTAGTGTAGAGACTGAGAACTTCTATGAGCCGAGTGTGAGCACTTTATAATGCAGGGTGCAAGAACGTAAATTAACCCTAGAACATAAATTAAGCCTCGTTCTTGTTTGGCTTAATAGATCCAACCAGCGATTCCCTAGATGATTCTTGGCAGTCCATATGAAGCTTTTGTTTGACAGTAAATTACGTTTTACTGCACTCAATGTTTTGTACATGACAAACACATGTACACTTTGTCTGGCCAGCTGTTTGTGTGGCATTTGTCAAGTCCGTATATCAGAAGCATTTGAATGTTAAAGAGTGACTTTGGAAGAGCATCTTTTAACCCTATAAAGCCTACTGTATCATGTTTGATACTCGCATTATATTGATTATGATCAAAACTTTGCATAAAAACCTGTTGTGCACAATCTACTACAGTCCTTCTGTTGTCTGATCAATAGTTTATTTTATTTTTTATCAAGTAAAAGGCTTTTAGTATAATTGTAAAAATCAGCTTGTGGTCCACGTGTCTTTTTGCTGTGAAATCTTTACTGATTTTTATAAAGTACATGTAAGAATAACTTATTTTATTAATAATATTTAAAGAAGAACAAGATGTGAGTATCAAATATGATCATCAGGCTTTTGAGGAAGGTATATTTGATCATCTCTCAGTCATTATTGTATTGCATTGCATTATATGTTTTAAAACTACAGAGCTATGATCATAAAACGAAGTGTTTAATTTAGGGATGTGCGAGACTAGCCGACTAGTCGATTAAACGATAGTGCTGCTGCTAGTCGACTTGGAAATACTAGTCATTTACTCTTTTTATTTTGCACATTTAATGTTTTGCTTTATATTTTTACAAAGGCTACATTTAAATTACAGTCATGTTAAATTAATATATTATTTTGAAAAGTGTATATGTGGAGCGGAAAACAAAGTCACTTCATTTAACGATTCAGTCGGAGTCGGTTGAAAATCGGTACAAATTCAAGTCGGTTGAGATGTTAAACGAATCGCGATACACGTTTTAAACAGCAGGGACGCTGAAACCATAAACTGTGACCTTACTTTACAGGCACGATAGCAACGAGCAAGTACGGACTGTGCGTGCACACTGGCGCGAAGAAGAGTAAAATAAACAAATGTTTTTCATATGCAAGTTGTGCGCGAGCACATACGTGTGCACGGGCCGTCAAACAGAAGCATGGCAACGGAAGGCCATAGTTTACGCTGACTCGTTCAAATCTGAGGTGTGGCGGCATTTTGACTTTCAATAATTTGTTGATTATTATGGCATATTTATCTAAATGTGTTCTGTTTTTCTAACTCTTGCAAGTGTAATGATACAAATTATAATTGAAATCTTGCCTTTATAACAATGTGAAACCCCTGTCACTGTTGTAGTGTTTTTATTTCTGCTATTCCTCAGTGCAGGATGAGGGTGAAGAAGCTGAAAGAACCTCCTCCCAAGAAAACATTGGAAGATCCCTTTTAAGGGACTTTTTAAGGATTTGTTTTAACATTTCAATTGAGTTATTATTTGACATCAAATATATATTTACATTTTACAAAGAAATATGCAGAATTTTGTCTGAGAAATAAAAGGACACTTTTATTTTATAATTTGTCTTAAATCTAATTGTAAAAAATCGTATCGTGAAATTAGCATTGTGAATCGTTGAGTGAATCGTTACATCCCTACTTATACAGGGAGTGCAGAATTATTAGGCAAGTTGTATTTTTGAGGATTAATTTTATTATTGAACAACAACCATGTTCTCAATGAACACAAACTCATTAATATCAAAGCTGAATATTTTTGTATCAATATTTTAAGTAGTTTTTAGTTTTAGCTATTTTAGGGGGATATCTGTGTGTGCAGGTGACTATTACTGTGCATAATTATTAGGCAACTTAACAAAAAACAAATTTATACCGATTTCAATTATTTATTTTTACCAGTGAAACCAATATAACATCTCAACATTCACAAATATACATTTCTGACATTCAAAAACCAAACAAAAACAAATCAGTGACCAATATAGCCACCTTTCTTTGCAAGGACACTCAAAAGCCTGCCATCCATGGATTCTGTCAGTGTTTTGATCTGTTCACCATCAACATTGCGTGCAGCAGCAACCACAGCCTCCCAGACACTGTTCAGAGAGGTGTACTGTTTTCCCTCCTTGTAAATCGCACATTTGATGATGGACCACAGGTTCTCAATGGGGTTCAGATCAGGTGAACAAGGAGGCCATATCATTAGATTTTCTTCTTTTATACCCTTTCTTGCCAGCCACGCTGTGGAGTACTTGGACGCGTGTGATGGAGCATTGTCCTGCATGAAAATCATGTTTTTCTTGAAGGATGCAGACTTCTTCCTGTACCACTGCCTGAAGGTGTCTTCCAGAAACTGGCAGTAGGACTGGGAGTTGAGCTTGACTCCATCCTCAACCCGAAAAGGCCCCACAAGCTCATCTTTGATGATACCAGCCCAAACCAGTACTCCACCTCCACCTTGCTGGCGTCTGAGTCGGACTGGAGCTCTCTGCCCTTTACCAATCCAGCCACGGGCCCATCCATCTGGCCCATCAAGACTCACTCTCATTTCATCAGTCCATAAAACCTTAGAAAAATCAGTCTTGAGATATTTCTTGGCCCAGTCTTGACGTTTCAGCTTGTGTGTCTTGTTCAGTGGTGGTCGACTTTCTGCCTTTCTTACCTTGGCCATGTCTCTGAGTATTGCACACCTTGTGCTTTTGGGCACTCCAGTGATGTTGCAGCTCTGAAATATGGCCAAACTGGTGGCAAGTGGCATCTTGGCAGCTGCACGCTTGACTTTTCTCAGTTCACGGGCAGTTATTTTGCGCCTTGGTTTTTCCACACGCTTCTTGCGACCCTGTTGACTATTTTGAATGAAACGCTTGATTGTTCGATGATCACGCTTCAGAAGCTTGGCTATTTTAAGACTGCTGCATCCCTCTGCAATATATCTCACTATTTTTGACTTTTCTGAGCCTGTCAAGTCCTTCTTTTGACCCATTTTGCCAAAGGAAAGGAAGTTGCCTAATAATTATGCACACCTGATATAGGGTGTTGATGTCATTAGACCACACCCCTTCTCATTACAGAGATGCACATCACCTAATATGCTTAATTGGTAGTAGGCTTTCCAGCCTATACAGCTTGGAGTAAGACAACATGCATAACGAGGATGATGTGGTCAAAATACTCATTTGCCTAATAATTCTGCACTCCCTGTAGGCTTGTTATACTACCAGTTACTACCATGACAATTATGTTGTGGATTAGACTAGTCGACTAGTTTGTTGCAAAATTTCAATTTAATCGTTAATGAAATTAGTAGTTGCTAATTTAAATATCATCTTATTAGACATTATTGGCAGATAAAGAGTGACAGCTGATTAGTGTTTTAGTACTCGAGACTGGTCTTGACCAAGACTTAAGACCATTTTTGTTGGTCTTGGTCTTGTCTCGGTCTTGACCACATTTGTACTCGGTCTTGGTCTCAGACTAAGAGGACTCGGGATTTTGTTTCAAGACCGGTCAAGATCACAACTGCTGGGATATTACTAAATTGCCAGTGCATTGCTTGATTTATTTATTAACATCATTAATGTGATTGGATGTAAAACTTACTGCTTCAGATGCAATCAATAACTTATTTCTAATTTGATTTATTTATTGTGCCGATTCAGAAATGAATTAGGGATTGTGTCAAAAATGTCACCAAAAATGAATACAAATTGCATTTTTGTTGCAAAAATTTCTTGTATGAGATCTGGGTTTATAACATGTATTATAATTAACCAATATCACAAAAGCAAGAGAGCGGTTTTCACAAATTTGAGCATGAAACATAATATAGCTTTAACAAACATTCAATATTTTTTTTATTTATGCATTTGTAATTTACCAATTCAGATGCATCTTCTGTATCACCTCTGTAGCACAAAAATGAATTTTGTTGTTAATGATTTCATTTGATTGGTAACAGCTCTATATAGTGTCTTATTCTAATTATATTTATTATAAGGGTAACGCTTTACAATAAGGCTCATTAGTTAACATGAACTAATAATGAACTGCGCTTATAAAGCATTTATTTATCTTTGTTAATGTTAATTTCAACATTTACTAATACTTTATTAAAATCTTGTTAACATTAGTTAATGCACTGTGAACTAACATGAACAGCTGTATTTTTATTAACTAACGTTAACAAAGATTAACTAATGCTGAAGAGAGGTGTTGTTCATAGTTAGTTCATGTTAACTAATACAACCTTATTGTAAAGTGTTACCATTATAAGTTATAAGTCATATCTCAGGTGGTAATGTGGATCTCTATGAATTTAAGGAGTGCTGGTCTGGTCTTGTTCTTGACTCGGTCTCGTTCTGCCTTGGTCTTGTCTTGATCTCAACACACATTGGTTTTGGTCTCGGATTAGGTGGTCTTGACTACAACACTACTGCTGATACTGAATTTATATGCTATACTGCTATATAAAGGTCTTATTGATTATACATTATAAATTTCATCTTTCTTTTTGGCCATATAAGTATCAATATCAATATACAATATCTGCACCAAATTGCATATTTTTGTTCAGTTTGGGCCTTAAAAAAAATTAAGATTTTTTTTGCCCCTTGAGGTTGAGCTCCATATTCTTACTATATCAGAGTATATGAGCCATAAATACCTGATGTATCAAATGTATCATGACCATCTCAGAGGGTTGATGAGGTTCTGCTCTTGCTGTATTTGTGTCAGATTGTGTTATTGTGTCGCTCTTGCTCTTTATCTTACACATCATACATGGTGGGGAATTTCCTCTGTGATATCATTAGGCTGGATGTGAGCCTACAAGGAGCAAGACCACATCCTGTTTTCTGTTGACATGCATTCTCCTGCTATCAGGTCACATTTCTATTCTTCCATACAGTGTCAGCTCAGAGACGCAGTGACTACTCGCCCATACCACAGTATCAGATGCGTTTATTTTTTTTAACTTTTGTAAGCAAAATACCAACAGAAAAGTGGTTTACAATAATGTTTCATTAATTAACATTAGTTAACAACTTTAGTTAAAATGAACTAAGAATGAACAATATTTCTACAGAGTGTATTAATCTTAGTTAATTTCAGCATTTACTAATACATTATTAAAGGTGCTGTATGTAAGTTTTTCACTTTACTAAAGCATAAAAATACCATAATATGTTTGCAGATATGTAGGAAACATGCTAAATTCACCACTTGTTCCTCAGAAAAGCAACGCTACAGCCAGTTATTCTACTTTGAAATGTGTGTTCCGTGTCGCAATGTCTGTTTTTGTTTTGGTCTGTGCGATACCGCACGCCGCCAGTTTACCCAATAGTATTTCGACACCACGGGTTGCCAGTTGGCGAAAACACAACATATTGCTGCAGCCATGGAAGCCAGCAAACAAACTGGGTCAGAGTTCGCAGATTCTACTCGACCTAAAAAGCCTCAGCATCCACCGAAAAATCTCTATGAACGAGAGCATATTAAAACGCGGATAGATCAACTTATCAACTTACAGTGTGGCTTTCATCGTCAATTGCGCTCGCTCCTGTTGCGTGTGCTCAAGCTGGCAACCCGCGTGAGCGTCGAGTCTGAGGAGGAGGGGGCGGGGGAAACAACGCTCTCCAATATTTAGAATTTGGACTGCAGTACCTATTTCAACCACTAGCTGTCAATCCTGCATACTGCACCTTTAAAATCAAAAGTTGTATTTGAACAAACAATGAACAGCAATATTAACAAAGATTAACAAATACTGTAACAAATGTATGGCTAGTTCATGTTAGTTAATAACATGAACTAATGTTAACGAATGAAACCTTATTGTAGTGTTACCAGAAAAGTTTTAGAATTGTTTATTCCCTTTTTTCTCTATTATGATAATCAAATATTCACACTGTTTTTATATTGTCAGATGCAAAGGGTTTGCACAGCAAGTACTAAAAATCCAGTATAGTGTTATTGTAATATAAAATCAAATTGCTAAGCTTAAACAAAGAAAAAACAATCAAATGGGAAAAAACTAAACAATGAAAAACTTGAATTGTTTATAAATCTGTTGTCAACAAAAGAAGCTTTAAGGTGTTCCTGTGTTTTTGTTTTTTTGTTGTGTCCTGTGGAAAACAAAAGCTCTATGGTTTACCATTTGAAAGCAAAAAATATAATATTTTAATAATAATAATAATAATAATAAATCTTGATATATTAGTATACCATACAATATCTATACCATAACTATTAATATTGTTATTTTACTGTTATTCTGTAAAAAAAAAAAAAAACGCATATAATACGAATAATAATAATTATTATTTTATTTTTTATAGTATAGTACAATAGTATTACTATAGTAATGTATTTATAATTTTTTTTAAATATAATTTAATAAAAATGTGTTCATGTGGCCTGAAATAAGTTTTTCCATATCCTCATGCTAAAATCTTTCATAAATCAACATTTTAAGCTGACATTCAAAAAAACTTTTTAAAAAGCCATCTTTGGTTGCATCTTCACTCCTGAGTTTGCATCCGTGTTTAATGCTCGTTCTCGTTGGAGGACTGCAGATCTGTGCAGACTGTAGGTTTTGTTATTGATATGTTTCATTATGAACCATATCATCCGTCTTGGCCTTTTTCTGGACACATGTTGCACGTGTTGTGTATTTTTGTGTACTTTTGATTGTGAATGTCACTGCTGCCAAACACTGTTAATCAATCCAAGCTGTATTATATGAGTTAAGCGCTCAAACATGTGGCCAAGATAGCTGAACTAAGGCCCATGGGACAATGAGTCACAACCCAGATACAGTTACAATCTGTGAATAGCCTGTTGTGCCTTTTTGTTCTCCAGTTGACAATAAACATTACTCATTATGTAATAATTGCCAAGGCTCGACTGCTGTCAAATTGTGCCATCAACAATGCACAGATTGCTGAGCGCTTTCCTACTGTTTTTGTTGTGTTTTTCACAGTTTTGTTGTCTTGCATACTTTTCTTGCATGTTCCCTGCTGAGAGGAAGTCTGACCTGCTTTGCTTTGTCTGTTCAATAACTCTGTGTTCCCCAGTTCACTCTCTGATAAGCCACTAGGCAACTTTGATAACATGATGGGTGTTGTCTATGAAAAAGTCATTACAGTGTTCTAGACTGTTACAGATGTGGTGAAAATGATGGCTGTTGCATTTGGACTTTCTTTTCGATATTTATGGACATAATGTAAACACGGAAGACGAAATAATGTAAGCATGCTGTTTCCCACCAAATGCAACTGTAAACATAAACCGTTATGTTAACATGGTTTTTTCTCCTAACAACATTTTTAAAAGCGGATCATAAAACGATTTAATACGGCAGCCAACCATCGTCCCATACTTCTTATTTCACGATAACGATATATAATGAAATAATAAGATAATTTTTATTTTGTGCTATTTTATCTCATTTCTGTTATTAAAAATAAGAAAAAAGAAGCAAATTACAAATAATGACGACCATCTTGGGATTGGGAATGCATTTGGGTAGCTATTTTCTATTTATTTAATTAATTGAGGAATCAAATTCTCAAAAACTCAAACTCACATTTCAATACATATTTTCATCTTAAATTACATACCATTAACTACACACTTATACTATGCACTCAACCATCTAGTGTATGAATTTCATACACTACATCCAACATCTGAGTCTAATAGCCCCCCCTCCCCCCCACTTAAGGAGATCTGCGACAGCTGAGTGCACGAAGTGTTGAACAATCCACACTTTGTTTTTTTTCACTGTTAATTAAGTGCATGATTTCTTTTCTTTTGGAATTTACAGTGTGAACACACTACTCACATTATTTATACTACAAAACGACATAGAATAGAGCATAAGTATGTGAATTGGGACACATCTTTGGTTTGAAGATTTCCTACGACTCTTGTTTTCTGTATTGTTTTATTGTTTCCAAGTTCCCATTTCCTGTGTTTCGTCCTGTGTTCGAGTTTTTTTTCCCTGGTTACTGATTATGTTTACACCTTTTTACACCCATGTGTATATATAGCTCTTTGTTTAGTTCTTTGTCTGGTCCGTTCATATTTTGGATTATATTTACATAAATAAACTGCAGTGATATGGTGAACAAGTTGTTCATATAATAGGCCAATTATCAGCCTACGTCACACTGACATCACGCAGGTTCAACTGTGCATGTCGGTTGCAAAAGACGATCAGGAAAATGCTAGTAGTGCTGTCAAAAATATCCTCCTTTCTACAGTATCGATACACAGATACCAGCTGCACTTTCTTGCTCTCCTCTCCGACCGACAGCGAGTTGACACACACCCGCCTCCTCTCATTCACTCCGGTTAAATAGTGTTGGTGTGACGGGTCTGAATTTCGCGCGGGATTGCACATAATTCTACTCATTCCCGCTGCATCCCGCATATTTCGCACTCACATCTAAAGCGCACACACATACAGTAATAAAGCCGCCTCTGACATACAAGTGCAAAAATGAGCACCTTTTCCCAGCTTATTAATGGTCAAATACACTCAAAAATAATGTCACAATACCCATCTTGGTGAGTATTAATGTTATTCAAACGATCACTTACTGCTCTTGACTCATTAACTTTGTGTAACTTTAATGGATTAATCTGTATTTAATTTTTTTACAATAAAGATTATCCAGTGTTATTTTAAATTTTAAATTCTTATCTGAATACTGTTAGACCTATACCTGAAAAATAAAGCAGTCTATTTAATTTGTATCTTTATTCTATTGTATTTATTTGTGCTATTGTTAGTAATTTGTTTATTTGTTCTTATTTTATTACTGTTTACTTGTCTTTTTAAATGTAATTTATCGTTTGAAATCAAGCTTCCTTGTGCTGTGTGTAAGCTATTGCAACAAAATTACCCCATTGTAAAAAATACATTGAGTTATCAAATATTTGTGAGATAATTGTAATGGTAATTGATCGTTTAGCCTTTAGCTTAAAAGCTTTATCAAATAAAGTTATCTTTTCAGAAGAAATTTTTGATTGCCTAGACTTTCAATAGATGGACAAAAAAGAAATATTAAAAATATCTATTTGACAGAGTGTCAATCAGGTAATTATATATCTCTGGCCACTGGATGCTTGGCCATTTCGTTTCATCGTTTACCCATTGACAAGATGGTATGGCAAACGGATCTGTAAGATGTATTCCACTCACTAACGTTAAGTTCGTTGAATAACACTCCTTATCGCTGGGTAACAAACTATTGTAATATGCGGACAACATTTTGAAAATAACATCTAATTATCTATAATTAGTCATCTATAAATATATATATCTATATATAATCTATAATATTTTTAAATCTAACGATTTTGTACCGTATCCATGTAATTTTCTATACGTAAACGTTCTCCTGGGTTTTCTGCAACCTAGCTGCGCGCACATCCTATATGTTTACAAACAGATAATTGGTCTATAGCTGTTATTATATTGTGGATATTTGAATAATGGAACACTGGATTGGCCAATCAGAAGCCTAGAGGAGAATTCCAAAACGACTTTATCATTTTTGATTTAATACCCACATTATATACACATTATAAAACATATCCACGCTGTGTATGACATGGGCGTAACTGTGTCACTAATAAGTTTAGGGAAGTCAAAATCTAGTCTGACAACTAGTCTGTATAAATAGATCTCTGTGTAATTAGGCTGGTTTAGGGCCTTGTCTGCCATGTCACTTTAAAGATGCATATCAGAGAGGGTTTTAGTGTGGTAATTTGTCTCCTTTAAAGCTACAAAACAAAATATCAAAATCTAAGAACAAAGTCTCAATAAGCTCACTAACAAACGTCTTGGGTTACAACTGTAACCATGGTTCTCTGAAAAGGGGAATGAGACACTGCGTCTTGGATGGACGCTATGGGGACGCCATCAGCATATCTGGTGTCTGAAGCATGTGCAAAAATACTCTAATCTGATTAGTTGGTGACAGTCCATGACATAATTAGCGGAGCACCCGGAAGTATAAGAGGGCGCCCATAGTATACACCATTAACTTATTTGTCTGAAGGAGATGTGCAGGCAAACCCAAAGTCATGGCAAGGAGAAGCAGTGTCTTGTTCCCCTTCTCAGGGAACCATGGTTACAGTTGTAACCTAAGATGTTCCCTTTCAAATGGGAACTCTACACTGCATCATGGAATCACGCTATAAGGAACAAATACCCATTCCGCCGTGCTGTGTGGATGCCTGCCTCACTAGGTGAAAATATGCACATAGTAGACATAGCATACATTGACTCAGTGGATTACTTAGTCAGAGTCAGAGCGTCCATCCAGGGCACGCACAAACACAGACCATAGCGTTCCCTAAGCCATTACCTTCCACAAAAATAGAAGATCCCTTAGCTTCTATGCCTCTATATGCCTCAGTGGAACCTTCCTCCCTTCCCAGTGGGCTACTGCAGCCCTAAAGGCAGAGCTTTGCTGAAGAAATGGCCAGGCTGTGACAGCCTTCTCTTGCCGGACACAGCTCTCAGGAAACGCCTGCCATAGGGAATTTTTTTTTTTTCCTCAACTCGTTAGTGTTGTTAAATCACATGAGAGTTAAACAGCTCAGTCAGACATTTAATAACCCACTTTTCAAGTGAGCAAAGCCCTATTTAGAAACCCAGCAGTAATTGGGGAAGGGGTGCAAACCAAATATAGCAGGAAAACAGTTGCCATGATTTCCTTTTGCTTTAGTTTCCTTTTGCATTACCCCAAAGAGGGAAATCAAAAAGGGGAATGAAAGCTACTTTAGAACCCAACTATGGTTTAGAAAGGAACATTTTGTTCAGTATACTCGAGGGGAGTATAACCCAAGGGGAAAACATTAATTGTGCCACCAAAGGGGAGCACTGAGCCTTTAGCTGAGGAGGGGACGATGAACAGACTATATATTAGGGTTGGGACAATAAACCGTTGTGCTTCGTGGATCTGAGATTTTCCGAATGCATCACAATTCTTTCTAATCGATTTTGAGCTTAGTATTTAACAGCAGATGGCACTGCATGCTTTAGAAACAGCCGTACTCTGCTTGCTTCCAATTCCTTACACACACCACTTGAACCTTCTATAAAATAATCAAAAGTAAAAGAAGTTAAATGGGGAAGAAGAAGGGGGAAGTAGAGAGCACTTCCTATTAATCACTTCCCTGAGATCCTGTCTCTTCTTCCTCGCATCTCGCCTCCTCTCCACTTGATTCCTCGAGGGAGGTCCTCAGACTGTGGCGGGCCAGAACCCCCAGAGGTTTTAGGCGGTGATCTGGATTGTCACGGGATGTATTTCCTGAACACTGGTGGCTGCACCCTTGCCTCTCTAAACTTTCTGACCACTGTCTCAACAGATGTGCCAGAGTTCACAGGGCGAGACTGGGGCATTGAGGAAAAAGTTATTTTCTTTCTCCCTGATGTCCGCCAAGTTCAGCCACAGATGCCTCTCCGTGACCACCATTGCTGCCATTGATCGCAGCGGCTTTTTGTTTACTTTTCCGGAGAGCTAAAGCCATGGTATTTCGCAGTTCTGCATTCGCTTCAGAGGATAGTCCCTGGCCCTGATCCAGACCTTTTAGCAGATCTACCTGGTAGGCCTGCAACACCACCATGGTGTGCAAGGCCCTCCGGCCTGACCTGATGCCGCATACGCCCTGCCATTCAAGCGCAAGGTGGTCTAAAGCGACCTGGATGACAGGGCAGGGGCCTTCAAAGATGATGACTCACCCTGGGAGAGATAGCTCACAAGCGTCTCCTCCACCGGGGCATCCTCTCATATTCCCGCTTGGCTAATCCTTCCACATTTGCATAGTTTGAAAAATGAAACGGATAAATCCAGGTTATTATATGACTTCTTCCACGACTTCTCCACTTTAATGTGGAGGTTGGAAAGGAATGGAAGGCTCATGGGGGAAGGGCGAACATACCACAAGTGACTTCCCGTTTTTCACACCCCCAAGCCAGATCCAATCTGGCTGTGGCACGGGCCATGAAGTTCAGCAAATCCCTATGCAGGGCTTTCCTCGCCTTCAACCACATCTGCTTCCTGGTGCCAGCAACATGCCATCGGCTGAATCAGAGACAGCACATCCTCATTCAACAGATCGCTCGTGGCCATGATCGAGGCGTGAGAAAGAGCCAGCCCTTTCTCTAACTTCTCGGCGAGCTTGACCTGTGATCCCCATGACTGAAGCCTCCACCTCCGCCCTGCAGCGTCCACTGATCTGCAGGGCGCAGACACTTGTCCCCCATCCCTCGAGAATTGGGACAAATGTAAACGGAGCTTCCTCATTGTGAATTTCTCACAATGGGCGCATTCAGAACCCTCAAGCACTGAACGCACATGCTCCTCTCCCAACTAATAAACACACAGGTCGTGTGTGTCCTCAGGTATCAAAAACCTGGGACACGGAGGTACACACTTCCTAAAACTCTTCCCATTGGATTTTATTGGATTTTCCATGATCCTGCCTTCACCACTCGCTAACAATACAAACGGCTCCTGAAGACACCGATGTGTACTACGGGCACCCTCTTATCCTTTCGGGCTATTGTTGCCAACCAATCAGATTGGAGTGTTTTCACACATGCTTTAGACACCGGATACACTGATGGCGTCCTCATAGCGTCCAACCAAGATGCAGTATATAGTTCCCATTTGAAAGGGAACTAGTTGGTTGTTGGATGACTAGTAAACCACGCTGACCCATATCTTTGTAAGGAATGGTATGAGTCTGTTGGGTATGTTGTGCAGTGCACTAGATGAGCTCAGTCTGTGTTCAGGGTGTTTCCTGAGGCAGTATGGAGGTCTGCTGGAATCTGAGCAGCCGTGTCTGAGCACGTCCCTGTGAGGGGGGCATCCCTCAACTTAAGGGCTGTCAGACAGGGTCGTTTGTCTTCTAGCATTTCAGAAGAACAGACGATTCGGATAGAAGTGCAGTGAACATTTTGGAGTTGCAGGACTCCCAGGAAAATGTAAGCAAAAAAGCCTTGGCTTAGTGTCTTGATGGCAGAAGAACAAATCTGTTTCACTCACTAACTCACTTTATTTGGCAAAAGTGAGAAAACAACAAAGATTTTTATCAGTAATTTAGTGGTTTATACTTTCCTAATGTGACAATTAATCAGGGATGTTTCCTTTTTATCTGTGATAGAGGACCAATTTACGATGTGTATATTGGAGGAAAAGTCTCTTGCTTAATCTGGGCAGACATGTGACCAGAATCAACCTATGGATTGATTACATATAGTTGTTTATGCATATTAAAGGGTTATGAATCCCCCTGTTTCAGCACCAGTCAGTTCTTACCACAGTTTAAAAAAATAAAAGCTATGAAAGTGGGCATGGCAAGCTGCGGAGTGGAGAGGGAAGAGGAGAGACCGGCAACACAACAACAGCTTCTAATTATTTTATGTTTTATTTTGCTGTCATTGAGTTAAAAGCATCAAAGCTTCCCACAAATGCACGCTGCAATTTATCATGACACGCACCACAATATACACATGAATTGTAAGCTTACCATAAGTTATGCAAACACATAAATATCCTGAGACAGCTAATTTAATGCACAAATAAATGCACAGCTGTTTGCATTTGTACTGTGCTTCGAAAATATATATGAACGCACTGTTGCATCATTAATAACTTTTTAGGCTTATTTTGCTGCTTTTTTATAAGCCGTTTGATTGTTTAAAGGGCCGTGGATCTATTGAAGAGAACTTATGCGACGCAGAAACTCTTACAAAGCTAAAACAAACACTCATTCTGACCCATTACTGCATCTCTCACTTACTGTAGCACCTGTCATCAGTGTTGGGGAAAGTTATTTTGAAAAGTAATGCATCACAATATTGTGTTACTCCCTTAAAAAGTAACTAATTGCGTTACATAGTTACTTTTTAAGAAAAGTAATGCGTTAAAGTAAAAGTAATACTTTTGTTTCACCTTGGCTGGGCTTGTTTTTTTTTTATAACAAATAAGTTCTATTTTTGAGCAAATGTAAAGACCCTTTCACACCAAAAGAGAAATAATAAGCCTCAGGCTGAAGGAAATGCAAATTCACACGTGTACAGTAGAGGGCACAGCTCAAACAAACCTTTCAGTTGTGCTGCCATTCTGGATAACGAAAGAATAGGATGCAGGAGATAAAAACAAAAAATGGTTTGCTTATGGTTTAACTGAATCATCGAAGGTCAGCAGCAAGTACATTGGTCAATAAAGTCAGATTAAATGCATAAAACTGTTTTGTTTTATTTAACATATTTAATTATTGTAGGTTTGCATAGTATTCTGATTTTGCATTTCACTGATTTTATTCATTTTGAGGATTTGAGGATCTTTTTTTTGTGCAAGTGAGATTAGCAAATGCATGCTCACATTTAGTCTAGAACTACAATAACCATCATGAAACACAACGCCTTACGATTTTCTCAACATTGGGACAAGAGCTGTCAGTCAATAAATGGGAAAACAAAGTAACTTGTGTTACTTATTTGAAAAAGTTACTTTACTAGTTACTTGAAAAAGTAATCTGATTACGTAACTCAAGTTACTTGTAATGAGTTACCCCCAACACTGCCTGTCATAGGAAATCAACACGTGCTGTCGTGAATAATTAAGCAAGGCGTCACATCCTGTAAAGTTGACAGAAAGACCAATTTAAACCCGGATGGAACCCGGAAGATGAAAATAGCGCAAAAAAGCTAAAAGTTAAAACTAACAGATGGTAACATTATCTGTTAAAAAGTGCAGCGCAAATACTTATGTTAAAATATCAGAAATTTGGTTAAAAAAAAAAAATACACACACAAAAAAAACAACAAATATCATTCTTCAGAGAAAGAGGCATTTAGCCCATCTGGTAATGTTTTTTTTTTGTTTTTTTTAACCAGAAAGATTTATAATCGTGTTCATTGACGGGAGAAAAAAATAACAAAATAACGTGTATAAGTTGTCAGTCTTTTCTGCATTTTTTTTTATTTTGCCAAAATTTTTGCCCAAGTTCTAGCTTATCAATACATTTTCATCTATTGATTATTACTGGTGCCTGTGATGTTACTGTAGTCATTCTCTGTGAGATTTTAATATCTCTCCCATTTTAGGCCAGTATAGTCATTTTTAAACAATAGCGTACAGGACAGCATGTTGGGTCAAACATTTAACATCATCAAAATGACCCAGCATTTTTTATAATCACATTTTACTAGTTCATTTGATTCCAAATGATCAACTAATTGAAACCACTAATCCACTAATCACCATTTGTCCATGTTTTCTCCTGCACTGAACTCTTGTACACATAAGGTAAGAATGAGTTTACCAGAAGTTATATTACTATATGTATTAAACATACTATGCTTTAGATCTCTAACATGCAAACCAGATGTTTTTACTTGTAGAATTTCTATGAGGGTTTTCACGTTGATGTATAATGTTTAGGGAAATCAAGTCAAAGTTAACGATCCCAGCTGTAAATAAGCTGGTGTGTGATGTTTATCCAAGATACTTAATCAGTTATCTGGTTGGTGAGGAATTCCTAGCATTTAAATGTATGCACACTGTGACCTTACAAGACCTCTAATAGTTGGAATAACACACCTGCAGATGTGAATGTAAAGTGCTTAGGGTAGAAGTAGCTGTTCCAGCACGATGTAGGTGTCCCCCTTCACTCTTTCTTTGAACTGTGTTTCTCACCAATGTTGGTATAGTTGCACAAGAATATATATATATTTTATATCTGAGATAAATTCATAAGTTGGTTTGACTCCCAACTCCAAAAGCTTTGGAGTCAACACTGTACATTAACATCTAAAAAAACATCTAACTGACATCTTAAAAGAATTCTGCCATTATTTACTCACCCATTTCATTCCAAACCTCAAATTTGTTTTCTTCTACAGTACACAAAGGAAGATAAAGAGGTTTGGAACGACACAAGGATCACTAAATGATAATATTTGATGTTAAATAATGAAACCAAACTAAAAACAGTGACTTGTCAGACTGCTTCGTAACACAAGCTCATTTTTAGCAGTAATCCCCAGTTTGTGAACCTGGTAATTGCTTAAGTTCATTCCCTGTTCTCTGAGTATCTCATAGGGCATGTGTTAGTTGGTGCATGCCCTATTTACAGTTTGGTGGTTTTTGCAAGTCAAATCAATGTTGTGATCTCTGTGACAGAAAAACACAGCCAGCCTTTGATTGCTTGCAATGTTATCCTTGAGTTATTCTCAAAGGATGCCGGTGCAGATACTGAGCACTAGCACCCTTCTCTACTACTCCATACCTGTTTCGTTTTACTGATAAATGCACCAAAGACCCAAAACAAATCATCGGTCAAGTAAACTTTCAGTTTGATTCAATTTAAATACCACATTTCACTATACATATTGTTTCAAAGCAGCTGCACTGAGAAAACTGCCCTGTGTGAGCAAGCCAAAAGCAACCGTGGCAAGAAGAAAACTGAAGATTAAGCAGGATGCAATCCAAGCAGTGGTCAGGGAAATATCTTTCACTTGCTGGCTTAGCATATGACTGATATTAGATTCTGAGCTGCAAATATAGGTGTTATAGGTGCAGGATAATGGAGATTGTTGCTGGTGGGGTAGGCTGGATCTGACCAGGACAGGAGCTAATTATGGTTCATAAACTCTGTTATATCCTGAGAAAAATAGTCGGGATTCCAGCAGACCTAACAATATAGCACAGCTGAGTGCATGTCTATAAAAAGTTAGCTATATGGCTGGCTAGACAGATAAGTCTAGACTTAAGCTGAGAGAGTGTATTCTGAATCTCAGGGGCCATAAAGGAAAGGAATATACATCCTCTGGTGGATTCAGGAGAGGAACAGATTGAATACATATTTTCAACCTCACTCTTAACATGTGTTGGGAATAATTACGATTTTTTCATATTTTTTGAAAAGAAGTCTGTTATGCTCGCCTAGGCTGCATTTATTTGAGCAAAAATACAGTAAAACCAGTAATATTGCGAAATATTATTACAATTTAAGATGATTGTTTTCTATTTTAATATATATTAAAATGCTATTTATTCCTGTGATGCAAAGCTGAATTTTTAGCATCATTTCTCCCTTCTTCAGTGTCACATGATCCTTTAGAAATCATTCTATCTGGTACACTTTTGTGTATATATTCTTTTCTGTGTAACATTTCTTTTCTTATTTATTGTTGGTTTATTGACATAATCTTTTTAATGTTTGTATTGTAGTTACCTCAAGGCCTGCAATGAATTATAATTAACCTGTCTTTGACTTTATTCTCTGTACTATCAGAAGTCTTTGTAACTTAGGGCCCTATTTTACCGATCTGAGCTCATGGTCTGAAGCTCACGGCGCAGGTGCACTTAGGGCGTGTCCGAATCCACTTTTGCTAGTTTAACGACGGAAAAAATGGTCGGCATGCCAGGCTCATGGTCCAAAAGTGGAATTTGCGAGCGGAAAACCTGAACGTTTCTCCAGAGAGGAAACGGATCTGCTCGTCTAATGATGCTTGCTTGCTCATCATTGCTGCAAATAGGTCATTCTGATACATGCATTCTGATACATGCAATGACTATCCATTATTTGCTAGTTTGCTATTTGCTAGTTTAACGATGGAAAAAATGGTCGACGCGCCCGGCGCATGGTACAAAAGGGTTGTCCCTAGTTTCTTAATGAGTCATGGGTGTCTCATCTCCCATTCCCTTTAAAAGCCAGTTGCGCTTGCACCATGGCGGATTCGCTATTTACATGGAGAAATATAGACGCCCTCAACCTGACGAGTCAGTTTAAATACATATGTGTTGCCACGATTGGTCAAATAAGTAGCCAATTTCATTCGTCATTACTACAAATAGGTAATTCTGATACATGCAATGACTATCCTGACATGTTGGCATTTTTATCTTTATGTACACAATAATAATCTTTTACTTTGTAATCCGTTTATTTTTAATATATGGCATGTTTTTGTGTGCTGCTGCGCATCCCTGTGTGTGTAATAATCAGAGTGTACGCACGTATTACTATAGGCACATATTACTAACACGCATTTTAAATAACACAAAATACTGCGCTATTGACACTAGAGCAGGTTTTTGTTGGTCAATGGCGCAGTTTGTTTTCAGACCAGCACGCCCATGGGTGAACAGATGGATGCATTTGCTATTTAAACAACGTGGCGCTGGATGGGAAAATGATAACTGCATCGGGCTGAAACTAGAAAAAAAACACTTGCGTCACGTGATGCCTGGCGTCGCATTGTGCCGGTGTATGATAGGGCCCATTATGTTATTGGGGTTCTGGGGGATCAGTACTTAAAACCAGAGCATTTAAATGCAAGTATCAGCATTTTATAATTAAAATAAATTTGTAATTGATAATTGAGTAACTAACAGGCAACCAAAGTAGCAGTGAAACAAATTGCTGCAGCTTGAATTTACAAATGCATGAACCTATTCATTATTTACTGTATGTGCCACCATGATAACAAGCTGATTAAGTGATACTGATAAAGTGGCTTTATATTGATGAATTTCTGTCAAACACCCAGTTCAGTAACTGTAGAGCATAATCTTGAGACATTATATTAAAAGAACATCTTGAAATGTTTGGTCAAATAATTAACACCTTGTTTTTCATCAGAATCTGCAGAATTAAAGGCATCAAGGCTTTAAATGTCCTTAATGTACTCATAGAACTTAGAAAACTGTGTAATTACATCATGTTGAGGACATACAGTATAGAGCTGCATATCATAATAACAGTGTAAGATAGTTCCTTGTAATATCAGCTGAAAAACACATGTATAAGCAATACATTAAAGGGCCCGAGACAGAGCCTTGTGGCACTCCATACTCCTTAGGTCTGAGATTTATGATGTAAAAATGTCAAAGGTAGTACTGAAATTTTAATTTATATGCAGAACCAGAACAGCAGATACATATTTTCTGCTATTCTCTGTTCCTGTTAATGATTGTCACTAAAGTTATGTAATATTCTAAAAAGTGGGATATACATGACAAAGCTGTGTGCATAAAATACCATGGCAAATGCAATAACATACATGTCTTTTTTGATCTAAAAATGTTTATTTTTTGTTTCCAGAGATTTGAGATTCAACAAAATCAAGGATTTACAGCCAGGCTCCTTTAGGCGACTGAAGAATCTCAATACACTGTAAGTGTCGATGTTTTTTAAAGTCTTGTAAAACTCAGTCTTTATGATTACTGTTGTTGTTATCGGCATTCACTTGCGCTTTTGGTTTTATGAAACACTAAACATTTTGGATCATGTACATACGTTTGACAGGTATTATGCATGACCATCTGTTTTAATGTCTAATACATGTCTTTCCTCTTTCCTTAAGCCTTTTAAATAACAACCACATCAGACGAATCCCAAGAGGAGCATTTGAAGATTTGGAAAACCTAAAATATCTGTGAGCTTTTCATTGATTCTGATTTGACTGCTTATGGAACAGCTTTGGTTATAAATTCTATAAAAACTATAGATAGAAAGTGTGGAAAGAGTGATGCTTTATGCATAAGTGCGCCAGAGTTGAAGCAGTAAACTAATATTGGCTCTAAGTACAGTTGATTTGAGGGCATAGCTACTCTTTAACCACTGACTTAAGGCATGTCATAAAGTTTAAATGTACATTATTGTAAGTGTTATATGATAAATCTTCCCTTTCACCATTTCTGAACCATGCTCACCACATTTGTGAATGATTCAGTCATTATCACTGCCATTGTTTGACACAGTAAAGAGTTGAGGTCATGGAATGAAGCTCTCACATATATGGGAAACGTAATTGTCAGTGCTCTGAAATTATCTGTCTGATGGCCCTGACCCAAAATCGCAGAGATCAGACGTGGATGGAATAATTGCTCTCTGCTTAGGCGTTGCACAGTTCCTGTCTTTGTTCGTCACAGGCAATTTGAGAATCTCAAACTTTAGTTGTGGTGAGAGCAGCCTGTGTTTATATTGAAATAGTCACTTGTTTGAAATGTTTCACACCTGGTTTTCTAAATTCAGCGGGTAAGATAATACAGTAAGAGTAAAGTATGTATAGGTGAATCTCACCAAACCCCTCAAGAAAATGCCAGGCTCATATTTCACCCAAAAATTAAAATAAAGAAGTAAATTATATTTTCCTTAAGAAAATGAAGTTTGTTTTTAAGAACCATCACGATGAATCAATTTGGCATTGACTTTATTTTTCAGTTGTCACATCCATCCCCATCTGTAAATCTTATTGCTGTAATGTGAAAAAAGTTTTTAAATCATAAAGAATTTATGCATCAAGGTAGTATTTTTTTGTACTGGCTTTAATGTATGCCAATTTCATAAAACAATGATAATCTACTGAGAATCACCATTAAGAACAGTGAAAATTAAATGTGCCTTAAATGCATTAAAATGCAAAAAGTTGTAAAATTGGCTTAATTTACTAAATCCAAAATATAATATAATTTATTCTGTTTTTCTTTTGATTTGGGGTGAAATATGACCTGGATATGTTGTGGGATACTTTTTTTCTGCATATTTTTTATTATAGTTACAAAAATTCTGCCAAAACAAGCAAAGTAGCAGCAATCTCTCAGTGTTTACATAACCAACATTAATTTTTTTTTTCAATTATAATACAAAAATATTTTTATAACTCAATAGTGATGTGTCACTGGACTGTGTGGAGTCCAATTAATCTCTACAAGAGGATGAAAAATTAGAGCACACTATTATTCACTCCAGATAAACATACTGAGTATTATAATTCTCAGAATGAGTATTAATCCATTCATTAACTCCTCTTGGGCGATGCAGTCACCACACATAGTTCACACAGTCATGATGTCCAGCTGTGGAGTTGTTCTAGATTTTCCCTTCTGGTTACTCAAGCATCGTCCAGTGGTCTGGCTAGTCCTCTAGTCAAAGTGAATATAACATGCTCTGAGTGGCTGGTTTGGCATTTTACCCCTGTAATTCAGGTACTGTAGACATTAAACAAGTTTTTGTATAAGAGCACTTCTAATTTCCCCTTTTTAATTCAGGGTTATTATAGTTAACTAAAACTAAAGCCGTAAAAAATACTTGAGATAAAATAATTGTTAAAGGGTTAGTCCACCCAAAAATGAAAATTCTGTCATTAATTACTCACCCTCATGTCGTTTGAAACCCGTAAGACCTTTGTTCATCTTCGGAACACAAATGAAGATATTTTTGTTGAAATCCGATGGCTCAGAAAGGCCTCCATTGGCAGCAATGACATTTCCTCTCTCAAGACCCATTAAAGGTACTAAAGACGTCGTTAAAAAGTCCATCTCACTACAGTGGTTCTACAATAATTTTATGAAGCGACGAGAAGAGTTTTTGTGCGAAAAAAAAAATCAAAATAACTTTATTCAACAAGTTATTGTCTTCCATCTGGGCCTGCGCGAGAATATGACGTAGCGCCGGCGTTCGGGCATCCAGGAAATGCACACTTTAGCACCATTTTGAGCACTACGCCAAGACCTAAAGCACAATCAATGTAGAATTCAACAGCTTAGATACGGCGCGTCTTCCTCTGCTTGTAAACAAAGTTCCTCGCTTCCGCCGGCTCTACGTCATATTCTCGCGCATGCGTCGTGGTGCTTCGTGAGTTCACGTCAGAGGCCCAGACGGAAGACTAGAATAAAGTTGAATAAAGTCGTCATTTAGATTTTTTTTGCGCACAAAAACTATTCTCTTCGCTTCATAAAATTATTGTAGAACCACTGTAGTGAGATGGACTTTTTAACGATGTCTTTAGTACCTTTAATGGGTCTTGAGAGAGGAAATGTCATTGCTGCCAATGGAGGCCTTTCTGAGCCATCGGATTTCAACAAAAATATCTTCATTTGTGTTCCGAAGATGAACAAAGGTCTTACGGGTGTCGAACGACATGAGGGAAAGTAATTAATGACAGAATTTAAATTTTTAGGTGAACTAACCCTTTAACGGAAATATATATTTTTCTCATTTTCACGTCAAAATTTCTAATTTTCATTCAGTTTGTACTAAAATAAATAAAATTGAAATAAAATGAATACAAAAACATAGACATTACAAAAACTAATATAAATTGCAGACGAACAACTAAATTACCAAAACTTAAACTAAAATGAAAATGGAAAATATATTTAAAAAGAAAACTAATTCCAAATATTAATAAACTTTTGATTGTGAACATATTCTTGTACATTTTTCAGTTCCACTTTTTACTCAAATTATATAATATAATTATATATAATAATATTATGATAATATAATTTCATTTCTAGTGAAAAATTCAAAAAAACGAAGCATTTATAGATATTTATCGGCTGGTTTTTGATCAATTTAAATCCATGTGCATATCGACAATATGAAAAAGGCGAGTATAACAAACTGATAGTTATTATTTAAATGTGTGGCACTGAGTTGTATAATGTTTTTTTGTTTATTAGAAATATGTAACTAAGAAATATGTAATGTTCTATAATAATAACAACTCAAATATGAGTTAATGTTGTTAATAGGAAATATTTAATAGCAAAAATAAAGTTTGCCACGTTGTCTTATTTGTATTTTTTATCTTACTCTGTGCCTCTCTTATAATGTTGGCCTGTTGAATGGATCCAATCCATGTTCAATGGAAATGATTTGATGTTGCAGCAATAAACTAGCTAGTATACCTTAATGCATGTGTTTTTAAACTTTGCGGATTTAAAACATGATCAAAACAGTAATCTGCTTTAATGACAGAAGTTCGAATAAGTGACAAAGTGACAAAATATCGGTATCAGAATCGGCCAAAAAATCCTATCAGTGTATCCCTAATTTTTACCAATGATCCCATAATAGGAATAATATTCAACTGCCATATTTTCAAATTCTTAACTTGAATAGCTCTCATAATTCTCATAACTTAGGTTTGCACTGTTTAATACTAAAAAGGGCTCTTTAGTGTTGCTTATATGCAAATCTTGCATACTTGTATGGGAAGGCAGCACATATCTGCAGCATATACTTCCTGGTGTCATCATCCTCAAGGTCAAAGGATCTGACTGAGCCCTCGTTCTCAACAGCCCACTGTCCCTTGACAGGAAAACCACAAACATGAATTCCTGTTTCCCACAGGCCACTCCTTCTGTGTTATCAATATGCAGTCAATATGCAACAGCCTTCCGACATTATATGATATTAAAAGTTTCTTTATTTCTGTGTGTGCATGTGTGTTTGACATTCAACCCTAATTCTAGTAATATGCCTGAATTTTTCTTTCAGCTATTTGTACAAGAATGAAATTCAGGCCATAGACCGAGAAGCTTTTAAGGGGCTCGTCTCTCTCGAACAACTGTAAGTGACCTTCTGCCCTGTCTAGTTTACATGTTAATTCTTGCTACTAACCAAATAAAGATCTGAAAGTAAAAGGTTAAAGGAATAGTTCACCTAAAATGAAAAATGCTATCTCTTGAATTACATTCAGGTCCCTGACACAAAGCTATTGTATCACTTAGGGGGGAAAAAGTCGTATGGACACTATAATGATATTTTTACAATGAAAATATCTTTAATCCCCATTTATAGTAATTGTACTAAAAACAACAACCAACGCAATCAAACTTTCTCTTTTTGTATTCCACAAGAGAAAGAAAGTCATATGGGTTTGGTGAGTAAATGATTGCAGATGTTTTTATATTTGGCGGAACAATTATTTTAAAGGTATGGTGAAATTTGATCCATGTTTTACAAATAAAAGAAATTTGATCAAGCACAATGCCAAACTGGGGAGGGTAAATCCTACAACCAAATAACATTTACATTCAGATCTTACAGAGAACCGTCACTTGGGAGCAATAGCTCATATTTTCTTATATTGTTCCACTTATTTAGTGAAATCTGCTGATAAATCAGGTTTTAATAATCTGTTCATAAACTTCTCGCTTGCAGCTGGCTAGAATGCAGATACTGATGTAAGTCTTGGGTCATGTGCACAGGTTATTCAGGCAATCAATGATTTTTATGGGAAAAACCATTTGTGCAGAAACCATATGCCTGGAAAACAAACACACTTTACTATTACTTCAAGTATTTCTTATTACTCTCCATGACCTTTTGTGTCTGTTATTGTTAACTTCATTTAAGCCCACAGCATATTGGACAAGAGCTAATTATATATGTCACAGAGTTGGAAATTTGTTATCACCTTGTTCATACTTTTCATACGGTTCATACCATATATGCTTTGCTAATACACATCCCTGGTCTTATTGTACATGATTCAGCTTTGCACATTATTTTAAAGGGGTCATATGATGCTTTATAATGTTTTCCTTTAGAGAGTAATGTGTCTGTTTGTGCATGTATAAGATCTGCAAAGTTACAAAACTCATAGTGTCTATCAAAGGGATTTATCCTATCAAACAGAGAACAGCTCCAGACCTGCCTAAAAACATCGATTGAAGTCCAGGGGCCCTATTTTACCGATCTGAGCTCATGGTCTGAAGCTCACGGCGCAGGTGCCCTTAGGGCGTGTCCACTTTTGCTAGTTTAACGATGGAAAAAATGGTTGACGCGCCCGGCGCATGGTCCAAAAGGGTGTGGTCATGGGTGTGTTTTGGGCGTAACGTGCAATAAACCAATCAGAGTCTCATCTCTCATTCCCTTTAAAAGCCAGTTGCGCTCGCGCCATGGCGGATTCGCTATTTACTTGTTGGAATTTGCGAGCGGAAAAACTGAACGCTTCTCCAGAGAGGAAACGGATCTGCTCGTCCAATGACGCTTGCTTGCTCATCATTGCTACAAATAGGTCATTCTGATACATGCAATGATTATCCATTATGACATGTAGGCATTTTTATATTTATGTAAATAATAATCTTTTACATTTTAATGCTGTAATTTTTCATATTTAAAAATGTGTGTGTGCTGCTGCGCGTCCCTGTGTGTGTAATAATCAGAGTGTACGCCCGTTGGTACATATTACTAACATACCCTTTAAATAACACAAAAAATACTGAGCTATTGACTTTAGACCAGGTTTGTGTTGGTCAATGGCGCAGTCGTTTTCAGTTCCTCACAATAGCAACATGCCAACAATGCACCTGAACACACCTGGTTTTCAGACAGGCACGCCCATGGGCGAACAGATGGCGCCAGTGCATTTGCTATTTAAACAACGTGGAGCTGGATGTGAAAATGATAACTGCGTCAGGCTGAAACTAGCAAAAAACACTTACCTGCCATCGCATTGCGCCGGGTGTATGATAGGGCCCTTCTGGGAATGCCTACGTCAAAATGTGGCATATTAGCATAAATTCCCACCCAAAGGCATAAGCAAAGAAAGAAGACGAGGCTTCAGTGAATTGTAGTGTTGTCGTCATGTGGCGGAGATACTGTGTTTGGATGCGAAAGCAAAAAGCCATTTGTTTAGCCTTCCAATGAAATTAGGAATCAGTGTTTAAGAAGTGACTCAGGCTCGAACTGGGGTGCGTTTCCCAAAAGCATCGTTAGCCAACTATGGTCGCAAGTTCCAATGGTAACTCTATTGGTAACAACAGAACTTGCAATCATAGTTGGCTTTGGGAAACACAGCCCTGATCAGTAAACCCAACGACATTATTAACTGTTCGTGTTAACAATTACTTTAGAAGCCTTGGACACTGAAGCTCGCGATTATGGTAAGGGGCGTTACATTTTCTGACACATGTTTGAGGTGTTTGGCCAATCACAACACAGTGGGTCAGCTGGCTAGTCAGAGAACTGGACTTTTTGGAAGGAGGGGCTTTGTAGAAATCAGAGTGTTTCAGACAGACTGGGAATAGAGGTACTGCAACAATGCACAGTATGTGAGAATATAATGTTTTCTGAACACCCAATAAACAAAATAATGACCTTATAAAACAGCATCATATGACCCCTTTAAAGAAAATTAAATAATGGTCTCCATTCTGGAATGGTGCACATTTTTTATCATCCAATAAATTCTCAATGATAAAATCAAGTCCTGTCCAATTCTTTTTTTCTTGTTGAAAGTACATAAGATTATGGAAGGTTCTGTGACTTTATGCACAAAAATGCTGTGTAAATAACGTTCAAAATGAAGGAAAATCATTGATAGAGTGTTTGATCTAGATAGCATGTTTATGGCAAGTAAAACATATAACTCTCTCACACAGATACCTGCACTTCAACAACATTGAGTCACTGGAGCCCGAGTCTTTCTCTCATCTGCCCAAGCTTGAGCGGCTGTGAGTTTTGCATGCATCTCAGACCTCAAATCATCACTCAAATGTTTTTTTACAGTGCTGCCTGCCTCATTCCTTCCTGCTGGCTCTTATTCCAAATGTTTGGAGACTGTGCCGCTGAATTCCTTTGGAAAATCACCCACACACATTCTGATGTCTTTTAAAGACAGGAAAGTCACTTGTACATAAACATGGACTAAAATGTGAGTGAGTGACCAGTTCAGTACTGGAGTTTGTAAGCCAGAATCTATTGGGTGGCGAAGAACTGAACATAAAAATAGTATCTGCATCTGGATGGTGATTAATGAAACGAACCCTCATGTTATTTACGTATATGAGTAGTTGTGAACAGTAATGTCGTCCCTGGGAAAGTGACCCCGTCTGTCCTGGTAGAAAGCAAGAACATCCCTGTGGATCTTCATCTTTGCATCTCTATTCCACAGGGCATATACATTACCGGTCAAAAAAAATGCAAGGCTGCATTTAAAAATACAGTAAAATTGTGAAATATTATTACTATTTAAAATAACTGTTTTCTATTTGGATATATTTTAAACTGTAATTTATTCCTGTGATCAAAGCTGAATTTTCAGCATCATTACTCCAGTCTTAACTCCAGTCACATGATCCTTCAGAAATCATTCTAATATTATGATTCGGTGCTCAAGAAACATTTCTCAGTATTATCAATGTTGAAAACACATTTTGTGGAAACCGTGATCAGGTAACGGAGGTTACATAGTAACCAAGACATTTTCCGATATGCTTCCAATATGCTAAGTGTCAGGGGCATGAAAACTGATGCATAACAAAAAATTTAAACAATTGCCCCTGTGCACCTTGATATCCACTGCAGGTTTCTGCACAACAACAGAATTACTCATCTTGCATTAGGAACCTTCTCCCACCTGCAGTCCATGAAGAGACTGTGAGTATTACTCAAGCTGACTTTATTTACGGATGGGTAAAATTCATATTTTTTAAAGAATTTAAAGTTTTTGTAAATTTGTGTTGTTTGTCATTTTTATTATTATTTATTATTTTAAATACATAGCTGTCTATACAGTTTTTATTCATTTTTATTTCAGTTTTGTATTAGTTATCAAGTTAATCTAAATAAAAATTTTGCAATGGCAACTAGCTGAAATATCATAATATATCTCATTTCTCATTATCATTATAGTTATCGTGCTTGATGTGAACGGACCTTTAGTGTCATAACTTTAGATGGGGATGTTAAAAAGTCATTTTTAAATGTTTGTTAACAGGAAGTTAGTATTTAGTAAAATAACTAAGTAACTTTAAATCTATTAAAGATCAGAGAATATTTAGCTGATTTTGGATTGGTGTTCTAAACAACATCTTATCAACTGTAAACGGTTTTATTTGAACCTATTTTTTGTGTCTGTGGGTGTTTTTAGGCGCCTCGACTCAAACACGCTGCACTGTGACTGTGAACTGCTGTGGTTGGCCGATCTGTTGAAGCAGTACGCAGAGTCTGGTAATGCTCAAGCTGCAGCTACTTGCGACTATCCAAGCCGTTTGCAGGGACGCTCGGTCGCCACTCTCACTGCAGCGGAGCTCAACTGTGGTGAGGCCATTCACGCACATAAACACACTTCACACGCCAATATACATGTTCTGTTCAAATCAAAATGATCAACTGGCAGTAAATTGTTGCAATGTTTACAGCATCTTCTCCCATTCACCACATCCACATTATTCTACTCCATGGGATCCACTTTATGTCTTTGAACATGTTAGTCATCATAATAAATAACAGATGCTGATCTGGTTTTGTGAGCTGGATTATGGAGTGATTTCTCAGATGTATCATTGTTCGCATGCTACGCCACCTCCTCGTCAAATGTTTGAGGGAGTGAAGGGTGAAACGTGACTTTTCATTTCAGCCATGTGTGAAACAAATAGAGGTCATCTCTATTGGGCTTTTGGTCAGAATTGTCGGCTGGGAAAAAGGCAGCTCAGATCCTGCTTCAAATATTGGGCTAATTACAAGTTCAGTGTTCACTGAAAAAATCATATTACATTTATGGTACAAAAAGTTATCATTTTTGAACACACCTGGTTTTCAGACCAGCACGCCCATGGGCGAACAGATGGGTGTGAGTGCATTTGCTATTTAAACAACGTGGCGTTGGACGCACAAATATCCTCCACAGACATGCCCTCTAAACAATGCCCAAAACATTGCCATGCCCCTCGTAGAGCGCACACACACTCTTGCAGTCAGATCCAACCATTTAAGGAACTGCTTCGGGCTGAAACTAGAAAAAACACTTGCATTACGCCGGGTGTATGATAGGGCCCAAACACTCACTGCTGTCTGAAAGTGAGTCTAAAATGATTTTAAAAGTCTTTAATGCTGATGTTAGCTGGTATATGAAATCATTCGCGGCGCTGCTGTCTCCAGACTCAGATGAACTCCGTCTTTGTTTGTAACCACTCCTCAAGCCCCAGTTGGCCCACTTTTGACCAAGGTATTCAGCGGGCCAAAAAACCCTGGCCATTGACAGCAGTGAATAAGCAGAGTTGCAAACACAAGCACAAGTCACCCATTTACGAGCTTTGGGATTCTTAAGAAATTTCAAAAAGAGCACGCTGGTCCCGAATCAGCAGATTTTATTTCTCGGTTTAGAGATAGATTCAGTGCAGGACACAGCTATGTTGTCAACACAGAGGGCAGTAGATTTTCACAGCTGTCTGTTTCAGTTTCAGCTGGGCAGGTGAGTGTAAGTTTCCTTACAGTTTTGTGACTGCTGGGGCTTATGGCCTTAAGATAGCAGCCGTTCGGCTTGGTCTCCTCTTTATGCATGCGTTCCAGTGTTGGGCAATAAGCAGCGGGCTGGACGCTACACACCACTTAAACAGATGGATGACAATAACGCCATAGTGCGTTCAAACTCTGATCCCCTGGGGAAACCCGGATCTGTTGACAGAGGGAATTCCCCTGGACAGGGTTTTTTCACATATAGTAGTGACGACAGATGCGTCACATGTATGGGGAGCTTAGTGCGATTGGAGCTCTGTAAGAGTGTCACATATTATTTGGAACTGCATGCGGTTCTTCTGGCAGTGAAACACCTTGTCCAGCGCTTACAGGGCAAACTTGTCAGAATGGACAACACAACAGTGGTGTTGTATATACACAGATCAGGCATAACATTATAACCACCTTTATAATATTGTGTTGGTCCCCCCTTTTGCTGCCAAAACAGCCCTGACCCGTCGAGGCATGGACTCCACTAGACCCCTGAAGGTGTGCTGTGGTATCTGGCACCAAGATGTTAGCAGCAGATCCTTTAAGTCCTGTAAGTTGCAAGGTGGGGCCTCCATGGATCGGACTTGTTTGTTCGATTGGACTGAGATCTGGGGAATTTGTATTCTGACACCTTTCTATCAGAACCAGTATTAACTTAGCTCGTCTGTTTGATTGGACCACACGGGCCAGCCTTCACTCCCCACGTGCATCAATGATCCTTGGTTGCCCATGACCCTGTCGCTGGTTCACCACTGTTCCTTCCTTGGACCATTTTTGATAGATACTGACCACTGCAGACCAGGAACATCCCTAGTGGCCCTGTTGGACCCTGTTGTACACGTTTCTGCTGGTGGAAATGATACAGCCCACCCTGGACAGGGTGCGTCAGGAGGGTCTGTCACTAATTTTGGTGGCTCCTTGCTGGCCAGCGAAGACATTGTACGCAAACATCATGATGTTGCTGTCAGGCACACTGGTGTCTTCCCCTATGCAGAGACCTGCTGTCCCAGGCAGGGGGGCAGATTCTGCACTCTCTATATGGTCTTTATGGGTCTACCCGCTGAGAGGGAGAATCTGAGGGCAGTGGGGCTCCCAATCAATGTTGTGGCTACAATACAGAGCACTAGGGTGGTGTTGACAAGGGGTCTTAATGCGTTGAACTGGCACATGTTTGAAGCTTGGAAGTCCGATTGCTGAACTTTTTTGCAGGAATTGTTGGAGGAAGGTCGCTCCCATTCCACATTGAAGGTTTATTTGGCGGCCATTTCGGCTTGTCATGAGGGCCTTAATGGTGCAGTTCCAATCGCACACCCGCTTGCCATTCTGTTCCTTAAATGGTTGGATCTGACTGCAAGAGTGTGTGTGCGCTCTACGAGGGGCATGGCAATGTTTTGGGCATTGTTTAGAGGGCGTGTCTGTGGAGGATATTTGTGCGGCTGCCAGTTGGGCATCACCGCAACGTTTGTTCAATTTTAAAGACTGGATGTCACGGCAGTGACGGTGGTGCAGTTGTTGCTTACTGCAGGGGTTTAAAACCAGGGCTTCCCTTGAAAAAGAAAAAGGGGTTTGTAGCGGTGCTGGTCCCTTACATTTAGACACAACACTTCTGAGCCTCGTCGCTTTAACTTGCTAATTATTGTATTTATATATTTTTTTATTTATACCTATTATGTCTTATGTTCAATAAAACTAATAATTAGTACAATATATTATATATTACATAATAATAACTAAAATAAATATACTAATAACATAATTAATCAGCACTTGTAAGACTCCCAATTATGTCTTTTCTACATCTCATGTCTATGTCTGCATCTTTTACTCTGAAGTTGCATGGTCTCTTCTGGGACCTTCGAGGTTTGCCCACCGTGTAGCCACAAACCATAGCGGCTGTTGTGCTCCATAGACTTGCTCAGGCTTGTTGCAGTAATCAGCCCCCCACATACGCCCCTATTTGTGCTGCAGAAGAATGGGATTAACACAGTATGGCTTTTCCACCCCCTCTATACATAAAACACAGCACACATATGCCTGAGGCACCTGTCAAAACACAGCAGGGCAGAAAAATGCAGCACCAGCCAGCTGCAGTTTCTCTGAAGACACGTCGTACTGCCACACTGCGCAATGCAAGGCATCATGAATCCAATGTATATCACAAATGCTTTGAGATATAGCAGGAAAAGAGTTGGTCATGAAATTAGGGATACTTTACCCCCAAAATGTCATAATTTGCTCTTTTTTTCCTGTTGTACATTAAAGCAGATGTTTTGTAGAGTGTCCGGGCTGCTCTTTTCCATATAACAAAAGTAAATGAGCATGTGAGCTCTCAAGCTCACTGGACATTCAAGATATAAATATTATTTCTAATGGCAAAGCTGAATTTTCTTAAACATTAATCATTCTAATATGCTGTTTTGATACTTAAAACATTTCTGATTATTATCAATGTTGAAAACCATGATAAAAAAAAATGCAGTATTCTTTGATGAATAGAAAAGTTCAAAAGAACTGTAATTATCTTTTGTAACATTATACATGTCTTTACTGACATTTTTGTTCAATTTAATGCAAAAATATTAATTTCTTTAAAAAAAATCTGACCCCAAACTTTTGAATGGTAATACCCCAAAAAATGGGTTTGTAAACGCGATTGTAACAATGTAAGCGACTAGTGAGTTTACCTGTTCAGTGTGATGATGTAAAATGTCCCCGAAAACCTCTGTAGTCCCACAAGGGGTATTACTGGTGTATTTTATCTCGTAGGATAAAATGTCTTGAACACGTACCTTATTTCAGGTATTTAACCAAAAACCCATTGACTTCAGGATGATGGAACTGGGAACTTGAACTTGTATCCAGGTTTTGGCCTACAAAAACACATCATTCCGCAGCAATCTTTGGCCCTGCCAGAATAATGTGCGAGTACTTTGACACCGTGTGCAACCAGACATTTGGTTTCGCCAGTAGAAACAGTTCTGTCAGACTGTTCAGGAATATATTTTGCCATGTGCACATTGGTGTTGGTGGGTAATGTTTGGGGTTTGGCACGTGGCCGTTGTGACCATAGACACAATCACCTCGTGCCTGGCCGTCAACCAACATGGGCAGCCAAGCCAGATGAGAGGAAGTGAGGCAAGAGGGAAATGTCAAACACATTGCCACTACAAATAAACCTTCAGTGCTGTAATTCCAATAGCTTTCACAGACCAAATTAAACTCATTTTACTTCTTCTCCTCCCACCTCGTCTTTTCTGGCACACTTATGTTTGGTTTCATCTGAACGTGTCTCTCCTGTGGAGCAGAAGTTCCTCGGATCACATCTGAGCCACAGGATGTGGACGTAACCTCTGGGAACACTGTGTACTTCACATGCAGGGCAGAGGGCAACCCCAAACCTCAGATCATCTGGCTCAGAAACAAGTAAGTCCCCATCCTTTATGTATGTTCTTAAAGAAACAGTTCACCCCAAAAATAAAATTCTGTTTTCATTTATTTCTTTTCATGTTGCTCAAAGCAGAAATTACCTTCTTTCTTTCATGGAACACAAAATAAGTATTACAGTATGTCTAGAGTGCTTTTTCCATAATGAGGCTGTCTGAAAATGACAAAAAGCACCATAAAAGTAGTCCATATAACACACTGCTGTGAGCATGTTAATATATGTAAGATATGTCGCTGCTGCATGCATATGCATACATAAATCCCGTAATAGATTTAGGCAGGTGGAGCTGGGGGAGGTGGAGGGTTTCAGAGGAACTATAGGTCAGCTTACAGCGAAAACTTCACCAAACTATTTAAATGTTGAGCAAATAACCACATTGACTGCAGAATCAGCTTGTGCAATGCAAATTATGTGATTATAAGCAGATTGCATGTAAAAGATCTATCAGCCTGGTCCATCTAGAGTTTCATGACTGAGCTAGATAAAATATTGTGAAGCCATCACATTTATTAAGTTATTATTCACTGATAATCTTCCCTTTCTCTGTGGCATAGTTATGAAATCTCACTCATGCTTATGTTAAAATTCAAATATGGCACATAAAGACATACCAGTCATACCAGGTTTCACACAAGTCAAACATCTTTGGTTCCGTCTTCATGCAGCATGTTTGAATTTTGAAAGCTAGGGAGAATAATAATAAACTTAAAGTCCCCCTGGCCACTGCAATTTTATCCCATAAAACTCAACTTTGATAATCAAAATGACATATTTAAAGTTTTAAATGTGAAAATAGTTTCTTCATGCCTTACAATAATGTAACTACACCCTTGCTTCATTTTACGGTTGCCTATTTTAAGACCGAACTTACCGAACATCCAAAACAATGCTATATTCTGGGATAAATGTGCTTGTTGAATGTGTGTAGCAACATATAATGTTATTTTGACCAGCTGAGAACTCGTGAAGAGCTTATAAAATGTGTAAAGGAGTCAAAACAGCGGCAGGAATCCCTCCATCACTCACACAAACCAAGATCTGCTGCGAGGAGACGCGGTTCTGAGGTCTGTTAGGTCAGTGGGTGGCAAGTAGGTATTTTTTTGTGGCTGTTTGCATTCGATCACATGAGTGTCTACACTATGGTTAAATGTGTTTTCGAATACCTGTGGAAGTGGTCAAAAGTGGACAAGCTCTAAACATTTTAGGCTCCCGTTTACACCTGTATTTAGCGTCACCCACTTGTGACTGGATTAACAAAAAAACACATCTTAATACCATGTGTAAACAGAGCCTATCACACGATATCAGAAGACTTTGTAGTTGCATGAAATGCATGGACTACTTTTATGGTGCTTATTTCTAATTTTGTAGTTTGACAATCTAGACATTCTGCAATTTATCTTCTTTTGTGTTCCACGGAAGGTTTGAACTGACAGGAGTGTGAGTAAGTGATGATAGAAATAAAATGTTTTGGTTGTTTTATCCTCAATATGTGAAGGGTATGTGCGTAAACAGGAAAGTCTTTTTTATCAGCAATGCCCTGAACATGAGGGACGACACTCGTCTCAATCTACTGGAAGATGGAACCTTGATGATCCAGGACACGCGGGAGACGGACCAGGGCGTGTATCAGTGCATGGCCAAAAATGTGGCTGGAGAGGTGAAGACCTCAGAGGTCACCTTACGATACTTCAGATCACCTTGTGAGTGTGATGGGGTCCTGTAGGTGATGAGAATTCAACTAGAAATACTAGAACCTCCCAAACTAGCTTGACCCTAGTTCATTTAGGCACAACCCTCTGGTGCTGTTCGGACATTTTTGAACCAAAAAAGTTTTTTTAGACTTCATTGGAATGGTACGAAAATTGGTGAAGGTTTTGGCACTTGCTGTGTGATCACAATTATAAACAAACAAAAAAAGGTTAAATGGTCACACTTGTATTGTTCATGTTCAAAAATGAACGGGAGGCAAATTTCATCTATTGGAAACATTTTGGTACTGACAAACAAAATCTTTTTCAACCTCAAAAACACAGCTAGTTTAGATTTATGGCTTTGATTTTCTCAGTTTTAAGAGTAAAATGTGTTTTGGAAAATATATTTTTCATATAAAACAATAACAATAAATATAAAATTGTTTAACTTTTTCAAGTTATCGTTCAAGTTAACTTTTTAAGTCTAAGATTTCTGTCATTTTTGACCGACACACGAACAGTACCAGAGGGTTAATCCTGTAAAATTAAACATCTCATATACTCTGAAAAATACAAAATAATTGTAACAAAATAACAAAACAGTTTTCTCTTAGAAATTGCTTGTAAATTTCACAAATGATTACAAAGAAACAAGTAACACACTGAATTAAAAAAAAATGTTGTAGGATTTATTATGAAACAATTTATTGGAGTAAAACGTACTCCAATAATCGGTTGTATTTACTTTTTTTTTTTTTCTACAGATGGACACATTAAACGCTTATTTGAATGACTTATACTTATCTTTAAAACTCTATTTTGTACCTTTTCGAGGATAGGATGCATGCCAATCTGGTAAAGACTATTTGATGGCAGATTTTTTGCTCACATCAATCCATTTTTGGTCCTTGCCTTTCTCTCTTCAGCTCGACCCAGTTTCGTGATCCAGCCGCAGAACACAGAGGTTCTGGTTGGGGAGAGCGTGACCCTGGAGTGCAGTGCAACGGGTCAGCCGCAGCCCCGCGTGACCTGGACCAAAGGAGACCACACAGCCCTCCCAGTGGACCCCCGCATCAACATCACTCCTTCAGGAGGTCTCTACATTCAGAATGTCAATCAGGCTGATGGGGGACAGTACACCTGCTTCGCAAGCAACAACGTGGACACCATCCACGCCACTGCATATATTATAGTACAGGGTAAGAGATGGGCATTTCGATTCGAATTATCATGATTCGGTTTCTCATTGTTTTGCAATGATACTCTAGATTCTTGCATTGATATTTTATTTACGCATGTATTCATACTAAAATTCAATTACCAGTCATCTAAAGGCATGTTTGGTTGGATTAAAACGAACCCTAGTGTGATTGCTCTGTTAGTGCGGTTAATTTGAATAAGTGTGAACGCTGCCATCTGAACCCTGGTGCGCACAAAACAAGTGGACCGAGACCTCTGAAAACATGGGTCTCGATCCGCTTCCAAACAAACTTTAGTGCGGTTAGACTGAAATATGAACGCAACACGGGCCAAAGACATGTAAACGAACCAAAAACAGGACATGATGTAACAAGATTCAAACCTAAGAAGGACAGAATGCTCAACCACACCTGTTTTTTCTCGTCATAGTCGCGATGTTGCCCATCACAGTTTGGTACAGGTGTCCGAACCGCGTCTCCTCGCAGCAGATCTTGGTTTGTGTGTGTGACGGAGGGATTTCTGCCGCTGTTTTGACTCCTTTACACATTTTATAATCTCTTTACGAGTTCTCAGCTGGTCAAAATACCATATACAACGAGCGTATTTAGCCCAGCACACAGTATTGTTTTGGATGGTCGGTAAGTTCCGTCGCGAAATATATGCAAAAATATATGTAAAAATATCCCCATGCCTTTAGGTTCAGTATCTTTAGGTTCTGTGTTAAAATGCCAATGTGAATGCTAAGTGGACCAGGACTAAATGTTTTTTTTTGGTCCGGACCAAACTAACTGAACTAAGTATGAACACACCCTAAGGAGGCTCTGTGCTGCCTTCAAATTCAGTGTGAAGATGCGGCTCGGTTCACAGTAAATGCTGCTCCACACTAACTCCATCTTCATTTGCTCTGAGTTTGAGTTGCTTTAAAGGGGTCATATGATGCAATTTCTTGTTTTCCTTTCTCTTTACTGTGTTATGTAGCTGTTTGTGCATGTATAAGATCTGCAGGGTTACAAAGCTCAAAGTCTCAAACCCAAAGAGATATTCTTTGTAAAAGTTAGGGCTTAGCCACACCTTCCTAAAACGCTTCGTTCAAACATACCTCCACATCTCTACGTCAGTATGTGGGGGCAGAGTTTCATAACACCGCCCAAACATATACGCAAACAAAGAAGGCGTTAACTTTTATTCCCGCTGTAGTATTGTTGTTGCCGGCGCCGCCATGTCGTGGAGACGCTGTTTCGTTGCGAAAGCCAAACTACTTTGTTTGGCCTTCCAAAAGAGGGGACAATTAGACCGTGGTTTTCAGAACGATGAGATTTGTAAAAATCAACCCGTTTCAGAAAGGAAAGGCACAGAGGAACAACATCCATGTACAGTATGTGTAAAATAATGATTTTTTTTTTTATTATCTAAAACCGCGTAAAAACATTGCATTAAAACAAATACACAAAATAATGATCTTTTTAGAACCATTATATGACCCCTTTAACGGGCATTTGGGAACATACCAACCCTCCTCACATACTTGTAATGAGAAGTGCTAACTTTTAAAAATGAAGAAATTAACAGTCATAAATGTTAGTATTGTAATTTAACAGTATTTTTTTCTTAAATATTAGCATTTTTATTTTTATAGTTTAAGTAATATTTAGTTTTTTATTTAGTAATGTTTATATTTTTATTTGGTAATAATAAAATTAGTATTAGCAGACATAATGGTCATATTTTCTCATTCTCCTCTCTTTCACTCCTCAGCTCGTCCTCAGTTCACAGTGACCCCTCAGGACCAGTCTGTGCTGGAGGGTCATACAGTCGACTTTCCCTGCGAGGCCAGCGGCTACCCTCAGCCTGTCATAGCATGGACACGCGGCGGTGAGATCATATAATGCAGCCTTGTTTGTTTGACTTGTTAGAGTGGAGTTCACTTTTTTCAATAGTCTGCCTCAAGTCTGGTCAGTATTTTTATTTTGTATTTTTTTGTTTTGTTCAACAGGTTATATATGAGCAATATCACATGAGTAGCAGTGCGATTATCGCTCTATACCAGCATGGCTGAGATTTGGCCGTAGGTAATCACAGTTGTGCTGATATACAGCCATGTCATACAGCTACGAGTGTGATATTGCTTTTATACGACAGTTCAACGGCATAGGTGTGTAAATAATTAAGAAACAACTAAGGAGTGTCTTTAAAAACCTTCTTTTGTGCAGAACTACTTCCTTCCGCCACGGATTCAAATCTCAAGTTGACAGTTTTACAGTTGAGCCCAAGTCTCCGTTACTAATTCTAAAACGTCACGTTAGCTAGTAACAAAGGAATGTTGAGTCGCTTCATTGAAGCTTATTGTATTATTTAGAGTTGAGTGTTATGAGAGAGCATGTCAAGGTTGAGGTAAGGGATGAGGCGAGGAAATGCAGATATAATGGGCTTTTTATTGAATAATAAAATAAAACAAAAACAAACAGAAACAACCCGAGGGGGGGGGGGGGGGGGGGACAAGACTTGACTTGGCTTGGCTTGGCACAAGGAGCAGGGAAACACTAGGCACGTACGACAACGATCCAGCACAGGACTGCAAACACAAGGAGAATAAATAGGGAGCAAACAAGGCAGGTAATGAGGGAGGACAGGTGGGGCAAATCAACCAATAATCAGGAAACAAGGTGGGCGGGGTTAGACAATAGACATGAGACCACATGGCACAAAGAAACACATGACAAGCCATGTGCTCACACCAAACATGACAAAACACATGAGCACATGGCCAGCAAACACAAAATCACAAGCCATGTGCCCAAACAAAACATGACATGAACACGCAGCCAATGAGAACTCATAAGCCACGTGTTCACACAAAACATGACCACACAAAAGCAAGCAGCCAGTGAAAAAACACCAGCCGCGAAAAACACGTGAAAACACAAACCGCGTACACAGAACACAACACACATGGACAGAAGAGCGCACGCTCACACGACAAGACAGAGCGCTCATGACAGAAGACAAACACATGGAGCATTAATGTCCGAATTCTAACACAAAACCAAACTAGAACGAAGTGCTGGGATCCGAAAACCACGCTCCGCACACAAAACTCACAAGGACAGAAGAGCACAAGACAAACAATACAGGAGTGTCAGGGCTCTGTCACAAAACCAATAGTAAGCTAGACCGAAGTGACAGAACCCTGACAGAGAGATCGACTAAACAAGTTTATTACCTGCATCTGATATAGCATTCATTCTTCAGGTCAATGTCCATAATATTATATCCATTAAAAAAATCAGTTTGAATGTCCGCTGAGGAAAGCGATTTCTTTGTCCTTTTAAAAGTTCTTTGTTTACAACCAGTCACTCATAAAGACCGTTTTTGTACATAAATGACATGTACATAAGTATTCACAGCCTTTGCCATGACACTCAAAATTGAGCTCAGGTGCATCATGTTTCCACTAATCATCCTTGAGATGTTCCTACAACTTGATTAAATTCAGTTGATTGGACATGATTTGGAAAGGCACACACCTGTCTATGTAAGGTCCCACAATTAACAGTGCATGTCAGAGCACAAACCAAGCCATGAAGTCCAAGAAATTGTCTGTAGACCTCAGAGACAGGATTGTATCGAGGCACAGATCTGGGGAAGGGTACAGAAACATTTCTGCAGCACTGAAGATCCCAATGAGCACAGTGGCCTCCATCATCCGTAAATGGAAGAAGTTTGGAACCACCAGGACTTCCTAGAGCTGGCCGCCCAGCCAAACTGAGCAATCAGGGGAGAAGGGCCTTAGTCAGGGAGGTGACCAAGAACCCTATGGTCACTCTGACAGAGCTCCAGCATTACTCTGTGGAGAGAGGAGAACCTTCCAGAAGAACAACCATCTCTGCAGCACTCCACCAATCAGGCCAGTATGGTAGAGTGTCCAGATGGCACATGACAGCCCGCCTGGAGTTTGCCAAAAGGCACCTGAAGGACTCTCAGACCATGAGAAACAAAATTCTCTGGTCTGATAAAACAAAGATTGAACTCTTTGGCCTGAATGGCAAGCGTCATGTCTGGAGGAAACCAGGCACCGCTCATTACCTGGCCAATACCATACCTACAGTGAAGCATGGTGGTGGCAGCATCATGCTGTGGGGATGTGTTTCAGCGGCAGGAACTGGGAGACTAGTGAGGATCGAGGGAAAGGTGAATGCAGCAATGTAAAGAGACATCCTTGATGAAAACCTGCTCCAGAGAGCTCTGGACCTCAGACTGGGGCGAAGGTTCATCTTCCAACAGGACAACGACCCTAAGCACACAGCCAAGATAACAAAAGAGTGGCTACGGGATAACTCTGTGAATGTCCTTGAGTGGCCCAGGCCAGACTTGAACCCGATTGAACATCTCTGGAGAGATCTGAAAATGACTATGCACCGACGCTCCCCATCCAACCTGATGGAGCTTGAGAGGTCCTGCAAAGAAGAATGGGAGAAACTGCACAAAAATAGGTGTGCCAAGCTTGTAGCATCATACTTAAAAAAGACTTCAAGCTGTAATTGGTGCCAAAGGTGCTTCAACAAAGTACTGAGCAAAGGCTGTGAATACTTATGTACATGATTTTTCTGTTTTTTATTTTAATAAATGTGCAAAGATTTCAAACAAACTTCTTTTATGTTGTCATTATGGCGTACTGTTGGTAGAATTGAGGAAAATAATAATGAATTTAATCCATTTTGGAATAAGGCTGTAACATAACAAAATGTGGAAAAAGTGAAACGCTGTGAATACTTTCCGGATGCACTGTATAGCCTAATATAAAGTTATCAAACTTAATTTCCCCCTTAACCCAAATTGTTTTGCTCTGGAACAAATAACAGATTAATAAGACCAAAGATCACCTGTTTGATATACCCCAAATTAATTATATCTCGTGTTTAACCACTATCTACATGCAGTACGAGCCAGCGGCAAATTCCCGAAGGACTGGCCGAGATGAAGCTGAATGTACTGACAAGGTTAATTGTTAAACTAAAATATACTTTAATGCAATTTTTATTGAAATGTTATTCTATGTCATTTAAATATATTTGTACTTACACATTTGTAATGATGAAGTTGCAATTTAGTACATTTTAAATATATTATCTTTAAATGTAATATCGAATAACACTCTACAGTTATATTATAATTATAATCAGATACTGTTAGTCAACACATCAGTATACTTCTTTAATCTTTAAAGCACGACAAAAGATTATTAAAACATAATTTAAAATGTATTTTAACATAAAACTTTTAATTTAACATTATTATTTTTAACATTTATTAATTTACCCTCAAGCCATCCTAGGTGTATATAACTTTCTTCTTTCAGCTGAACACAATCAGAGTTGCAACCTTTATAATGGGAGTGAATTGTAACTTAAAAGTAATCCATACGGGTCCAGGGGGTTAATAAAGGCCTTCTGAAGTAAAGGGATACGTTTTTTGTAAGAAAAATATCCATATTTAAAGCTTTATAAACTATAATCACTGACTATATTCAATGGCCATACGCGCATTCAAGAGAAAGTCGAGTTCCGGTGGAAGGGTGACCTTTGACCTGACGTATGACGTAGGTGCAGCTCTTCTCTTATATCGAACTCCTCCATAATTTTTCTTCAAAACTTCTTGTTTTAGACTTCTAATTTGTGACCAATGTTTTGTTTTGCTCTATCATCTGTGCTTCCGCGTCAATTCTCATCTGAGCTTATGCTATGCCTACATCATACCTCCTACATCATGCGTTGGGTCAGAGGTCACTCTTCCACCTGAACTGGACTCGCGTACGGTCGTAGCCAAAAGCCAGTGATTATAGTTTATAACGTTTTTAATATGGCCATTGTTCTTACAAAAACGCATCGCTTCACTTTAAAAGGTATTTATTATATATGCAATTTTTTTTTTATACGCTTTTTAGATTTGAAGTTCACTACAGGTGCACATTCAATAAGCTGACTTCCTTTGCACAATGGTCTGATAATGAAATTCTGATTGGATAAACATTGGTCTAACGCTCAGACTACACTGTTGCATGTGCTGTAAACATGATTTTTGTTTGTTTTCTCAAACTGAGAGAATCACCAGCATGCCTCAGATACTCTCAATAGAGTTTAATATGATTGGAACATTCCTTTAAAGGCCACAAGGACACATTTAAAGATTATTGAATTGCCTGTCAGTGCATCAACTACTTATAAAGTTTGTTTTCTGCCAGGACAAAATCACTAAAACTCTGTTCTCCTACCATAGGCAGCCCCCTGCCTAATGACAGACGACACGTTGTTCTCTCAACGGGCAGCTTGCGCATCAGCCGTGTGGCCCTTCATGACCAGGGCCAGTACGAATGCCAGGCGGTCAGTCCTGTTGGCACTGCCAGAGCAGCGGTTCACCTCAACATCCTGCAAACCGGTGAGGTCCTGTTTGCAATATAAATCACCTTCTGATTTTTTCGGCATGGTGAACTAGAGGTGGGCGGCATGTCCAAAATATATCAAGGCATGAACAGTTCTGTTAACAATGATGGTATTGCAAAATAGTCATTTTTGCTGTTAATTCCACAGAAAAAAACTTGGATTTTTTTTTTTATTATTTGGAACATGATAGTGGCAAATCAGAATATAAGATTATATAAAACCGCTCAGTGCAAAAACGTAACATTATGAAACACCAGTGTTATTTTAGTATCATTGATTTTTGTTAATATTTTAGATTTTATTTTTATATTTCACTTTAATTTTACTTAGTTTTAGTGATTTTGTTGTGTTTTTGTCTTATTTATTTAACAATACTTCTACAGCATTTGATAATCTTAGTTAATGTTAATTTCAACATTTACAAATACATTTGTAAAGTTGTAATTGTTAACATTAGTTCATTGTATTTGTAATTTTGATTTGTTAGTTAATAAACTAAAATGTACTATTAATGTTAGTTTATTAACTAACATTTACAAAGATTAATAAGGTGTTAATTAATAAAAATATATTGCTCACTGTTTGTTCATATTAGTTAATGCATTAACTAATGTTAACAAATGAGAACTTATTGTAAAGTGTTGCCCATTTATTTTATTTCAAGTAACAAAAGTGATTTTATGGTTTTAGTTAATGGTAATAACCCTGCAAAAGACTTAAACAAGTCAAATTAATATTATAAGTTCTAAGTTCTGATACATACACCTGTCACATCACTTGTTCTATATATTAATGCATATTACTCGTCAACCATAAACCTTCACGTTATGCCTCATCTTGACATTTTGGGGACAAAGACTTCACATGTATTTTCGCATTACTCCATGTTTCTTAGTGCATGGCTAAAAGTGCTGCCCACAGATTTATCTAATTTGGTACAGCACAAACTATCACTGTCAATTCCTCATTTAACCGTCCTTTGGAATAAGACTGGACATGGTATTAACAGGAGGGAAGGAGGGCTGGCTTCATAAACTAATTTGTCATTACCCACAAGCAAAGCCTTCAATTAGAACAACAATACCCCCGTAAAGTCTCAATGACAGACGTAAGACCAGGTCCCTGCATGTAAGTGCCTTAAAACCACCTCTTAAGCTTTATTACAGACTTGTGGAATAGCCAGGAAAGCATGCAGCTTTGAAATTCCCACATGGCAAGATGTTTTCCATGTAGTAATGGTTGTTAACACACTGCATAACAACCGCCTGTATTTACTTTAAAACCAAGGCACAGGTTTGGCTCATGGGCGTTTTTATTTAGAACAGGCTTACGGGAAGTATCTGAAAAAATGGGGAGAGTTAAGAGAGTGAGTTGTGAGAAATACTTCTAGTTAGAACAGCTGCAGAAAGAGTGAGTACAGAATAAATGCAAGTTAAGTAGTTCATGAAAGGAATCGTTCACTCATGAATAGTTATATCATTTACTTATGCCATGGCAAACCTGTATATTGGGTAGAATGTCTAAGCTGCTTTCTTCTATACAATGAAAATGGATGCTGATTCATACGGTCAAGCTCCAAAAAATAAATAAATAAATAAAAGTGAAAAAGTGTCATAAAAGTAGTCTATTCAACTCATATTCTATACTCCAAGTCTTCTGAGATCATCCTCACTGCTCTCAAATATCATTTGAGTGTCACAATCAGTCATGTGATGAGAACCAAAGATGCCAAACTTTGCACAGCATGTCAAAAAGTGCCGTTTCTAAACGAAAACAAGTGTGAACGAGATTTAAGAGCTCTTTTAGAGTATATACTATAAAGTGAACAACGGCTTACATTTGCATCTGTACTTCACACATTATATACTCTACATATCATAGGTAGATACACTGAAATTTTTACCAAAAGACCCAAACTGAAATTAAAGTTTTCATTTGGCCAAAAACTGAAAACCAAAATAATGTAATCAAAAGTCAAATAGTTGCACATATTTTTATGTCAACTTTTTAATGATGTATTAATGTGTTGTTGAAATGTAAACATTTAAACGGTGGCTGTAATAAAAACTTGTTTTCATGACAGATTTATTCAAACTATACTAAAGACAGGTTAAGTAATGTAATGTAATATGTATATGTAATATATTTAGCAAAATGCTCCTCTCAAGTTTTTTCTGGCTAACTATTTGCGAGATGCAAATCCCGCACGCCAATAGTCATTGGCCGGTTCTCTATATCTCGAAGCTGATAGGGGCTCCCTGAAGTGATCCCAATTCGTCGCTGACGTCCGACGTACATCGAACGTGACCGACTGAAAGGGAACCATGTTTTTGAATGACAGATCTAGTGATGACATGTAGATGGAGAAGAGAAGTGGTCCCAGCACTGAGCCCTGAGGCACTCCAGTAGCTAGAGTAGACCGAGAAAGCCTTGAGAAAAGAGCATCAGTATCAGAGTTTCAATGCTTTGTTTTTCTGAGTATCTTTTAAATGCTGTATAATCTCCATCTACTGTTAGTCGACCTCACCAGCAGGTGGTGCAAGCGGCTGTTGACGAAGACCAGAGCAATGTGTAGAGAGAGTCATTCATTCATTACATGGATTTACAGAAATGGAGCAAGCGATACATATTTGTGATGATTATCAGGGCCAGTATATATATGGAAAAGCTGATAAAGACACAAAAGCAGTGTTTACATTTAAGTCTTAGCGGTTACTTTATATTTTTTCAGTTGATCATCTCTTCCTCTTTACTACTATATATAGCATGAAATAAACATCAAAAGGTATGTTGAACATCAGAAGGTATGTTGAAAGAAGCAGTACACCTGATCAACTGAAAACAGCATGGACTAAAAGATCTCGGTTCATCAAAATGAAGACCAATTAAAAGTGAGAAATCAATATTGTCAACCCAGCCCTAGCGTCCACACAGCTGACATGTTTATCTGTTGTAGCATATCAACATTGTGTGAATGAAATAGACACTGACACATTCAAAACATGCAGAAGGGGAAGCAGAATGTCACCGTTTTGGTTAATGATTGCCACCCTCTAACTGTTCTGGCAATTCATTTTCTCGTGAATATTTTCGGTTGCAGAAATTTCATCACTAATCACAGGACTTCAGAAGATTTGGAATATAGTATGCGAGTTATATGGATATTTTTGTCTTTTTTTCGAGCTTGGTACTAAAAATCACTGTCCACTTGGAAAGGACCAGCTCAGACATTCTGCCTAAAGTCTTATTTTATGTGACACAGATTAAAAAGAAAAAAACACGAGGGTGTGTAAATGATGACAAAATGACTGTTCTTTTAAGCAGATTGAGTCAGCACTGACTTAACAGTTCTTAGCAGTTAGTGGGAAATACTTCTAGATTACTATGAAACAGCTGTAAAGGGGGTGATTATGCACTAGTTTAGCCCATCATGACTTTGTTAAAGGTTTCCTCAGAGGATCATGTGACCCAACTCATAGCTTTGGGGGTTAAAATGTTTAGATAAAGCTCTTCAAACAAACCAATTCACATTGACCTTGAAGCCTCACATACAGTATGCCTCTCTCAGATTAAACCTCTTGCCCTTTCATTGACTTTATAATTACAGAACCTTGACAATCGCCAATAACTCAGGACCGTGTATGACCTGTGTATGATCTTTTCATGTTGTACATCATGTGCATGTCTCATGATAGATGCAGCTGTGTTTCTGGGTGCACACTGTAATCTTTAACATGTGTTTTTACGTCATCAGTAACGCCTGTTTTCACAAGCACTCCAAGGGATATGACTGTGGAGTCTGGATCAGATGTCCAGATTCCGTGCAGCGCTCAGGGTGAGCCCACACCTATCATCACATGGAGCAAGGTTAGATCCATTGGCTGCCACATTCCCCAACAACTGGCCATCCAACCAGTTCCGCCACTTTGGTCCCAATGGGACTATCCAGATTTTGTGACCTGACTCATTTAAACAATCTCTGGTCCTGATCTACAGGATGGAGTCCAGATTACAGAGAGTGGGAAGTTTCATATTAATCCAGATGGCTATCTGGAAGTGAATGACGTGGGGCTTGCCGATGGGGGTCGATACGAGTGTGTAGCCCGCAACTCCATTGGATATTCCTCATCTAGTATGGTGCTAACAGTGCAAGGTAAGAATTGAAGGCCATAACCACATATTTAGGATTTGGAGGTGGGTGATCAAATGCAGTTGGTTAGTGCAGTGTTTCCCAAACTTTTTTTTTTTTTGCGTTAATAAAGTTATAAATGTGGATATTTTCTTACACAAATGCATGGCTTCGCTTCAGAAGGCCTTTATTAACCCCCTGGAGCCGTATGGATTACTTTATGATGGATGGATGTGCTTTTTTGGCCTTTAAAATCTCATCCTCCGTTCACTGCCATTTTAAAGCTTGGAAGAGCCAGGATATTTTTTAAGTATAACTCCAATTGTATTCGTCTGAAAGAAGAAAGTCATATACACCTAGGATGGCTTGAGGGTGAGTAAATTATGGGATGATTTTAATTTTTGTAATTTTACCTTTAACTATCCCTTTAAAAGTAGCACTCACATTTAATGTGAAACTTGAGTTTAAGTCAGGAACACAATCAGGTCATATAGGTAGTTATGTTGGTGATGATAAAACAAAAAAATTACATATCGTCGCTTTTGGGGCGGAAAACCTTTATTTATTTAATTAAACACTGTGTCGAAGTTAGTATTGTGGCTTTATATAGCAATGGCCAGACACTTGCATGTGTCAATTATAATATTAACATTTTATGAAAATCAAGATCAAATGGAGTTACATGGTTTTTGACAAGCGAATGACAGATATATTTTGTCTGTCGCTGGAATGGGCCCTCAGTTTTCTTGTTGTTGAAATCTCATGATGAAAATCTCATTATACAAAAGATAAAGCGCTATGCACAGGATATTTAATACAGTATATTTGCTTCAACTAGACGGCAAATACCACACTAAGACTATTCTCTGCTCTTCAAATACAAAAAACATTAACCTTTATGGACATGATCTCTTGAGTAAAGAAAGTGCTGTACTTACTCAAACATCAGTTCTTTATTTACCCTTGCATTGCGAACAAGCAGAGATCTCCAAAACGGTGCGCAGCACATTCTAAATAGAAGCGGGTGGAGTTATGAGGTTTGACTGACAGTTTGAGGAGCCAATGGAGTTCAAAGGTTTAGTCACAACCTCTTTTAAATGTTTTTTATTGGTTGAATATTTGTCAAACCCTAAAATCAGATGTAAAGGCAGACAAATAGCATTAATTTTATAGGACAAAAATGACGAAATATAGAGATACAAGGTTTTGGCCCAACAGCGATGATATATTCTTATTTGTAGCATTTTTTTTTTTTTTGAATTTGATCATTTTCCTGAGGTTGTTACCTGACAACCTGTCACAGCACACTAGTGTGCCGCGGCACAGCGGTTGGGAAACACTGCTTAGTGATTGACCATTGAAGAACAAATCTTTAGTCGACTGCCAGTAGGTATAATGTTTTTGGTATACTATTTGCGTTCAAAAATAGCTGGATGGAACATAACAAAATTAGTTCAGGGGTCTTTACAATTTTTTTAAAATTGAAATGACCAGCTCAGTCATGAAAATCGAGACTGCCGCAAACTGATAGATCCTTGACATGTAAGGTATGTTCAACTTCGGCTCCGGCTTGTTTTAACCAATCTGCAAGATTTGCCAATTGCACACAGTGCAGAGTTCAAATGGAGTACTTTGTTTATTTTATCACAGATGAAGTGGATTAGGTGCAATATCTGTCAAATGTACAGATGTTTCCAACATTTTCATGAAGCAATTAGCAGAATTGAAGGTGTCAGAATAAACACGAAAACAAACTCTGGCTAGACGAACGAACATGGTATGGTTAATTCAGAATCTTGAAGATCAGGATACATTACTCTGAGGAGGGGTCTGTCTCTGGGCTTGTCTAGTTGCCATGGTCTCTGCTGACACCTGTATTTTGCTAGTGATCAAATAGTATACTACACGGCTCAAGCTGACTGGCCTGTGCTGTATTTGCAGCCAAGAGATTTCTTTTTTAAACATTTGAATAGTCTGGTTCAGTGTTCGTTGTAAGCTAGTCCTACAGCGGGCTATCAGAGTTCCTCTGAACCCCTCCACCTCCCCCAGCTCCACCTGCCTAGATCTGCTACAGGAGTCTTAAGGCCCCAGTATGCTCAAAGTGAAGTTCTTTTTCATTCTTCACTTGGAGGTAAAAAGAAGTTCAAAACTGTCCACACTGTTGGGAGTGGTGTTTAGTGAATATGTAAATATTCCTTAATCCTTCCTCTCAATAACACAGTAAACACAAACAAAAATGACAGCAGTGAGAAAACAACAGTTAAGCATCTGATCATAGCAATAGATATGTTTCCACAAGCTCTGCAATTCAGTCAAGTCACGTCATATTTATACAGCTCTTTATACAAAAGATTGCTTTAAAGCAAGCGGATTTACAGTATTAAACATGAATAAACAGTGTCAGTGTTGCTTTTAATTAGATTTACAACTTTATTTTCTTAAGCATTTTCATCTGTTAAGCAGCTCTCCAGTGTGTTCGTGTTTTTACTCACGTCTGACCTCGATGGACTGAACAGAAGAAATGAATTAACTATTACCTAATCACCACGGGCCAGTGGTAGTTTGAATGTGTTTAAATGCAAGAGCAAACTTTTCTGGAAAGCTGTTCCGAATGCCAAATGAACTTCGTTTTGGCCTGATTGTGCTCAAAGTTTTGATTTTGTCACACCAGTTCGTTCTTTGATTTTTGCTCAGCAGATCAATTACGCCAAGACCTTACCATACTGGCAAAATATTAACTTTGTCATATATTCTAATATGCTAAAAGTATTCTGAGAGCTGTCATGACTGAACTACTTTTAACCTGACAGATACAGTACAAGAACGTATCCTGTGTGGATGGCTCCTAAGTTTACTAGATTGAATGTTTACAAATTCCCTAGTTTACAAATTCGATTGAATGGATTTCTGTGGACTGTACATCAGTAATATATTGACTTCTAAAACCACTTGTTGTAATGTTTATTTACTCATCTGTCATATTATATTATGTATTAGACTTTCTTTCATTTGGGTGTTTTCTCAGCAGATATTTGATTCATTTGAGTTGATTAATTAATGAATTGGCATATCATGCAATTAATTCAGTTACATTTTATTCTATTGACGGCCAATAAAGCTTCATAAAGCATCTTTCTATGCCATATGGAGTTTTTGTTCAGTTTTCGTATACCATATGCAGATTATAATTTCCTATCTTTTATTTACAGTGATGTTTGTGTAATTTGCTCTAGTCCCACAGGTGAGCAGGGAGGGTGATCCATTTGTCTCAACGTCCCTTGAAGAGGCCATTCGGAGCATAAACAGCGCAATAGACTCCACCAGGAGGCAGCTCTTTGACGGGTGAGCACTCAGTGCTGCAGGCAAAACATGCCAAGAAAACAATTCCTACTGCTGTGAGTCACAATGCCGTAACCCATCAGGAATTTACTGGGACCGTTTATGCCTTGGACAAAGGCTGGTCACTGCGGTATGATTCCTAATTTCTCACTGGAAGGGGACCCTGCGCTCCAAGCTTGTTGATGGAGGGAGGGGAGGGGTTATTTTGTCTGTCGAGAACATTGCCAGCTCACGTTAGCTCATTGCGAGTGTTTATGTTTCATTGCTGGAGAGGACTGCTTTAAAGACTAATACTTTTTGTATGAAGTCTGAGAAATAATGTTATCCTAGTAATGAGAGATTGCCAAGGATTAGATGGGGAATTTTCCCCTTACAATCCTTGAATGACTGTTTTAAATTTTAAATTATAATATTAGTTGACATTTTGACACAGCTTGCCAAGACATTAAAGCATATTCAGTCCAAGACAACTGGTCATGGGTGAAAACTTCTGCCCATGTTTTTGGCACAAATTACCTCAGATATATTGTTGTAACCTGGAGCCTTCTTAGTTCACTAGAGATAATATGTGAAGTGAAGCCAACTCTCTGAATGATAAAAATGATGCAGACTTTGATGTTCTTTAGCTTTTGTTTGAATCGACACCAACAGCTTTGGCAAAGTGCTTATTCTTTGTTTGATCTGGTTCTCTCAAATAACCCCAATAAACACTGAATTAGAGTTGACAGTTTATTAGTTATTCTGACATATATTAACAAGGTAGTTAGGCTGTTATTTGTAGTCAGCTGTGTAACATTTTAAGATGCCACTTATTAGAGTGTAACTTGGTTGTGGTCAGATATATTTTCCTCAATTAACTCTGGATATTTTAATGTGTTATGAAAATTTACTCTCAAAGCAGATTTTTTTTTGTAACACTTTAGTATGGGGAACACATTGACTATAGACTACAACTTTTGCCTCAAACTCCTAATTTACTACTTATTAACAGATAGTACGGTAGATGTTGAGTTTAGGTATTGGGTAGGATTAAGTGATGTAGAATATGGTCATGCAGAATAAGGCATTAATATGTGCTTTATAAATACTAATAAACAGCCAATATCCTAGTAAAATAAATGCTAATAAGCAACTAGGTAATAGCGAAAACTGAACCTTAAAATAAAGTGTTACCATTTTTTTTAACAATTAGAGCTGCAAAAACTACTTAAAGGTAAGTAGAAGTTTAGGTACAGAGTCAGTGACTGCACTTTGGGGGAAATGCATTTGAAAGCAGTTTTCAGAGTGAGCTTCAGTGGAAAAATTGGATGATCCAAGTTTCTATTAAACGCTTGAAAGAGGGTCATGTGCATATGTGGCCATGTCAAGTGCTTTGACAGATTGATTATGCTGGTCAATGTTGTTCAGATGTGCTTTTTAGCAGGACATAGTTTACAATTGTATTGTTTTCTGTCACCATTTGAACATAATGGGCCCTATCATACACCCGGCGCAATGTGACGCCAGGCGCAAGTGTTTTTTGCTAGTTTCAGCCCGACGCAGTTATCATTTTCACCTCTAGATCCACATTGTTTAAATAGTAGATGCACTCGCGCCATCTGTTCGCCCATGGGCGTGCTGGTCTGAAAACCAGGTGTGTTCAGGTGCATTGTTGGCGAGTTGCTATTTTGAGGAACTGAAAACGACTGCGCCATTGACCAACACAAACCTGGTCTGAAGTCAGTAGCGCAGTATTTTTAGTGTTATTTAAAGGGTACGTTAGTAATATGTGCCTATAGGCGGGTGCACAACGCACGTACACTCTGATTATTACACACGCAGGTACGCACAGCAGCACACACACATTTTTAAATATTATAAAAAAATAAAAGGATTCCTCTCTGGAGAAGCGTTCAGTCTTTCCGCTCGCAAATTCCTCCATGTAAATAGTGAATCCACCATGGTGCGAGCGCAACTGGCTTTTAAAGGGAATGGGAGATGAGACTCTGATTGGTTTATTGCACGTTATGCCCAAAACACACCCATGACTCATTAAGAGACTAGGGACAACCCTTTTGGACTATGCGCTGGCGTGCCGACCGTTTTTTCCGTCATTAAACTAGCAAAAGTGGATTCGGACACGCCCTAAGTGCACCTGCGCTGTGAACTTCAGACCATGCGCTCAGATCGTTAAAATAGATTCCTGCAGAACATTCAACCTCTAAATAAGTTTGTGCTTTTAATTTATAATTTGACAAATTAAAGCAAAACACTATATGCAGAAACATAACACAATTTTTTCATAACGCAATGTTACAGAGTATGCCATGAAGATTTTTTTTCACAGGGAAAAAAAACATTTAAATATGTCATTCTGCTGATCAAAGATGAGTTTTAAGGGATAAAATGATTGACTACTGGGGGACCTTTAAAAAGAGAGAGAATGATTTTGAATTGGTTGACTAATTAGAAATTATGACATCTATCTACTAATCTGTCCGTCAGATGTAATGCATGTCTATAGTTTGCTCATTTGTATTCTCTTCCAGAGTAAGTCTGAAAGGCTTTTGTGAATGTGGAAGTTAATGTGTTCTCCACCATCATCAGATCTCCTCGTACCCCTGCCGAGCTCCTGGCTCTGTTTCGTTACCCTCGGGACCCCTACACTGTGGAGCAGGCCAGAGCTGGAGAGATTTTTGAGCAGACCCTACTTCTCATCCAGAGGCATGTGAACCAGGGCCTCATGGTGGACACGAATGGAACAGGTATCTCACACCACCATGCTGCTCTTCAAAATATATATATATATATATATATATATATATATATATATGTTTTTTTTTGCTGTTGTGATTAAAATGTACAACTAATATATGGCAAAAGAAATGTCTGCTTTACTAAATGGTCAGCAGACACTGTGGCGCTTCGTGCTGCAAAAGACACGACTCACTGTTTTTTCTGGTTATGACAACAGCACAGCTTTCATTGCCACACTATGGCAAAATGGCCCCACATGCTTGGACAAGCCCTGCCCCAATCTGAGCATTTACCCTCTAGACACATTCACTGACGCAAATACCATGAAGGGGTCAACACAACTCTATTCAGGCACAATTACTTACATCTATCGCTGGCTACCCTTGGGTAAAAGAAGCGCACATTTTAAAATTAGTACTTATTAAAGAAAGAACTGAATGTAATGTTTTCAGACACTTAATTGCATGTCATTTACAATTAAATGAAATGTTTTATAGTTAAAAGTTACGTTAAATGCAATTAGTTGAACTTAAAATGCAACAAGTACACTTTAAAAAAAGTGTGTTAAGAAACAGTCATGAAAGTGTACTCTCTTTACACTTAAGTGTCTTATTTCATTAATTATCTGCAAGTAAAAATATACTTTAATTATTAATTAATTATTAACTAATAATTATGATTTGAAGTACACTACAAGTGCATATTCAATACAATTAAGTGCACTTCTTTTTCACAAGGGTAGTTTAACGTAGCCAGACTTTTAACTATCATCATAGCATCTGGTACATTTTGCAGCTTAATCTTGCCAATAATCATCCACTTAGACAGAAACAGTTATATTGTTATGTACCGTGTAGGGGTAGGTTTATCTAAAATGTTTGCAAAAATTGCAGAAATAAGTGTAGACGTTTGTCATGTGTTAGAACTAAGGATGAAGATGTGTACACTAAAACGTGTTTAATATTTTAGGAAGATATGTTATCACTTAATGGTTACAACATGTGCAGTTGTTAGAGTCATTAAATGTATACTTTTCTTAAAAGAGTAGAGTTTCTAAATACTTGGCATATGTGTTTTAAACCAGGGGTTTTCAAACTGGGGTCCGGGGACGCCCGGGGGCAGCGAGGGAGTGACAGGGGGTCCATGGAAATATCTAGAGAAAAACTGTGTAAAATGTAACAAAAATTATATAAATAATAAATAAAAAGATTATAATAAATGAATAAATAAATAAATTAGACTAAAATTAAAAATATATCAGTTATTAATCTGTTAAATAGATTAAATTACATTAAAATAAATAAATACAATTTTTATTAAAATCTAATAAAACAAATAAATAATACATTTAACTATACATTACTATAGTGAATAGTGAATTTTTTCAGTGTATAGATTGGGTATTTATAAAAGATAGATGCCTTTTAAATTTTAGGATGATTATATTTGGGGATCCGTGGCTTCTAAAAGATTGAAAGTAGTTTTAAAACATATTTTCTTTATTGTGGATTATTTGTCTTACATGCCATGTCAACTATCCAAGTGCAGGTTATTTCACAGACATAAAGCATAATATACAGTTATGCTCAAGGATCTCTTAATTACTACTTAGTGCCATTAAAATAAAAATCTCCCAGTTTATTTCAGAGGTTTGATTCCACTAACCTTGATTACTTTGGCAAACCTAGCAACAATCAAACTGGAACCAGTCTCGACCAGCTCTGGCTTGATGATGAGATTAGCGACTAACTGCCCTCTTAAAAGGATAGTTCACCCAAAAATGAAAATATTTTTTAGGGCTGTCACTAATGCTTATTTTGGTAATCAAGTAATTGGTTTGATGATTAATCGAGTACTGGGATCATTTTTGTGGTAATGGTGTTTGTAGTAGTATGCCTTTAAAATGACTTAAAATACATGTAAAATAATAATGAGGCAATAATAATTGGTCTAATCAAAAGCAAGTAATCTTATCGTTTTATTGAGCAACACTATTAAAATACATAAAGTAATATACGTAATATATATAATATACATAATATATACATAATATAAAAAATAATCAACTTATGTACATTATGTATTATAGCACAGCACATGCAGCGATGTAAATGATAACAATGCAACACTTCGCTATGAAACACAAGGTGCGTCAGACTTTATATAAGCGTTCCCAAATGCATGTTATTGGAAACCCAAACAAACAGCACATGCAGAAACTGAGTTCATGACTGTGGAGCAGCATTTACTGTGAACGGAGCCGCTCTGAGATGCACGTAACCTGCGATTACAAATTTAATCGAGGAATCGTGACCGTCCTAATTTTTTAATAAAACCTGAGAGGTTTATGTCGCCCCTTAGAAAATCCAGGTAACTAAAACTTAGAATATTCAAAAAGGTTATAAAGCGTCTTTTTCAGTTTTGGGAGAACTATCCCTTTAATGCCTTTCATTGCAACTCTATTTATGTCTCTTTACAAAACAAAAAAAAAACAAATTTAAATGTTGTCAACATTTTACAAGATGCCCACTCTTTCCTAACTATTTTCCAGCCTACCGCTACAATGACTTGGTGTCTCCGCGTTTCCTGGATATGATAGCTAACCTGTCTGGCTGCACGGCCCATCGACGCATCAACAATTGCTCAGACATCTGCTTCCACCAGAAGTATCGCACTCACGATGGCACTTGTAACAACCTGCAGCACCCCATGTGGGGCGCCTCGCTCACTGCCTTTGAGCGCTTACTAAAGCCCGTCTATGACAATGGCTTCAATCTCCCACGTGGCACCACTGATAGAAGGCACAACGGCTTCCCTCTGCCACTTCCACGTCTTGTTTCCACCACCATGATCGGCTCGGAGACCATCACCCCAGACGATCGCTACACGCACATGCTTATGCAATGGGGCCAGTTCTTGGACCACGACCTGGACTCAACCGTCGTAGCCCTCAGCCAGTCGCGTTTCTCCGATGGACAGTTGTGCACCTCGGTGTGCACCAACGACCCGCCTTGCTTTCCCATCATGTTTCCACCCAACGACCCACGGCAGCGGCGCAATGGAGCACGGTGCATGTTCTTTGTGCGCTCCAGTCCCGTTTGTGGCAGCGGAATGACCTCTCTGCTTATGAACTCTGTGTATCCACGCGAGCAAATGAACCAGCTCACATCCTACATTGATGCTTCCAATGTTTATGGCAGCTCGCATCACGAGGCCGAAGAGATTCGTGACTTAGCCAGCCATAGGGGCATGTTGCGCCAGGGTATCGTGCAGCGCACTGGCAAGCCGCTGCTCCCCTTTGCAACTGGGCCACCAACAGAGTGCATGCGGGATGAAAACGAGAGTCCCATTCCTTGCTTTCTAGCTGGTGACCATCGTGCCAACGAGCAGCTTGGGTTGACAGCTATGCACACGGTTTGGTTCCGTGAGCATAACCGAATAGCCAGTGAGTTGCTTCGTCTCAACCCCCATTGGGATGGTGACACCATTTACCATGAGGCACGGAAGATAGTCGGAGCCCAGATGCAGCATATAACCTACAGCCATTGGCTGCCTAAAATACTGGGTGAGGCTGGCATGAGGCTAATGGGTGACTATAATGGCTATAATCCCAATATTAACGCTGGCATCCTCAACGCTTTTGCCACTGCTGCCTTCCGCTTCGGTCATACACTCATTAACCCCATTTTATACCGGCTCGATGAAACCTTCCAGCCCATCCAGCAAGGACACATCTCACTTCATAAGGCTTTTTTCTCACCCTTCCGTATTGTAAACGAAGGAGGCATTGATCCTTTGCTCCGTGGTTTGTTTGGAGTAGCTGGAAAAATGCGAGTGTCCACTCAACTGCTTAACACAGAACTTACCGAACGTCTTTTCTCAATGGCACATGCGGTGGCACTTGACCTTGCGGCCATGAATATCCAAAGGGGCCGTGACCACGGTATACCTCCATATAATGACTACCGGGTGTTCTGCAACCTCACGTCCGCGCAGACTTTTGACGATCTGAGGAATGAGATTCAGAACCCCACTGTACGAGAGAAGCTTCAAAGGTTAGCCACAGCCATTGTTATTGAAAGCCACATTTAGCAATTTCTGGGTGTAATGTTTTGTTCTGCTCCCAGGCTCTATGGTACACCTCTAAATATCGACCTGTTTCCTGCACTGATGGCTGAAGAGCTGGTGCCTGGCAGCAGACTGGGACCGACCCTCATGTGTTTACTAGCATCCCAGTTCAAGCGTCTGAGAGATGGTGACCGGTAAGACTTTTTTAATGCAGTCCACACTTTTTCTCGTTCTTCAGAAATAAATAATGAAACAATCCTTAAAGAGATACTACATCCATCCATCCATCCATACAAATTCAAATTCTCTCATCATTTACTCACTCTCATGACGTCCCAAATACTATATATTAGGGGTGTGAAGAGATTTCTCGTCAAGCAAAAAGCAAAAACCCGTCTCGCGATGTCGCCATGATCTTGTAGAATGCACGCTCAGCACCGCCGCTCCCTATACACAGAGTATGTAGTTAGTTAGTTAAACTTTATTGTCTGTTCAGTTTTCCTGGACAGAAATTCATCTTTGACGCTGGCAATACTATACATCCACACTATCACATAGTAAAAACACATAAAACACATTAGTCCCCATAAAAAACAAACACATAGACCAAGTAAATACCATACCATTACAATATATATGTATATGCATATAACATATGCATTCTCTCATATGTGTACAAGCACCTACCCATATAAATATACCCCAATACCTTAATTAAGAATTTGGTTTAACACAGTCACCGCCAAAGGAACAAATGATCTTTTGTATATTTGATCTTTTTGGCCTCGCTACGCGCAGCCTGCGCCCCAAAGGGAGGGCCTCAAAGCAAAAATGGAGCAGAATATACTGCAATTGCCTTTTTTCATAAAATGTGAGAACAGCTCTTGTATTGTACTCTGTTTCTGGCTGGTAATCTTATTTGCTTCATTAATTACTTGTCAATTTATTTTTCTGCCTTATCGTTAAATTTCCATACCATGAAATAATGTTATATGTTAAAATACTTTCAATAATCGATCTATAAACAATAGTTAACCCCTCGAAGATCACGCCGGCACGACCGCCTCAAATTTTTTCTTATCAGTGCCTTAGATTTTTATCATTCAGGCAAGTGTTATACATCATTGTAATCTGTAAAATATCTGTGTACACTCACAATAAAAACAAAATGTTATGCTTTTTGCAAAATATAGAAAACAAAACAATGAAGTCCAATCTGATACTCTTCAGAAAATGAACTGTAACGTAGTGAATACTTGTCACACAAAAATGAGGCATATGTCTAAAGAAACAAAAAATTTAAATGTCAGGATTTAAATATTGTAGATCGAACCGAAAACAAATATTCTCTGTTTATGTAATCTGTTTGAAAAGAGAGAGATGTCTGTTAGAGTCAACGCCCACATCAACTCGAATAAACACATCACGTTTAGTGCATGTACTTTACATCATTTTGAGATGCGGTCAGGAATAATCCTGGAATAATTTACCTCAGAAGAAAAGCTGTTTATTTCAAGGAGCAACGGATTCAGCTCATGATTGTGAGGTAAGTTTATTCTGTTAGTGTCTGTGAATATTAAAACGCAAAAGACCGTTTAAATATGAATCATGCTGCAACATAAAATGTCATAGACGTAAGACTGTTTAGACATGATTTCTTTGGCCTGTTTTGAACAGATTATGAAGTGTTTACTGTAAAATATCCTAGCGTCACATCAATAAAGCTTTTGTTCGCAAATTTCTGCTCAGATGCTATAAGTTTTGTGTACAATAGGCTACTTGTTGTAGCCATTAAAACGTATTTAGTTTCATATTTATGCTTAAATATTATAGAAAATGTCATGAAAAGTGAACAGCATGAGTAAGAAAGGACACTCCTATTAAAATTCCTTAGTTTCCTAAGTAGACCTAAACGCTGTCTTCCTTTTTTGTGTATATGGTCCACATTTTCCTGGAATAAAATTTTATCATCAATAATAGTACCTAAATATTTAAACTTTGAAACTTGCTCTACCTTTGCACCTTTTATAGCAATTTGTTCATATGAAGTACCAGCCGTACTGGTCCTCTTTTATTTCCCACAACATAATTCTCAATATTCAATTGTAGATGACTGTTATTAAACCACTGTACAAGACTCTCTTAATGAACGAGTACGAACGAGAACGATATGTGCGATCGCAAATCAAAGCGAAAGCAAACGCGAGCTCCCCGATGCACACAAATGAATTGCTCAATCAGAGTTTCACCTGCAGAAAGACGTCAATAAAACAACTTAAAAACAATATGTCACTTAACATTGCATTTACCTCAGGAAAGTTATCACATGTTCACAGTTTGTTAGTTAGCCATAAAAAAACACTAGAGATGACCTTATTTACTTATACATTTACTTCATTATAATATTTTTTTTATGGAGCAGGTGTTTATGAATACCTACCTAATGTGCAAGTTATACAGACATTTCAGTTTTTACAATAGCCTGTCTCCCAATATCAAAGCTATCTTAAGCTGGGCTGTGCAGTTGTAATTCTTAGCTCTTGTCTCTGTTTGAGCAGAAATCTCGTGTCTCATCTCGTCTCGTGAGCTAAGTGTCTCGTTACACCCCTACTATATATATATATATATATAGCAATCACGTCATTTACATTGCACAAGCTGATTGGCCTCTGCTGATCCTGCAGCCAATGAGATTACTTGCTCAACATTTAAATAGTCTGGTTCAGTGTATCAGAGTTCCTTTGAAACCCTCCTCCTCCCCCAGCTCCACCTGCCTAGATCTGCTACAGGATATTTGTATGCATGCTCACAACAGTGTGTCTGTGTATCTATTGGCAGTAGCAAGTCTATACTTACTACTGCCAACTAGTGTTGTCATGACAGAAATTACTTTCTTTCTTCAAATGAACACAAACTGAGATTTTTGGAAAATTAGTGCATCTCTGTGAGTCCATATAATGCAAGTGGATGGCTCCCTCAAAGCTGACGCTTCAAAAACCATGCAAAACTAATATGATGATAATGCACATGACCCCAGATGACGAATCAATGTCTTCTGAAGCGAAATGATAGGATGTGTGTGAGGAAACCCGTTTCCAGCAAACCCGTGTCATGAGGTTTGTGAACTCACAAACCTATGTGTTTCATTATATGGACTCACTTCTAAAAACCTCCATTTGTGATCCACAGAAGAAGGAAAGTCAAATATAATTCACTTTCTCAAACGATTCATTCATATAATTGTAGGTTTTGGTATGAGAACCCTGGCTCCTTTAGTCCAGCGCAGTTGACCCAGTTGAAGCAAGCGTCTCTCGCCCGGGTGCTGTGTGATAATAGCGACAACATCACCCGCATCCAGTCAGATGTCTTCAGCGTGGCCAACTTCCCTCATGGTTATGGAAGCTGTGACGATTTGCCTAAGATTGACCTGCGTATGTGGCAGGACTGCTGTGAAGGTACGAGACTCGGACTGTATTTTTTCCTGTCCCACCCCCAAATCATCTAATCAGTTTGCCATGACATGATAATTGGCCTCATGTCAGGGTTATGTTTAATTCCATTGTGTTTTCGTTCATGTCTGTTTCTTGTATAACTTTTCAGCTTATTGCCTAGGTAGTTTCCTTAGTTACTGACTATTGTCTTGTTTATTTCCCTTGTTAACTCATGTGTCCTGGTTCTGTTCAGTTCTGTTCACTCCTGGTTCTGCATGTCATGCATTTGCTTACCACCACTATAATGGTGACAATCAGTGTGTACACAAATAAATAAATAGATTTTTTTATATATATATATATATATATATATATATATATATATATATATATATAAATATAAAAATATATTTTTTAAAATGTATCTTTCATCAAATAACTGCAGACTTGGGAAGCATAAGAGACTCTCAATTGTTCCAAACTTTAGTGCGCATTTATTTATTTATTTTAAATCTATGACAGGAACATTTTTATGAATTTGGACACCAAATTACTATAAATTAGCAAGTTGAATTCTCTTGAATAGACCATCTTGAAGAATTGTACAAACATTAAAGGCTAGTAATGCTGTAATGCTTTGGATTTTGGAGGGGGTGACTGAGATTTCAGCAAGTAGGACATGCATGTTTCCGGATCAGCATCTTTTGTTTATTTTTGTATGCGTTATCAGATAGAAGTGTTCAGCAGTGAATTAGAGGTTTACGGGAACTTCAGAGAGGCCCTTGATTCTTATCTCGCAGACATATCCTCTGCCCCGACACGCTGTTAACTACAGGCCCCATAAATGTAGCCGTTTATCTTACATTAGTCCTATGTAATTGTACTACAACGCTGTGTTCTGACAAGCCCTGCTGTTTTTTGTTTTGTATTTTTTACTGTGCATGTTATTGATGTGATAAACAGTGAGCTGATTCTTAGATTTAAAGGAAAGGTAAAATGATGAGTATAGGGTTGTCAGGTCCAGCAAATGTTTAGTATCCTCCCATAGCAAACTGTGGTAGTAACAAACAACCTTTACCATGAAGGAGAATCATATCAATATCGCTTTGTCCTCTTGTGTGACACTTTCTCAAGATTTTCTCACAGTTTCCATACACTGCGGCGGAAGTTGCGGTGGCAAATGCGGACATAATCGTACATTCACACATGCCCGTTCGCTTTCAAATTTATTCAAACAAATGGTGCACTATCTAATGGCCGGCATATAGAATAATTCACGAAAATTAACTGCTATTATTATCCATAATCAAATTATTTCGGTAACACTTTACAATAAGATTTCATTAGTTAATGTATTAACTAACATGAACTAACCATGAGCAGTACATTTGTTACTGTATTTGTTCATCTTTGTTAACGTTAGTACAGCTGAAAACACAGCTGTTCATGGTTTGTTCATGTTAGTTCACAGTGCATTAACTAATGTTAACAAGAGAATATTAGTAAATGTTGGATTTAACAATAATAAAGATAAATGCTTTATAAGTGCAGTTAATTATTAGTTCATGTTAACTAATGTAGTTAACTAATTAACCTTATTGTAATGTGTTACCATTATTTCACAATATGTGACACAATGACATAGCATTTATATAAAAGCAGCATGAATGTATAACTGTCTATTGGTGTCTATTGTCTACAGGTCTATAGTCTAACAAGGGATCCTCTTCTGTCTTTACATGTGGTCTGTGTTTGCAGCACTTCCTGTCCTTTCGGCTTGTATAGTTTGATATTTTAATCCCTGTAGTGTTTGTACTGCTGTTTTCCCTGCATCAAATAAAAGGCTGAATATCTTGCACCTGCAGACTGTCGCACTAAAGGTCAGTTCAATGCCTTGTCGTACCACTTCAGAGGCCGCAGGTCAGTGGAGCACAGCTATGCAGAGGAGAAGAAACCTGCCAGCAACCTCACTGACAACAGCAGGTAAAACTCACATTCTCCGTTTACAGTCAGCCTGGCATTTGTAAATTCTAATGAAGTTAAAGGGATAGTTCACCCAAAACTTTAAATTCTTTTAATTCATTAATTCCTCACCCTCATAACAGTAGTAGTAGTAATGGTAACACTTTACAATACGGTTACATTTGTGTCATTATTTAACATGAACTAATAATACAAAATACTGCTAAAGCATTTATTGTAACATCACATTGTTGATACTAGTTAATGCATACATTAAGGCCGTGTGTGGCGCAGCGTGACGAGGCGCTGAGCGTCTATTTAAAACGCAGCTCTCATCACTCACTTTTTATCCAGCCGTCCAATCACAGTGGAGGAGGGGCGGGACAAATACCACGGCGCCACATTCTGCTTGTACAACGGCAACAGATGAAAACAAGAAGCACAACAACAGAACAAAATCATTGAAAACAAGTGCTAGAGCAAATACTTGACATTGTATCGACATTTTTATATTCAGAAACAAACTATCTGGGAAATCAGATACTAGTAACACTTCCGAGGATATTATCATAGCACACATGATGTCTTAAATCGCACGGGTATATTTGTGGCAATAGCCAACAATACATTGTATGGGTCAAAATTATCGATTTTTCTTTTATGCCAAAAATCATTAGGATATTAAATAAAGATCATGTTCCATTAAGATATTTTGTAAATTTCCTACCGTAAATGTATCAAAAATGTATTATTATTAGTAATATGCATTGCTAAGGACTTCATTTGGACAACTTTAAAGGTGATTTTCTCAATATTTAGACTTTTTTGCACCCTCAGATTCCAGATTTTCAAATAGTTGTATCTCGGCCAAATATTGTCCATACATCAATGGAAAGCTTTCAGATGATGTATACATCTCAATTTCAAAAAATTGACCCTTATGACTGGTTTTGTGGTTCAGAGTCACATATAGCATCTCAAGGAGGGCAGGTTTCAGCTGGCTAATAACGCTTTGGTGGACACACGGCCTAGTAATGTCAAAGAACGTGTATGCTTTAGATTACAACATTTTGGATTATTTATTTATTTGACTTTTAATGACTTTTGTTTTTCAGCACTTTGGAAGATGCTCAAACTGCAGTAAACGTAACTGCATCACCAAAGTCAAGCACTGAACCCTCCATTAAGGATTTCCAAGACTTTGTTGCTGACATGCAGAAAACTATTACAAGTTTACGAAAACAGGTTAGGACACATGATTCACCTGGTACATTGCAATGCCAAGCTGCATTACATACATAATTGAATTTATTTAAACCTTCTGAAAATCCAGTCTCAGATATTTGTGAATGAATCGACTTTTGTTGGTGAACTGAGTATACAGGGACGATTAAGATCTGCTCGGAAACATGCGTTTGGCGGTGATGGTGAGATGCTGAAAATGTTCGTTTTACTGTCCAAAACAACAGGCCAAGAACCAAACTTTCCAGACGCTCTGATTTGATTAAAAACACATGGCGATCTATAGTGACATTACAAATAAAATCTGGCTTGTTTCTTATGTCTACTTCACGCTGTATGTTTAAAATAATAAAAAAAATCAAATAAAGCGTTCCTCAGTGAACAAGTAGAATTTAACTATTAACTAATTAAGTATTCTACAGATGACTGTATTTTTGCCAAGCAGGATTCCTGGATTTGCCAAGCAGGATTTGTTGTCAAATAAACAGTCCAAGCACAATCCTCAACCCAGCCATAAAATCTTAATAGGAAGGTTGTTTGAGGACCAACAATAGATGTTAATCCAGAAGCATGTGCTGCTTGGCAAAATAACAGATTATACTGTACATTATATCCCCTATTTGTAAAAGCTCGTTCACAATTAATAACTGATTATATCACCTTCACCTTCGATTACTGCAACCAAACAGCTCCTGCTGACTGCCATTCTTTTTTGATTATACAGAATAAAGATATGTTTTGGTTCAATTTTTTGAATCAGTAAATCACATTACAGCGCTTTCTTATGAATTACACAGTAACAGCTACGAGTTTCTTTGTTTTTTAATCGGATTCTCACACAGAAAATAACACTGACACTGAGGAAAGCATCACATTAAAAGCTCTCTGAAGGGACCATTTGGCCCTGCACTAAACGCCACATTCAAAGATCAGATAACCACATATTTTTAACACAAATAAACATCTCAAAAGAGTAGATATCAAACTAACACACAGAACGACCCTACAGTTCACTCAAGTATAGATTCAGCAATGTTATTTTAATTTGAATTCTTATAGTTCACACTATTTGTTAAGTTTCTCTCCCGTCACGCTTTATCATGCAATAGTTTGTGCCAAAAGTGAATATTCGCATTATATAGCCTACTCACCTTCATGTAGTTTCAACTTGTCGCTTTGGATAAAAGCGTCTGTTAACTGCATAAATGTAGATGTAAAATCTTGATAGGAAGGTTTTTAGCTTCTTCTGTGGAACACAAAGACTGTAATTTTCCATGCAACTACAATGAATAGGTGGGACAGCTTTTAAAGATTACAGTGAAGCTTTTAAACTTCATCAAAATTGTACATCCACCTCATACATAAAGTCTTCTAAAGCCATATGATGTTTGTGTGAAGAACAGTCCAAAATATTTACTTGAGTTATTTAGTATTTACTAGTGAGGCACTGTATACAATTATATGATCAATAAGTCATGGAAACATGCTTTTCATCAAAATTATTTATCAAAATTAAGATTCAACTAGACAAGAGTTTTAAAAAAAAATCTTTTTTAAATGACTTAAAGCCCATTTGAATTTTACATAATGTAACACAGCAACTGAACTTTCTTTTAAGTTGAATCAGGAAAGTAGAAGGGTGTAGAGAGACTTTATCAAACCATTCAGAAACTGCGATGAAAGAGGTGAAGCTGCAGTGTATATTATAAAAAATGAAAGTGTTTTTGACCACATTTTTTGAATACATTTTTCTCTGTTGAAACTGACAGATAAAAAGACTTGAAGGTCGTCTGAGCAAAACAGACTGCGCAGATGAGGACGGGAGAGAGCGGGTAGATGGAGAGAGTTGGAAGAAGAACCCCTGCACCATATGTCAGTGTAAAGTAAGTTCATCAGTGCACTCAAACTCTGTCTGGAACGTCTGTCACTCTGGCACAAGTTTTCCCCAAATACTGTAAATCTTAAGGTGTGGTCACAGTAGACTGTGCTGCATGTACTTACAGACATGGGCATGTAAATGAGGTAGAGCGGAAACAAATGCACAGAAATTGTGTACCAATGTTCAGGTATTATGAACTATGGCATATGAATTTGTAAAGCAAAAACATTTAACTATAGAAGGGGTGGGAGAAAAAATATTTCTCTGATGCATCGCGATTCCTCTTTATTGAAAACTTCACAGGATATGCGCTGTGGTATATGTAGTGACACTAGGGGTCGCACTTGGAAGCCCCAAACACCTCTGATACTTTCAGAAAAGGCCAAATGAGAATTGGTGAGTGGAATTTGCATTCACCACTCCCCCGGACATACGGGTATAAAAGTAGATGGTGTGCTTCCACTCATTCAGGTTTGTGCTGAGGAGCCGAGACAGTCTCCTGGCCATTTCAGCAGGTAGTTCAGCATTGTGGCAGGAGGTCCTACCTGAAGAGGGAGACACAGTGGCAGGGTAAAGCTCTTCCCGAGGCAAGACACAGGGTTTACTGGTAGGAAAACCAAACAGTGGAAAATACATCATATGGGATTAGGGAATTAGCACATATGGACCAATTAGCCCAAATACACGGGCTCACCTGAAAAGGGGCATACCAGAAGTAATGGGCCTGGTAATTCCTCCTCCACGGGCTCACCTGAAAAGGGGCATATCAGAAGTAATGGGCCTGGTAATTCCTCCGCCTGGTAATTCCTGGTAATTCCTCCGGGCCTGGTAATTCCTCAGCAACCGATGAGCGCTAAAGGCTAGAAAGATGTCCAGGGTTTGCCAGATACAGGGAACTCCCATGCATCAAAAAGCGCAAATTGTCACCTCAGGGAGAGGAAAGGTGCTGTGTCCAAGCGATACACCTGACCAGTTGCCTGCAGTTTACTTGTTCGAACCTGATAACACAAGGGACAAGAATCTCGCAAAGGTATTGATTGTAGCCCAGCAACACTCCTAAGGATGCAACACTCCTAGTGGAGTGTGCTCACACTCCCAGGGGCACGGCATGTCTTGGGTTTAGTATGCCAATGAAATGGCATCTACAATCCATTGGGCAATCCTCTGTTTGGAGACAGCCTTCCCCTTCTGCTGTCCCCCAAACAGACAATGAGCTGCTCAGAGCATCTGAAGCTGTCTGTGAAGCCTAAGTAAACACACAGGGCTCCTACCAGACACAGCAGCGATAAGACTGGGTCTGCATCGTTACGAGGGAGTGCTTGCAAGTCCACCACCTGATCCCTGAAAGGGGTAGTGGGAACTTTGGGCACGTAGCCCTGCCGGGGTCTCAGGATCATGTAAGAGTATGCCAGACCAAACTCCAGGCATGTTTCGCTGCAGAGAACACCTGCAGGTCCCCAATCCTCTTGATTGAAGTGAGTGCGGTCAGGAGGGCCATCTTCAAAGAGAAGGTGCTTAACTCAATTGACTCTAGGTGCTCAAAAGTAGACCCATAGTCCCAAGAGGGAATATGGCATGGCCTTGGAGGATTTAACCTCTTGGTGCCTCTGAGGAACCTGATAACCAGGTAGTGCTTCCCTTAAGGACTTACCGTCCACTGCATTGTAATGTGCCACTAGGGCGGGCACATACACTTTTAAAGTTGAGGGGAACAGCCATCCCTTTAACCTCTCCTACAGGACGGAAAGAACCATGTCTGTGGGTCTTCACCTCGGGAAGAACACCAGTTTGCAAACAGACGCCACTTCAAAGTATACAGCCGCCTCATAGAGGGAGCTTTGGCTTGAGTGATAGTGTCTATCACTGCTGCTAAATTGTACCCTGCCTGAGAAAGAAGAATTAATTACTTTCTCAGATTAATTCACCAGGTAGGGGCTGTCGCAAGGACTGTGAGCTCTGAGAAGCAAGTCCAGGTGGGCCAGTACGGCGCAACCAGCAAGACCTGTTCTTTGTCCTTCCTGACTTTGCATCAGGCTCACTGGGTGAAACGCAAATTTGCGTAGGCCCCGGGGCCAGCTGTGTGCCAGTGTGTCCATGCAGGGAGGGGCCTCAGTCAGGGAATACCACAGCGGGCAGTGGGAGGATTCCTGGGAAGCGATCAGGTCTACCTGTGCTTCGCTGAATCGACTTCAATTCAGCTGGACCACCTGGGGATGGAGTCTGCTAACTCCAAAGGCGGAGATGACAGGAAAGTTGCAATGTGAATGCCCTCCGGACCAACACATGCTTGCCCTGGATCAATGGCCAAAACCTCTTCAGGGCCTCTAGTAACACGAGGCAGTTGATGTGCCAACACAGTCGAGGTCCTGGCCTTTCTGAAAGTATCAGAGGTGTTTGTGCGACACAACATCGAAGTGAGTGACAGATAGGGAACATATGCTTTGCTTGATAATGTGCAGTTTTGCCCACCGGTTTTTCAATGGTCTCCCTTCCAAATTCTCTACAAATGCATCATTTATGCTATTTGGAGTGCAGTATAAATTTGATGCATGAAACTTACTGACAGATATCTGCTTTCAAATGCTCATTTGTGTTCGTTCTGAAGGGCGCTCACAGCACACGGCTGTGCCTGGCTCGAAGCGGTTAAATTAACTTGCATCTTCAAATGCTTTTATGATGCGAAATTAATGTAAACACAGTTAGATATGTCTTAAGGACAGGACAGGTCAAAACATCTGCTATGTTAAAATATATCTGTGCATTAGTGTGAATGCAGCCTATTAGATCTGCCGCTGTCAATGATGTTCAACACATACATTTGATATTCAAAGTTGGTAAATAATTGTTTTACATAAAAAAAGTGTTTTTTTTAGCTCAATTGTTCCTGTCTCTCTCTGTCAGGGGGCCCAAGTGACGTGTTTCGTGGAAAAGTGTCCACCGTCAGCATGTCTGAATCCTGTGACGCCCAAAGGCTCGTGCTGCCCCGTGTGCCTCAACCAGCTGTCACAACCGCAGGATACAGAGCATCACGTATAACCTCAGGACACTTAACCCATGTGACCTTGAGCTCATGCCTCCATTTGGTCTATAGTTGTGTTTCAGGGTTTTTTTTGTTGTTTGTCATGTATTGGGTTTTATTGTTTGCATATCCTCAGACACCCACTACAAAGAACCAATACACTGCCTTAAAAAGTATTTGAACAGATGAATGTGGGACCCTGTTTTCCTCCTCAGGCCTGTCCAAGGTGTTCATTTACAAGACCAGAGATGGACGACTGTGGTCCTGGAGGAACGCTGACCTGCAGAGTTCAGCTTCATCCCTAATCAAACATGCCTGAAAAAGCCAAAGTCTTCAGGATTACTTGAAAATTACAGGCAGGTGCATTCAAAAAATATTTGGGCCTTAATGTAAGATTTATGTATTTGAATTGCATATAAAAATTCCATCCATTTGGATTACAGAGTTGTAACAAAGTATTAAACCTAATGTAATGCATATTTGTCAGTCATACATGACACGGGTAAAATTTCTGTTTATTGAATATGTTGTTCCACAGCTAGCCATATTTTAACACTTCATCGTTTTCACAATGAACAGATTTATGCGGATTCTAAGCAATTTGAATTAATGCATTTTATGAATGTTTTTTGATGGTGATTTTTCGAATGCAGAATGTATGACTGACAAAAATGCATCACATTAAGTTTGAGTTTATGTGAAAATTGTGTAATCTAAATGAATGGAAATTGTATGCAATCCTAAATTCAGGTCAAATATTTTTTGTGTGTGTGTTTATTTGGGGATGGAGCTGAACTCTGCAGGACAACGTCTTTCCAGGACCCGAGTTTCTCATTTCTGGTTGTTTAATGGAAGAAGCATTCTCAGGCTGGAGATGCTGCAGAACTGGTGCTATCATTTAAGTGATTTACCCGAGTCTTACGAGTGTGGTTTTATGCATTTAATTGTTTTGCAATATGCAATGCATCATACAGTATATACACTCATTATGTGCTTTTTAAAACCACATTTGAGCGAAAGCCTGTCGTTTTGTAGTTACGCTTAAGAAATTTTAAACGTTACTTGTGCATAGTATGATATTCTGGACATATGTAGAACAGTAGCTCCCACTTTGTATCTTCCTCTCATATGGAGAAAAATGTGAATACCTTGAAAACAATCTTTGCAATGGGGAAATAACTCTACTGATCACCAAATGTTTGTTTCCCTTGGCAACTGCGGGTTTTCTGAGACCTGGACTTTGGGCGTTCTTTGCTTTATCTTGACAGAAAGCTGTTATTGATGTTTTTGGTTTGGGAGCGACTGAGGTGAAGCGTTTGGGAGCGGCTCTCTTCTAAAGTGTTACTGTACTTTTCTATAACACTCCGTTCTACCAGCACAGTATTTATATCCTTGTCATGAATGAAGGTCCAGATGTTTCCTTTCTTTTCAAACAGTGTTCAGAGATGAAAACGGTCACAATACATCACTCGTAACATAAACACTTCTCTCATTTAGCTTTTATCCAGCAAAGATATTTGGAGATGGGAATTGCATTTATGATTCTGATTCCATTAAAGGTGGAGTAAGCGATATCTAGTAACCAATGTTGATATTTCAAATCACCAAAACAAACACGTCCCTACCCCAAAAGGGTCTCGCCCCTATTTTGATAGCTCCGCTCCACACATACGACTATGGCAGAATCTGCTGTGCCAGCCGGCCGAGGCTATGATGTCATCAATAAGTGAAAGCAATGTGTGTTACTACGGTAACCCAGGTCGAATGTTTAATGAAAAAGTCATCCCTTCCATCCCAAAAACACAAACACAGTTCTCATGAACAACTCGCTAGCACGAGCACGACAGTCCAACTAACGAATATATTACAATTATGACAAGATTAGAGGATATATCGATCACTCAAAGAGGAACCAAAGGAAACAAACATATATTAGGAGTTTATTATCTTACTTTTCGGACATACTTTGGGAGCTGATGCTTGAAACAGACAGTGGGTTATAGGATGTGGAAATGAATGGGTCTTTATCATCGCTGAAGTGAACGACAATACGATTGCAAATGGACAAACAAGCGAACATGACACACGAGCATATTCAAGCAAAAGCCAGCATATATTAGTTCTGTGAAACAAAACAAAACCAATGTTACTCGCCTATCGAGAAGAAATAAAGCAACCTCGGCCTTCCAGCTCCTTGAGTTCTCTCCAGCGCTGGAAAACTGATCCGATATTTACACTGGTCGTACTTCTTGCCTGATCGTAAGCCTTCTTTTGTTCCACAGACATTTTCCACTTTAGTTTTTTTATCTCCATCTCTCTCTTTCTGTCGTCGCTTGGCTAATGTCCGTCCTGTGTGTCTTTTGAATAATGACGTGCACTGAGCGCTCTCTTCTCCCCATCATTAGTAGACACGCCCCTTACTGCTGATTGGCTACAAGTTTGTTTTGGTACTCGGCCTGAGACACTTTTCTAAAAAAATTTAATATAGCTTACCCCACCTTTAATGATTCGTTTTAGTGCCTTTGAGTAATCACTAAAATCACAAACATTAGGGGCAGTCGTGGCCTGATGGTTAGAGAGTCAGACTTGTAACCCAAAGGTAGCAGGTTAGATTCTCAATACCGGCAGGAAAATGTAGGTGGGGGAAGTGAATGAACAGCACGCTCTTCCAATCCTCAATACCCACGACTGAGGTGCCCCTGAGCAATGCACCTAACCCCCGATCGCTCCCTGGGCGCAACAGCAAAATGGCTGCCCAATGCTCCGGGTGTGTGTCCACTGTTTGCAGTGTGTGTGTGTTCACTACTCATTGCTCCTAATGTGTGTGCACTAACTTGGATGGGTTACCATACTTGGCCTTCACATCACATCACTTTCTTTAAAGGATTAGTTCACTTTAAAATGAAAATTTCCTGATATTTTTCTCACCCCCCCATCTCATCCAAGATGAGGAAAACATTCCAGGATTTTTCTCCCCATCACAGACTTCCATGGCAACCAAAATGTTGAAGGTCCAAATCAATGCAGTTTCAAAGGAAGGGCTTCAGAGGCTCTGCGCGATCCCAGACGAGGAATAGGGTCTTATCTGGCGAAACGATCGGTCATTAACCATCATAACGATGGTCATTAACGATCATAACCTAAATTGCTCATCTTGCGCTGCTCTGCTACGTGCCAAGGATTGCACAATCACGACGGAAACGTCACGCCAGACGTAGGCGGAAGTACCGCCCCAAGCGAACGTGCAAGGACTAATACAAACGCCCTTTACCAAAAACATTCCATCTTCAACTTCAAAATTGTCCGACATCGTTGTTTTACCTTTTTGTTTTGCTAAAGGGCGTTTGTATTAGTCTTCACGTGCGCTTTGTAAACACGGGGCGGTACTTCTGCCTACGTCTACCGTGATCTTTCATGTGATTCCGCAATCATTGGCACGTAGCAGAGCAGCACAAGATGAGCAATTTAGGTTAAAAAGTATATTCAATTTTTATATTAATTTTTAAATGACCGATGGTTTGGCTAGATAAGACCCGATTCCTCGTCTGGGATCGCGCAGAGCCTCTGAAGCCCTTCCTTTGAAACTGCATTGATTTGGACCTTTTGAACATTGGCATTTTGGTTGCCATGGAAGTCTGTGATGGGGAGAAAAATCCTGGAATGTTTTCCTCAAAAAACTTAATTTCTTTTCGACTGAAGAAAGAAAGACATGAACATCTTAGATGAGATGGGGGTGAGGAAAAGGAAATGTTCATTTTGAAGTGAACTAATCCTTTAAATAGTATTGTACCATTTGAACTGTTTCATAAGTCATTGGTTTGTGAGTCAGACTGCACTGCTCATGCTTGTATGTTTGTTGCTGTGTGAACCAGCGAGGACTATGTGTTTTTATCATTGTATTTTTTTCCAAGCACCCAGTATTTGTCACGTTCAATACAGATTCAAGACTCAAAGGTTTGCTTTGATGCTGTAGAAAAAAAATAGTTTAGTAGTTTAATATTGATCAAAAGTTTGGAATAATTTGAAATGCAAAATTTCAAAGTACAAAAGATTGTTTTTGGAAGAAGTCTCTTCTGCTCATCAAGGCTGCATTTATTTGATCTAAAATACAGTAAAAACAGTAATATTGTGAAATATTTTTTACAATAAAAAAAAACTTTATTATATTTTCAAATGTAATTTATCCTTGTGATCAAAGCTGAATTTTCAGCATCATTACTCCAGTCTTCAGAAATCATTCTAATATATGATGATTTAATGCTCACTTATTATCAATTATTATTGGTGCTCAAATGTTTATAATGGTTCTTATTATCAGCATTTCTTTCAGGATTCTTTGATGAATAAAAAGTTCAAAAGAACAGCATTTATTTGAAATGGAAATCATTTGTTACATTATAGAATGATTAGAATGATTTCTGAAGTATCATGTGACACTGAAGACTGGAGTAATGATGCTAAAAATTCACAGGAAAACCACAAGAATAAATTACATTTTTAAATATATTACGGTATAAAATGATACATTTTTAAATTGTAATAATATTTTACAATATTTACAATATTTCAAATAAATGCAGCCTTGGTGAGCAAAATAATTATTCCAACTTTTGACCAGGAACTAGACCCTAGGAGTTCTACACCACTTCTTTTGCTGAATATAAAGTTTCCCCCATACTGTATTGTAACAAGGGCCAATCATGCATCTGTTTTGTTTAGTGGACTAATGAGAAGTCCAGGCTGTGTCTGTTTGGTTGAGTTTTCTGAAGTCTCACTGAAATGGAAGCCATACCCTGAGCTGGAGGGTTGCAGTGCTGAACGACTGCTGCCCTTGTCAAAACATTCCACTGTATCCTGATTAAACGTCATCAGCGTGACAGACTGCAGATAATCAGAATCACAGTTTGCTTGTACAGTTATGGTGGTGCTGGTTAGTGATTGAGAAAGTGACTGTGATAGTGGTTTGACTGTTAGTTTACTTGTTTTACCATGTTTGACCTGCGTTCAACTCTTTTATTTCTGTTATGTGACTCTTTGTCAGTGTTTTATTACTTTCAAACAGCCTTCCTTCCTTCCTTGATCTAACAACCTCTTGAAGATCCTCCCCCAAACCAAACTGTGCCCATCTGCCTTGGAAATGCACTGCCCTGCAAGACTGAACATGCTCAAACAAGTGGTCAAAATGATTCTTATCTTTTGTATTGTATTTTTGCCAAAGACTGTTTGCACTGCAACATATGCCTTTCAACAATAAAATGGCCACATATGAAACATTGACAGTTTTATTTCCAAAACATGTCTTCACATGTATTTATTCATTTACTGTCTACAGCACTTGTTTCAAAGCAGCTTCACATTAACCCCTTAACTGTCACCTCCCTTTTTGAGAATAGACATGAAAATGCACTATCCAAACTTAAATCGCTGTAATTCAAGAATGCTTTGGAATATAGACCTAAGTTTGGTCTGGTTTTAACCACCTGTGGGATGCTTTTTGATTGCCTTTTTTTCATATCATATATTTTAGTAATCACCATAAATTAGGTATCATTCGAAAGCTTAAGAACTCAAAATTCATCCTGTGAAAACCGTTTTGAAATCGGACTGTTGCCTTGCCATGGAAACGGTACTCTAAATTCTTCTAGCGGGATCCTCCCCTAGTGGGCGGTGTCATGTTTCATATTACAAAATTTATTTTAACTACTTTATAATCAAAATCTTTTCTAATCTTGACAAAACACATATCGTCGGAAAGGTCTGAGTCTCAAGGTTCCATATTTGGTGACTGTTTTGTGATGGAAGTGATATTTGGACAGAAATGTAGTAATTTGTTACAGGAAAATGCATTAAAAAAAAAAAATCAATGGAATGTGGATGACACCCGGTGGCTATTTTTGGTACAGCACCTAAACTATATCTCATGGGAACTTCAATTTTTGTGATATCAACTTCAAATTTGGAACACAACTTGGTTAGACATATGGCTTTGATTTTATCAAGAGGTTGTCATGTCCTCATCGTCAGTTAGGAACCTGGGTGTGCCAATCTTTCATTTGAAAGCCACGTTTCTAGCATCTGTAAAACTGCATTCTTCCATCTTAAAAATATATCTAAATTACGACATACTGTATGCAAAATGCTGAACAGTTAGTTTATGCGTTCATGACCTCAAGGCTAGATTATTGTAATGCTCTACTGGGTGGTTGCCCTGCTCGCTTAATAAACAAACTCCAGCTGGTCCAAAATGCAGCAGCTCGAGTTCTTACTAGAACCAGGAAGTATGACCATATTAGCCCGGTTCTGTTAACACTGCACTGGATCCCTATTAAACATCACATACATTTTAAAATCTTGCTAATTACTTACAAATCACTAAATGGTTTAGCTCCCCAGTACTTGAGCGAGCTCTTAACGTATTATACTCCATCACTTCTATTGCGGTCTCAAAACTCTGGCCAGTTGATAATACCTAGAATATCAAAATCAACTGCAGGCGGTCGATCCTTTTCCTATTTAGCACCTAAACTCTGGAACAGTCTTCTCTTAGAACTGAATCTCACAACTGCTCTCTGATTTCTCACTGATATCACAGAGAATAGAGGTGACTTTCTCTCTCACTGCCATGGAAAAATGACTCCTGTAAAGCAACAAGGCTTCCACAGACAGAAATTAGCACCATCCTGTAATGTAACGCCATGTTTTTAGGTTAAGTATATTTAAAGAAATAAATACCAGCAATATCCCCCCCCCCCCTGTTGCCTCAGAGGAGAACACATTCTCTTCACATGAGATGTTTTCTTTTCAGGGTTCAGTCTGGGATTAGAGCCAAGTTGCATAATTAGGCCACAAAGGCTCCCCATCTGCTGGGCTTGTATATGTGTGTGTAGGTCCCCATAACATGGCCCCTGACTTTAGAGAGGCTTATCTCTCCGTGGGGACTCCCAACTCACAGAAATGCCTCCAAGTGGATACAGGAGAAAAGGTTTGATAAAAACGACTGTCCAAACTTCACATGCTCAGAGATTTCACTCCCAGAATCTACTGCTTAATGAATTACACATCTGAAAGTGAAGCAGTGAGGTATGAATGAAAAGTTCACCACAGGATGATAAATGTTTATAGTTAATGGATTCAAGGGATGTAAACACCGCAACACTGAAGGAAAAACACAAAGAAGAGGGAATTGCATTTTTTATTGGTACAAATAGCAGTATTTTCTTGCAATAAGTATAAATAGTAGTCAGATGCCATTTATACTTTTACATAGTGGCAGATACTATTTGCACCTCAGTGTTGTTGTACATTACACATATGCAATAATGACAGAGTGTAAATTATTGTATTTATTAAAATTATTAAATGGATGCCGCCTTATTGGGACAATAAAGCCCTCCCTACACCTAACCCTAAACACACAACTATTTTCTAGATTTTTATTGAAAATACATGCTTTTCCATTCCGATATGTGATGGGAAAAGGGAGTAGAGCTAGTTTGGGAAAAGGCAGATTCGAACTCGATTTGCCTCAAAACTTTCTGTTACATGCCTTACCCCTACACTATTGCTACTGTTGACAGTGCAGCATCTACCGTAATTTTGTCTGGTCCAACCAGACGTCAGGGGGGCGGAGTTAGTGTAAATAGCCTTTGCCAACAAGGCGGCTGTTTGCACAGTGTAAATAGACACTCCCTTTTTATATATATATATATATATATATATATATATATATAATGCTTCCTGGGGTGCACTTATAATTTTAGTAGGATATAAGGCCATTTTCAAAAAGGCCTCTCTAAATCCCTCCTTTCCGCGAGCCTACTCTGCTCTGATTGGTCAGATGGCCCAGTCTGTTGTGATTGGTCTACCGCTTACAGCGCGTATTTCGTATAACTGAACTCCAGCTCCGTCCGGAGGCTTCCTAAAGCTCAGCGATACTAGACACTGTAAAGACAGTAACAATGGCGTCGATTTTACACCAATCCCAGCACGAGTCCGAATCAATGAAAAATTGGAAGAACTAGTTATTCAACCCAAACCTTGAGCAGGATGTTTCTCAGTGATATGGCTGAACGATTAATTGCATTTGCGATAATATCGCGATATGATAAAACAATTTGGTCACGTGACACGCGAGAGTAAAGCAGTCTGCAGAAGAAGCATCAACTTGGCACGTTACACATATGCCTGACCTACAGAAAAAGAACAGTTTGTGTTTAATCGATCTAATATTGTGTTGGTCATACTATACAATAGGAGTGGGAGAAAAGATTCTCTTTCCAACGATTCTGGATCAATTTTGAGTATGTTAAGTTTTATTAATATGATTAATTAATGAGAAAAAAAGTACATCAAGAATTGTTTTGGGATTTGATCGTGAGGTGCCTAAAGATTCCCACCATCATTACTATACAATGATTTATTGCTTGTCTTTGTTGAATAATACAGAAAATAAAGAGCTTAAAAAAAATCGCAATTAGATTATTTTCCAAAATCATTCAGCCTTACTCAGTGATGCTACTCAGTTTCCGCTGCAGTGATTGAGGTGGTTCAAGTTTTGCCTGGTGTCTGCACGCGCAATAAGTGGACGGGCAATATGCTAATGTTTCATCTTGACGTCACAACGAAACGGCTTGGGATTCGTTTAATTGATTCAGAGTCGACTCTTACTTTTGAGAGACAATAACTTTATATATGGTGCACTTTCAGATTAAAAAATTTGCAGGATGTTTTAATTCTCTTAGAACTATGTTACACACAAGATAATTAAAAAAAATACAATAGGGGCACTTTAAAGCAAAAAAAAAAAAAGATCTGACAAAAAGATAAAAGGTACAAGACTGTTAACTTAACGGCTTTAATGAGGGGGGAAAATGTACAATTCCATGAATAATTAAAAACGATGGTGAAATATAAGACTGTTCATTTACAGTTGTTGATTGTATCTATAGATAGGCTACTACATGTTTTAAGTTGATTGCAGATATGCAAATATATATATTTTGACAGCACAGCGAGACTCAATTACAGTATTCATGATTAGGCCTGAGACACAAAACACGATTTTCAAATCTTAATCGATATTTCAACTGTGGGAGACCACAGACATAAGGGCAGTTTCAACCGATTTTTAGCATTATAATCCTCTGAATGCACACACTAAAAGATTCGTCCGGACTGCGAGACCACACCCCTGTCGACTGTAATAACATTTTCACAGTGAGACGAGATCTCACAGAGACTTGCGAGATCAAACGTGACTTGAGAAGAAAAACAAAGTGAGGGCGATTGACGACGTCAGCTGGTTCTCTTGCCATGAGTTTTGTTTTACAGGAGAAAAAAAAACAAAGGGGAAAAAAGAATATGGGTGATCTTCTTTGTCAATACTCCACTTTCGTGGCATGTTTGTGGCTGTTAAGTTTCAGCTATAGAAGAACGCAACCTCCGGTTTGGTGAAGCTTGCTCGCTCTCATGGGCTATCGCGGGTATCATGTCAGAGGCAGACCGATCAAGAGTTAGAAATATCAAACGTGTTTAAAATTTATGATTTGGGATTGTGCGGGCTCCGACGTGATCAGGAGCAGTAAAATAATTGTAATGATACCACACCCCCGATCGCTTGGGGGTGCAAATCAGGCTTAAAATATTCAAGTGTGTGGCCAGCCTTAGAAGAATTTTCTGCACAGCATCATGGGTAATGTGGTTTTCACCACAAATTCTGCTGTTAAACAGGATTTAAAACAGTATTTTAAAAACAAGTTAAATTAATGTGAACAGATGGCTTCACTAAAAGCATATATCACTGATTAGCAACCTCAAAGCTCAGGTCTGTCTTTAAACGTTTGTAAATTACTGTTAAAAATCAATTTCTCTATAGATAAAAAGGAATGGCGTTTTTACTTTTGTTGTACTCTGAGTGCTGCAGGAATTATGTATTTTTGTAGGCCAAATGTTAGCATTTTAGCACTTCTGGTTTCAATGTCCTAAAGTACTTTTTTGAGTGGGTTTTTGGTTAAATGCCTGAAATAAGGTCTGTGGTGAACACAAGCTCAAGATATTTAAAATTTTATTCTACGACATAGAATACATCAGTAAGACCAACTGATATTTTAAAGCTTTTATTTGTATTGAACATGGCAGTTGCTGTGTCTAAATGGCACTACAGAGGTTGTCGGACATTAAACGTCATCAGCCGAACAGGTAAACTCATCTACTCACTAGTCGTTTTCACAGCCTCATTGTGTTTATAATCACGCTCTTGCAAACTATTCTAACTCAAACTATTCTAACATGGAATGTTGTGATGTTGAAGTCATGTGACCTCAGTGTGGCTTGTTTATATCCTACGTTTAGCTTTTGACTTCTGCTGATTGTACACTATTGCCAAAAGTATTGAGACACCCCTCCAAATCATTGAATTCAGGTGTTCCAATCACTTCCATGGCCGAAGGTGTATAAAAGCAAGTACCTAGGCATGCAGACGCTTCTACAAACACTTGTGAAAGAATGGGTCGCTCTCAGGAGCTCAGTGAATTCAAGCGTGGTACCGTGATAGGTTGCCACCTGTGCAATATTGCCACTTTGTGAAATTTCCTCACTACTAAATATTCCACGGTCAACTGTTAGTGGTATTATAACAAAGTGGAAGCAATTGGGAACAAGAGCAACTCAGCCACGGAGTGGTAGGCCACGTAAAAATCACAGAGCGGGGTCAGCGCATGCTGAGGTGCACAGTGCGCAGAAGTCGCCAACTTTCTGCAGAGTCAATAGCTACAGACCTCCTAACTTCATGTGGTCTTCAGATTAGTTTAAGAACAGTGTGAAGAGAGCTTCATGGAATGGGTTCCCATGGCCGAGCAGCTGCATCCAAGCCTTACATCAAGTGCAATGCAAAGCGTTGGATGCGGTGGTGTAAAGCACGCCGCCACTGGACTCTAGAGCAGTGGAGACGTGTTCTCTGGAGTGACCAATCACGCTTCTCTGTCTGGCAATCCGATGGATGAGTCTGGGTTTGGCGGTTGCCAGGAGAACGGTACTTGCCTGACTGCATTGTGCCAAGTGTAAAGTTTGGTGAAGGAGGGATTATGGTGTGGGGTTGTTTTTCAGGGGTTGGGCTTGGCCCCTTAGTTCCAGTGAAAGGAACTCTTAATGCTTCAGCATACCAAGACATTTTGGACAATTTCATGCTCCCAACTTTGTGGGAACAGTTTGAGGATGGCCCCTTCATGTTCCAACATAACTGCGCACCAGTGCACAAAGCAAGGTCCATAAAGACATGGATGAGCGAGTTTGGTGTGGAGGAGCTTGACTGGCCTGCACAGAGTCCTGACCTCAACCCGATAGAACACCTTTGGGATGAATTAGAGCGGACACTGCGAGCCAGGTCTTCTTGTCCAACATCTGTGCCTGACCTTACAAATGCGCTTCTAGAAGAATGGTCAAAAATTGTGGAAAACCTTCCCAGAAGAGTTGAAGCTGTTATAGCTGCAAAAGGTGGTCCAACTCCATATTAAACCCTATGGATTAAGAATGGGATGTCATTAAAGTTCATTTAAAGGCAGACATCCCAAAACTTTAGGCAATATAGTGTATTTGGGCTTCAAAATCCATAAAAATTGTGTTCGTTTGTGAAGATTATCATGATAAACAAAACGTGTTACAATCATAAACGTTTGTTGGTCACATTTTCTGCAATTAGAAAAATCAGGAACCGACAAAACACCAATAGGATTTTTCCATTTTTACCTATAACTTTGTCTGCTGTTTTATATAAAATAGCACTTTTTCATAGGACTTCTCTATTCCCTTCATCGACTCTAATTAATCTTATCTCACTAAGAAACTTATTTGCTTCCCAATTTGCCATTTTAAAGTTCCATATAAGAACAGTACATTTAATAATCTCATACATCCATACCTACTTTGCAATGAATAACTAGATCCCCATCGCTCCTCATTGTATTAGGCTGGGGACACATGCAGTTACGAAGCAGGAATAGGATGGGAAAAGAATCTGATTAGATTGGAAAGGCCCTTTATAAATGTATTGCAAAATAATGGAGTTTTCATTTGGATTCTGATGAACCTGTAATTTCATTGATCTATTTGAATTTGAGGGGAGGGTCTTGATTATAAAAAAAAAAAAGACAACTAGAAAAAGGAAGGGAAAAAAGTTTGTGCCCTTGCTGGAAGTTGTTAAGACTGTTACTTAGTGATGGCAAAAACAGGCTTTCAAAGCTTGTGAAAAATGGTGCACATTAGTGCCATCTGGTGGCTAAAGGCAAGTCAAAGCATCTCATTAATGCCATCAGACCCAGAGATTTTGGGGTTGGAGCTAATACAACAGTCAGTTCATACTTTGAAAACACTATGTCAAACAATACAGGTATCTAACCGATATGATGCCGTGTGAGTACTTGGATAAAAGAACAGCATCATATAGGCCATTATAATCAACCTTCAATGAATAATACAAACCCTTATTAATAAAAATTTGCTCATCGCACTCAAGGTATACTACCCATTTAATCGGGATATGCAGTCCCTGGGAATTAAACCTATTACATGGACATTGTTGGTGCCACGTGCTACTGTTTGAGCTGAAGCAACACATTTAGTTAAGTTCTCCTAGTTCACAGGCAAGGGTCATGCAGGTTTATGTGAGATCAAAATAAATTACAGTGAAAATGCTTGTGAACATGACTATGCTTGTGAACATTTAATCTGCTATTATTTCTGATAAATTAAGAATTGCATGCCAAAAGATAAAAATGGGAATACAAAGCACTGCATTGTCCAGAATCGCAGGGTATTTGGGTTGCTTTGGTACCGATTTGGACCTTTAAAAGAATAATCAAACAAACAAAAGAGGAACATAATTAACATGCCTTGCAAAGCAAGCATAATCCATATAAACTATAAGAAAGTTTCAACGCGCACACACACACGTACAATGCTAATTAAGATGCATAAACATACAGTACATGTAAACTACACCCTAAGTAATACTCTGGACAGCTGGTTGTTATAATATTTTGTATCCATTTGCATTAATGTCCACATTTCAGAAGAGTCACACCCTTGAAGTCCCCCTGTAGTCAATAGTTGTATCCCTTAAAACTCATCTTTGAGCACCAAAATGACATATTTAAACGTTTTTCCCTGTGGAAATAATTTCTTCATGCTTTAAAATAGCTTGAATGTAACTCTATACCCTTGCTTCGTTTAGTATTCACGGAACTATGAATATGCAAATTCAATCCACTCAATCCACTCCCTCAACTTTACTGTCGTAAACACTGCACAATGCAAGTGGAAATACTGGTTTAATTCAGCCACATATGTTTGAACCAGAAACTGATTCAGAGGAAGAGGAAGAGTGAATTATACAGGCTTGTCTACAAGTCGATATATCAGAATGGTTATGTTTTATGTATCGCTCTCTACAACATCAGACACATAACAGTAATTAATATGATTAGCCTTCTGCTTGACTACATTATCAAACAGCTAATAATGTGTTGCTAATGTTACACAAACCATGTTCCTGTTTGCCCCCTCAAACTTCCTTCTAAAAATCGCTATCCTTAGAAACTCTAAGCATCATCAACTAAACGTCAGTGGAGAAAAAGGCATTAAGTTCATCATAACATCGTAATATACATCACGTACATAAATCACCCGCTATATTGCTAAAATGTACCCGATTTTTCATATCAACAGAAAAATATACCGGGATAACCTGGCTTCTTGAGACTCCCCTGATTCAGAGCGGCCATAGTTAATGATATGCTAAAGCCGTTGACGTGATTGGTCACATGTTTATGACGTAAAGAACAAGGGCGATTTAAAACCGTGTTTTTAAACTTCTAAGTCACTCTAAGACTCTTCTAAGTCTTTAGATCACTGCAGTTTTAAGGAGAAAACACTCAGCAATGGTGTTGACTTATGAATTTGCACATGGTTTGTCATAAAGCATATTAAAAACACCACATAGACATATAAACAACATTAAAAATGTGATTTTCACCTCAGGAGGAGCGTTTCTATTTTTTAAAAGTTCTCTCAGTAGAATGCTCTTCTGGAACATTCTTCTCAAAAGAACATCATTCATGGAGCGTTTTATCCAGAACATTTGGGTTTCACGTCCATTTTACGTTTCTTAAGCGTTACTTCTTGGTTGTTTGGTTGTTTGATCATTAACAAGAAATGAAGAAAAGTTAACATAGCAAATTAAGGAAAATGTTCTTAGAACATATTTTTATTAGCTGGGCTTCTTGTATTTTTCCTTTTTTATACCGAGTGCTTCAATGGAAGTCAAGTCAAGTCAAGTCAACTTTATTTATATAGCGCTTTTTACAATGCAGATTGTTTCAAAGCAGCTTCACAGTGTTAAACAGGAAAATAATGCAACCGAATTTGATTCGGCTGTACAGCCGCTCTGGAGAAAACGGTGATGTCATCAGCTCATTTCAATTATCATATATATTAAGTAATGTAGTTGATATAATTTAGTTTAGTAATTAAATTTATTTGGATATTTATTTGAAAATTTTGTGTCCCCAACTGAGCAAGCCAGAGGCGACAGTGGCAAGGAACCAAAACTCCATCAGGTGTCCTAATGGAGAAAAATAAACCTTGGGAGAAACCAGGCTCAGTCGGGGTGCCAGTTCTCCTCTGGCCAATTAACAAACAGTGTATGTTTATTATTTTGGCAGCCTTATAGGTCAGAAGTAATAGTAGATTGGAGTATTCGAAAGATCGGAGGCATCACACCGGGTTTATTGAGGATGGCGTGTCAATTAAACAATTATTAAATAGGAATATTCGCAATATCGGAGTCATCACGCCGGAGATGGATCCATTGAGGATGCCATGTCGATGAGCAATTTCAGAGGGTAGACTAATTGACACGGTCTCTGCAGACACTTCAGGGATGCGTTGGTAATGTCTGGGCGCTGGTCCACCATCTGATCTGGATACGGCCCGGATCCGGCTGACTGCAGTAAACCTCGGGATAAACAGAGAGACTAACATTAGCGTAGATGCCATTCCTCTTATGATGTAACGAGTACATCAGGTGTTATGGGAAGTGTTCCCGGTTCCGGCTGACCTAGTTAATGCAGCCTAACAATTTGAATAAAATATAAATTAAAATGTTTTATGTGTATGCCATAGTAAAGAGATGCGTTTTTAGTCTAGATTTAAACTGACAGAGTGTGTCTGCTTCCCGAACAATGCTAGGAAGGCTGTTCCAGAGTTTGGGTGCTAAATAGGAAAAGGATCGACCGCCTGCAGTTGATTTTGATATTCTAGGTATTATCAACTGGCCAGAGTTTTGAGACCGCAATAGATGTGATGGAGTATAATGCGTTAAGAGCTCGCTCAAGTACTGGGGAGCTAAACCATTTAGTGATTTGTAAGTAATTAGCAAGATTTTAAAATGTATGCGAAGAATGAAGGTTTGATACCCACATATACTCTTATCCCACCAACATCATTTAGCAGTAGTAAATGGCTGCCAATCTTTAGCAATCATGTTGAACAAATTAGAAATAATTTTCATCAGTACATATCACAGCCAGGCAAACATATTCACACACACACACACATTAGCTTGTTTGTTAGCGCCATTGTTTTCAAGATACTGTGAGAAAAAGAATAAAACAGATTTCACACCAACAAAAGCAAGAAACAAATGCATACAGTGAGTCACGGGTTGGCTTGCCTGTACCTTGGATACTTGCAGCTGTTGACCCACTTGCAAAAGACACATTCTCATGCTTTGCTAACCCTATAAAGCCTAGTGTACCATAGTTGAAGTATGAAAGGCCTCTAAATGGTCAACCTGATCAAAACTTTGCTGAAAATCCAATTGCCACAATCTACTACATACACATATGCAAAATGAATATAAATGTTGCAAGAGAATTTCTGTTCATTATGCCACCATTAGAAACAAGAAAAAAATAAGAATAAAATTTATACTGACCATCATCTTGAGCACTGAAATTGTACTGATCATCAGTTTTGCAGGTTTCTTGCCTTGGAGGCATGTCTATAAAAAGTGTATACTTATATCACACTGCTGATTAGTTGTTTTGTTTAGAATGAGCATGTATAATGACTGTTTTATGTCCCACTTGAGCTTTCATACCTGGTGCTAATGTGCTCGGATTAGACAAATTTAGCTGTAAAGGGTTCAGGAAGTCAAGAGAAACGGAGGCTGTGAAGAATATGAAACGGACATATGTGTTCAAATATCTAAAGAAAGTATTTAAAAACAGTGTCAGGCCATGTGTGACAACCAATGCTGCAAAGAATGAATTACCTTTTGTTATTTTCAGCAGCTCAGCCCTCATTTCAGCTGTTGATGGAGGTCATGTTGTAATTTTGCACCACTGCTGCCTGGTGTTTGCTCCAACTCCATGTCCACTGTATAGGTATGCCCTGATGTGGGGGATTTCACCTTAAACAACTTCTCCCCAACCTAACCTTGACACAAAGATGTGACATACAGACAGCAAAAAGATCTTATAATGAATTTTATAATGATTATTTAAAAATGATACTTTACCTGAGAAATATCAGACGCTTTAATATTACTTTATGTAGCAAGGAATCTTGACTTGGCCCAATGGCCAAGTGCAACGTCTGTCACACGTGCCTCATAGTACATCTCTATTCGGGTGATGAAAAGGTTGAATAATTGAGGGAGGTTAAGTGCTTTTGTCTTTTGAAGAATTTTGTCTTTCAAAACACGCATTGCAGCCTCCACGTATTTGTTTGCTTGATTGCCACGTGTTGGCAAGTCTCTCCTAAAACTGAGAGCCCAACTCTCACGTCGACTGTAAAGACCCTGTAGATAGGTCAGGAACTTCTTGTATCTGTAGTGAGTTAAAAATAATAATACATACAAATCAATAAATCCATCAAACTAGGCCTCTGGAGGGTGAACATACCAAAAGTACTAATAAAATCTTTAAGCAACCTGTCTACTATTTTCTCTACCTGTTGGTCAGAATGAGTGAGAATGTTTTCAAAAATAATGTCATGAATAGTTTTTGGTAACACTTTACAATAAGGTTTCATTTGTTAGCATTAGTTAATGTATTATCTAACATGAACCAACCACGAGCAGTACATTTGTTACTGTATTTGTTCATCTTTGTTAACGTTAGTTAATAAAAATACGGGCATTCGTGGTTTGTTTATGTTATTTCACAATGATTTGTGAAACATTTGATTTTAATAATGTATAAGTAAACGTTGAAATTAACATTAAAGATTAATAAATGCTGTAGAAGTAATGATTATCATTACTAGATCATGTTAACTAATGAAATTATTGTAAAGTGTTACCTCGTTTTTTTTTTATTATTATTATTGTTTTAGGTTGTATTATTTAAATTTGCAGGTAGATTTCTCCAAGTTTCTTGGAGATGTTGCCACAGGATTCAGTCTATCTCAGTTTTTTTTGTCTCCAATCTCTCCATCTAATCCCAGATGGAGACCAGACCTCTGTGTGGACCATCCTGCTTCAGACTACCAGGTATATTCAAAAATCCATCCACCTACCCACCCACCGACCCACCGACCGATCAATCCATCCATCCATCCATCATTTCTTACTGGCACACTAAAACAAAATATATAAATATTTTTGTTACCTTACAATGTTAAGGTTGTCCCTTGTTTGCTTTTGTCTCTGCAACACTCCTACTCACTCCTGATGACTCCCTAAGCTTTTTCACCCATTCCTTCACTTCCCAAACTTCTGTCAATGCAATTCTGAACGACGTCTCGAAACGTGTGTGGTCCAGGTGTGATTGGCCTTTTGGAGTGCACAAATGATAGGTGCAGAAATGATAATTGTACCCGGGAGGTAACAATTTCTGTAAATTAAAAAGAAATGTTAGCCACCCTTCTATTTAAAGCTGGCAGAGAGTTCGTCCATAAGCATTTGAACTGATATGGCCCCAACTTTTTGACACATAATAGTAAACAAAGTTTATTAAAATAATAATTAATATTACAATTATCAGAAAGGTGTTACATCAAATTAATTTAATTCAAATTCATAACCTTGAGATCTAAGGCTTGGTCTTCATCACAACCAGAACAAGTGTCCTCCACTGAGGGAGATCAAAATTCATAAGATAAGATGAAATAAGTTAAAATGAAAATAATAATAATAATCATAATTGAAACCTACAAATACTTCTAATAATAAAATGATACTGAAACTTCAAAAAGAACCTGCCGGCATATCTTACCGTTTGTCAGCATCGGATCCATCAACGACTTTGCTGATGTCTAAACTTTTCTTCTCAGGTGACAACGTGACAGAGTTGACCAATGAAATTGAGTCATAGACGTGAGTCAAATCTGTGGGGTGTGGTTTTGGCGTAAGGGGCGTGGTTTGTGCGTAATTGGTTTGGGGGGGAAAAATCATGTGAGAAAAAGGGCTAAGAAAACCACTTTGGACCACACACACCCAGCTCACTTCCTCTTTGAACGGTTGCCCTCTTGCCGGCGCTACAAAGCACTGAACGCCCAAGGAGCCAGAGACAAGACACTATCTCCCACCTGAACAGTTAAAACTGCCAACAGGCTCTCTTCAATGTTCAAATTTATTTTCTACCTCGGTACATTCATTGGACTTTTCATTTGCACATAACTGTGCATCTGTATATAGCATATCTGTATATATGAAGAGTTCAAATGCAATGTTTAGGTTCAGTCATTTCACTTTAATGGCAATGAGAAGGTTATTGGTCAGTTATTGAAATGCCTTATTTTCAAAACTGTCACTTTAGTCAATTTGTTGGTATTTAACAAATTTAGCTGTCTTTTTGTGTGCTTTTTTTTTTTTTTTTGCAAAAACCTATAAGTCCATCTCTTTGGACAACAAGACATAGTAAACAGATGCAAAATCACTAAAGATGCAACTGGAAACATTGCAAATGATGAAAGCAGAATTCAAAATGTAACAATGAAGAAACTTTTTCACACAGTAGGGGGAGCTGTGATGCAAGTGACTTCCCAGGTTTTTAGGTTATATGAATGTTTCCATTACGTTCCCATTTAGTTTAAAAACCTTATTTCTGAGAATTCTTAAAACATTAAAACCTCCAGTTCCCTTTCAGTCGGCCACGTTCGCTGGGCGACGAAAGTCACTGCACGCTCCCTGGGTCGGGCGATGTCCACGTTAGTGGTCCAGGAGCACCACCTGTGGCTGAACCTGGCGGATATGCATGAGACCGACAAAGTGCAGTTGTCTGTCAGGCCAGCCTCTTCGGCGACGCCATCGAGAGGTTCGCCCAGCAGTTCTCGGTGGCCCAGAAGCAGACGGAGTCGATCAAAAACATCCTGCCTCGACGACCAGCTGCTGCCTCCACCCAGTCTTTGGCTGTAGCGCCTCCGCCTGCTCGTCGCCGAGGGCGTCCCCCTGCGTCCACCTCCGCCCCTGCCCAACCCGCTCAGGATCCCGCGAAGTCCGCCGGCAAGGGCAAGCGGCCCTGAGACGGGCAGCCCAGGGAGAAGAGGATCTGCTCTAGGGGAGATGGTGTCCGCAGCATTCACAACATCCTGCCGCTGGCTCTCCGGAGCTCAGCGGTACCCACATTCTTAATAAAAGAGCAGTTTCCCCCCTCCCTGGGCCCAAAGAGGGCCAGGTTGGCAGTGCGCGATGCCCCAGGGCCTTGCCACTCCTTTCCTCCCCACCCTTCGCCAGGGGGCAGCAGTGTGCGGCTCGAGGACGGCACCAGGCCTTCTCACCCACACTCTGCCCCACCCTGGAATACTCAGACAACACTCCGGGCCGCCTCCAGGCCTCCCGAGTCGGGTCTGGTTGTTCCACCCCGCTGCCCCACCCCGGGTACGTCTGTGGTGCCGTTGGTCCTGCTGGCTAGAGCTCCCCAGGCCATCTCGCTGGCTCATCTGTACCATCAGACTCGGCTAGGCAATTCAGTTCGCTCGCCGGCCTCCCAAGCACAAGGGCATCCTCTTTACCTCCGTGCGAAGCAGCGATGCCCACGCCTTGCGTTCAGAGAACGATGTCCTACTGGTGAAGGACGCAGTCGGGCCGGTTCCTCCAGCCGATATGAGGTTGGGGTTCTACAGCCCCTACTTCATTGTACCCAAGAAAGGTGGTGGGTTACGGCCAATCTTGGACCTGCGTGTCCTGAATCGGGCTCTGCACAAGCTCCCGTTCAAGATGCTAATGCAGAAATGCATTTTCAAATGCATCCGTCCCCAAGATTGGTTTGCAGCGATCGACCTGAAGGACGCGTACTTTCATGTCTCAATTCTTCCTCGACACAGACCGTTCCTACGCTTTGCGTTCAAAGGGGAGGGCATATCAGTACAAAGTCCTGCCCTTCGGGCTGTCCCTGTCTTCATGAAAGTCACAGAGGCAGCCATTGTTCCGCTCAGAGAACGCGGCTTTCGCATCCTCAACTATCTTTTAGCCCGTGATCGAACCCTTCGTTTCTACGGGCGGGAGTACCCTTAGAACAGGTGTCCAGGAATATTGTGGTCTTCACGGATGCCTCATCCACCGGCTGGGGGGCCACGTACAACGGGCATGCAGTTTCAGGTCTGTGGACGGGGCCTCAACTGCATTGGCACATCAATTGCCTAGAGTTGCTAGCAGTACGTCTTGCGCTGGGTTGCCTCAAAAAGCCGCTACAGGGCAAGCACGTACTGGTCCATACGGACAGCATAGCGGGCATTGCGTACATCAACCGTCAGGGTGGTGTACGTTCCCGTCGCATTCTCCAACTCGCCTGCCATCTCCTCCTTTGGAGTCAGAAGCGTCTGAGGTCTGAGCGTGACTTCTTCGGAGCCGCACAGGTAGACCTGTTTGCCTAACACTCGACCCATTGCCAGTGGTACTATTCCCTGACCGAGGGCACCCTCGGCACGGATGCACTGGCGCACAGCTGGCCCCAGGGCCTACGCAAGTATGCGTTTCCCCCAGTGAGCCTTCTCGCACAGACTCTGTGCAAGGTCAGAGCGGACGAGGAGCAGGTCTTGCTAGTTGCGCCCCAAATTCGGTACCCTCTTGGGACTTAGCTCTGGTGCTCAGAGCACTTCAGAACCCTCCATTTGAGCCTCTGCAGTCCATAGAGCTAAAAAACCTGTCCATGAAGACAGTACTCTTGACTGCATTGGCCTCTATTAAGAGGGTAGGGGACCTGCACACACTTTTGGTCAGCGAATCATGCCTAGAATTCGTGCCGGCTAACTCTCACGTCAAAGCTTTGGGACCTCAGAGCAGCTCTTCGTCTGTTACGGAGGCCAGCAGAAGGGAAAGGCTGTCTAGAAGCAGAGGTTAGCCCACTGGATAGTGGATGCTATCGTCTTGGCCTACCAGTCCTAAGACGTGCCTTGCCCGTTCGGGTTGCGAGCACATTCAACTAGGAGTGTGGTGTCCTCCTGGGCGCTGGCTCAAGGTAGAGCCTCCGTGTAGAGCCAGTATCTTCCTGTGTACTCGCCCCCGGTGGCCAGTAGCGCTAAGTGCCCATTCTAGTGTCGGCTTGCAACGCCACTCCCGCCTTCTGGGCCAGGTACGTGCATCTATTGTCTCCAGTTGTGTTCCCCAAAAATGGCTTACCCTGTTGCGCTCCTCCGTCACCCCTCGGTGTAATATGTTGTGGCCGTCTGACGCCAGGCCTACACCCGTGCGCATGTGGAACGTGTATGTAGGCTGGGTATCCATATGTAGCGGTTCCTACGGCCAGGGGCGTCAGACAGGGGGTAATAGTGGAACTCAGTAACAGGGGCCCTCAGGGTGGATGGGGCCCACAAAGATATATTGATAATTCATAATATTATCATGACAACATTACATAGTTATAATAACATGCTATCAGTAGGAACAAAAATAAGCAAGATTCAATTTTCCATATGTAAAAAATGGAAAAATATTCTTTATTTGCCTAGCACCATGTGCCTTCTCATGTTATCGATCCTGGTTAAATCCGGTTATCGGAAAAAAAAGCTGAAGGAGAGCAGACAATTTCAGTTTTTTTCGTTTTTTTGAAAGAATGGTGAGCCTTGGGAGAGAAAAGCATAACTGTTATTATCCCTTTACCTCAGTAGTTTTGTCAAAAATACCAGTAACTTCTCAGCTTGCCCTGACAAAAAAAACCCTGATGTTTTGAGCAGAGGGGATCCCTACTAACTTAAACAGCTCTGATTGGCCACTGCATTCACACGCTCAACAGACTTCTCTGTGATTGACTACAATGTTCAACGCTTGGTGTGGTTTGGTGAGGGGCCCACTCCTTGGTTCTGTGACCGGGGCCCAACATTTGGTGCTACGCCCCTGCCTACGGCAACCCCATATGTGTATTCTTCCACGGTACCAGCTACCCTACTCGGCTAGCCCTGTGTCTTTCCCTTGACAGAGCCCGTTCTGTCGTCTCTGTGGGTGTTCTTCCCCCCTGGAACCACCTCAGAGACTGCCATATGTTGCACTACCCTGCTAGGTTAGTCCTTATGTGTATCCGCCACCCCTCCTTCCATTATAGGATGAGCTCCTCCTGACCTCACAATAACTTTTTAAACAGTCGGCCCGATTTTCACCAGCGTATGGCTGTCACCTATTGCCAAATCATGCACAACCACGTCACATAGGCTAGATCTATGAGTATTATTAGGCTATAGCTCAGTGGTTGCAACCATACAGCATGCATACACTCAGACACACGCACACACTCACTCACTCACTCACTCACTCACTCACTCACACACTCACACACACACACACTCACACACTCACACACACACACACTCACACACATCCTCTCTCTCCCTCTAGTTGTTTCTGTTGAAAGGAATGGCTGCTGTTCTCTGCTTTTCAACAAATCATTTGCACACAAATACTTTTTCTTAGTTTTTTCTATCCGAAGCTATAGCAGCAACATTGAAAGCTCCAGTCTCTGTGTTTAGCGCGAAAGCTTGTGTGATTGCTGCTGGCTCGCCGTGCAATACAGTCGTGCCGTGCACCAGCTGCTTTGATGCGATTATCAAGTTAACTGACTCGTAGCGTGTGCAATATCTCACAACCTCCTGAGTGTTGGAATTCGCACAGTGTATGCCTGCCTTTAACCAGAGAAATTGATTACATTACCAGAAAAACATGTTGTTTACGTCTAATATATACCTCATGCTTGCACACTGTACAATATACCCTTAGGCATATGCATCAGTGGAAACATAGAGAAACTTGTTGTTCGTTGTTCAAAATAGATATCTTATAGAGAACTTGTGACTAGTGTCATATGCATTGGTAGGAAAACAACATCATGCTACACAATTCTTCCTTACAGAGAATTTCTGTCACATGTGCATAACTGGAAAACTTATGCTACATACTCCTGTGTTCAAAAGTATCTCTAGTTGGTACCCAGATAGAAAGCACAGTTGGGCCGATTCGGCTGAAATGCGCCACTGTTGGCTCACTGTCGGCATCAGTGAAAAGATAATGGGCCAGATCCATGCCGACTGTGCATAACATATCTGGCTGACTGATGGCTTTTTCTGTATGGGCCAGCATCGGCTGAACAAAATTGTACTCGTGTCAGGTTCATACCGGTTCATACTCGGTGTAGCGCCATGTATTTACCTTCGGCCCCAGTTTGTTTTGTCACAGGCGGGCCACTACAGGAATTAAGGAACTCAGCTGCGTAAAAAAACAATAGGTTACTGTCGTAACCCCAGTTCTCTGAAACATCAAGTGGAGAGATCCACCTATGGGAAAGGCATCCGTACCTGACCTCTGCATCCAATTGCACCAAGTCTGGCAAGACAGACAGGAGCATGCAGCCAATGCCCGGTAAGGCCCCACCCCTTACCTGAGGGCATATATAGCCTGCATGCGCTACTGTACATCAGTAAGTATATTCGCTTCTTGTGCGGCAAGCGGGCAAAGCTGGTGGATCTCTTCACTCAATGTTTCAGAGAACCGGGATTATGACAGTAACCTATTGTTCTCTTTCATCATCTTGTGTTCGAGATCCACCTATGGAAGAGATATGGACAGCTCCCCAATTGCCCAATACACTCACAGTGAGGTTCTGTTGGCCAGAAAAAGATGGTCACCCCAAGGGTGAACCTGCCACACCGATGCACATACGTAACTGCAGTGTATAAGCAGGGCATGAAACATGTGTGGCACACACAAGAGAAGGCAGGGTTAGGAAGACCCCACCCCCAAAACCGAATGTGCTACCAAGGTTCTGGTGACAGGCGTTACCTGTAGTAACGCACAAACGTATGAGGAGAAGCCCAACTGGCAGCAGAGCAGATATCCTGCAGTGATACTCCCCTGAACAGAGCCCAAGAGGCGGCTAAGCCCCTTGTGGAATAAGCTCTGATGTCCCCTGGGAGTTGCACTCCCTTTGATTCGTATGCCAAAATTAAAATTAAATCTTCTTGTTCGCTTGAGACAATAGGTCTGTGCGGAGGGGGAGGCGCCACAGCTGGGCATGTAACAGAGGGATTATCTCTGCCAGCCATGGTGCTTTGGGCAACCTGGGTACTATCAGAATGAGAGACAGGCCCCCCTCTCTCACCCTAGCCAGTGTGGGAATTATCAGGCACAGGGGAGGAAAGGCATACAGCAGCACTCCGAGGGGCACGTCCAAGTCCTTTAGCGAGATGAACATAGGACAATGGCTGTTTTCGCGCAAGGCGAATATATCTACGGACAGCCGGTCTGAATCTAATCCATATCATGCCCACTGTCTGAGGGTGAAGGGGCCAATCTCCAAAGAGCGGGTTTTGTCGCAGCGTACGAGCACATGATGTCCCTGCAGACGAGGCAGAAAATAATTCAGAGCTTTCCAAATGGTCAGAAGCTCTAAATAATTTATGTGCTCTAAACGTAGTTTGCTCGGCCACAAAACGTTCATAGTTCTGCCCTCTTGGGTGGCACCCCAGCCTGTTAAGGGCGAATCCGCAACCTTCCGCAACATAACCGTCCCCAGAAGGGCTCCCTATGCGTAAAAGTAAACGCTCTTCCAGTGGCGCAGAGCTGCGGCGCAGGTGCGCGTCACTGTTACAGAGCGGCAAAGATCATGTAACGGGCTGAAATGTAGTGACAAAACCCATTTCATGAACGCCCTCATCCTCATGAGTCCTAGTGGCAAAACCTGGATAGATGAAGCCATAAGACCCTGTAGCCTGAGACATGTGCGATATTGCACCTTTGCCCCCTCTCTGAACTCCGACAGACAGTTCATCAGAGAGAGAACGCGCTCTTGAGAGAGACATGCTCGCATGGAGACTTCAGCTCCAGGCCCAAGAAGATCACATTCTGGCTGGGTGTAAAATTGCTTATGTTCACATTCACCCTGAAGCCCAGAGATGTGATGTGCGCGAGCACACGGCAGGTGTCCTGCAACACCTTTTCCTTCGAATCGGCTATGATGAGCCAATCGTTTATGTATGTCAAAATCCGTAGACCAGACATTCTCTGTGTGGCGGATAAATGCTTATGTGGAAAAAAACATCTTTTAGATCAACCCATGTGAACCAGTCGCTCCGTTTTATGGTGCGGGCGAGCAAACCATGAGTTAACATTCTGAAATTGTATTTCCTTAAATGTTTGTCCAAAACCCTGAGGTCCAGAATTGGACCGAGAGAACCGTCCTTCTTTGGAACCAGGAAATAACAAGAATAAAAATCCTGGTTTATCAGATTGGGGGGGTAGGAAGGAAGCCTCGTCCTCCTTCTTGTCATCGCTTTGTTGTTGCATCAGTGCGATGGCGGGGCCAAAGAGAGCCCCGGCCGGGGCTCTACCGGGGCGCCTGTGATGGGTCTTTTCTCGCTATCCGGGAGGCCCGACAGATTGAGCCAGAGCATGCGCTCTCCTACCACAGAAAGCGCCATGGAACGCTCGCAGGTTTGGACCACCTGACGAGCGTTGCGGAGGACGAGGTCATTAACCGTGATGATCTCCTTCTATAATGCAGGAGAGGGAGATCCCTTGTCCAGCTGTTGACCCAGGTCGTCCAGAATTTCCGCCTGGTAAGTGGAGAGGAGGGAGGAGGGCCCTAACAGCCAAGGCCGAAGATTTATAAGCGGCCTGGTGCACCGAGGCAGAAAAATGGTCCATCTTGTTAGGAAGGACCTGGCTTAGGGGGGGTGAGCAGCCCTCCCTGGACTGGGTTGAGGTGCCTGTCTGCCTGTTGAACACACAGTTAGAGTTCATCAAAACTGGTAGGAGAATCCCTTTTGTTGCTTTCGGACAATTAGGACCTGGACTCATTGCGATCTGTTTTTTTTCTTCATTCTTTCATCTGAATCTTCAACAAAAGACATTTGACTTTGAACCGAATCATTTGAAAAGAATCAACATTTTTTCCACCTGAATTACTTGATTCATGGACTCTGAACTGATTCACTGAATCTTGCAATTGATTCACTTATTTGAAAAGACTGAAAAAAATGATCTGTTGAATTTGAAAGGTGAAATTCAGAACCACATTCTGTGCATTGAGAGAAGTTAAGTGTTTGAACACACATTCAAATTGAGTACAAATTTTGAAGAGTTTTGAGAATATTTTCTTTTACTTTTCTTTAGCTTTGTTGGGTCACAAACAAACTGACACCGTGTTTATTTTTCCAAATGTTTAATTTTATTCTTTTGTTGTGCGAAGTGAAGGAGAGTTGATTACCAACTGAGCTGGGCTGTTTAAACTGCTGGGTCCAACTGCCTGAAAATTCCAATGAGAATGACTTTACAAATGTTGCCATTTATTGTTGACTTGTTGAAATAACTGCTTGCATTTGCACGCTTAAGTCAAAGAAAAAAAGACAAGCCTCTGTGTTGATTTTCACCTATCTGCTGTGCTGCTTTTCCTCTCTCAGTAGTCGCACCTGCCTTCTGATCCACCGGCCCATGTCGAACATTGCACAAGTGTGACGCTTTAGACCCGTTACACGCTACAAACAGTTGTATTTTTATTAACTAATACTAATATGTATTCCTTTATTTAAAAGATGCAAAAGAGAACCCCTCATGGCTAATCCCGCTGAAATGGAGATTGAGGGGTCCGTGAAGTGGTGGCTCCAGCCTCCAACTGACAGCAGATTGAAAAGGCACAAGATAAGTCTTCCTAGTGTTGATCAGGAGGCAGACACACTCAGTTTAAATCTATATTAAAAGACCAATCTCTTTAACCTAGCATGAACATAACACACCATCACATTTCTATAATTCAAATCCCTTAAATGATTGTTAGACTCCATAAATTAGGTCAACCAGAACCGAAAACACTTCCCATAACACAGAATGTACTTGTTACATCGTAAGAGGAATGGTAATATTAGTCTGTCTGTCTCATTCTTATCCCAAGGTTACTGTAGTCAGCCGGATCTAGTCCATATCCAGACCAAATGGTGGACTTGCACCCTAAGATGACCACGGTCCAGCTCTGAATGTCAGACAAGACCTAGAAACAAACTGCCTGTGAAGACCTCATTGACACAACAGTCATCGACAGATCCTCAGCAAAGACCACGAGAACCAGACAAGTCCTCTGCACAGACCCAATGGCCAGCTTCAACGCCCCTCCCACCAAATGCTGGCATGATATAGCAGTAGAAGTAGAAGGAGCTGAATGAAATTCTCTCAATCCACAATCTGACTTGTGAAGCAGCCTGGAATCATAACCACACCATTTTCATTCGTTCGGCCAGTGGAGAACTGGCCCCCCGACTGAGCCAGTTTTTTTTCTCTCCATTCTGTCACCTGATGGAGTCGGGGTTCTTGCCACTGTCGCCTCTGGCTTGCTTAGTTGGGGACACTTAATATTCAACATTATTGATCTGCCTGCATTGACACTATTGGATGAGAATTGAACTGAGCTGGACGATGACATCACTGCTTTCTCCAGAGCTAATTTATAGTTGAAATTAACTTTTTTATAATTGATTAACTTTACACAGTTATTGAACAGAACTGAATCAACACTGAACTGACTTAAGCTGTCTTCAAACGGTTTTCTTTTTAGAGCTGCTTTACAGTCAAATTGAACTCTACTGACTTTTGCAAAAGGAAATTATTTAGTGTTAAAGAGAGTGAAAGAGAGTTTTTGTGTGTGAAAGAAAATTATGTTTTTCTTTTAATAATATACAGTAAATATAATTTAGTTATTTTGGTAGTTTGTGATTTTTGTTGTTAATAAATGTTAATATTACAGTGTATTTGTTCATTGTTAATACATGTTTATATTAAAGTGTATTTGTTAATTTATAATAAAAATCCTTAAACTTTTTAAATGGTTGAATTTGTGTTTCACTGCCAGTCGGACCCAGCCGACTCTGAGCCAGATCTGTCTTACAGTGGCTGGGCCAGACCTGGGCCACATAAAACAATACAAGTTGTTTTACAGGGTGTGGGCCACATCTGGGCCAGAGGAAATTGTTTGTGTCTGTTTTCTGTGTGTGGGCCAGTTTTGGGCAAGGGAGCAAACTGAAGCAAGGGTGAGGCCCAGAGGTGGGCCAGACAAATTTTGCTATCTGGGTATGGCTTATATAACCTAGGACATGCTCATTACAAGCAAGACCAGTCTAAACTGAACCTGGGGAGGAAAGGTTGGGGTCATACTGCTAAAAGTACCCGTGCTGCCCAAAGCAATTTTGATGATGGTGATGATAAAACTTTATTTATTCCCAAGGGCAAATTTAGGTGTTACAGCAGCATAAAAACAGCACAAAAACAAATATAACACTTAAGAAGACAAAAAAACAAAAACATTACAACTATATACTCCAAACATAAATTATGTAGGAAGACCAAAAAAGCATTATACCAGATATACCATTAAATATAAAAAATATAAATAAATAAATATTGTAAATATAATTAAATGGGTAAATATACTCTCCTAAGAAAAAAATAAGAAACAAAATACTGGTCCTATGGTAGTGTCAGTACTGAGATATGTGGATATTAAAAAGTCTAAAACAGTCTCTGACTAAAGGAGCTACCTAAGGCCCCAACTGTCTCATACAGAGGGTGTGAGGGGTTGTTCAGGATGTTCGATAGCTTAGCCAACATCTTCCTATTACCAGTCCAGAGGACAGTCCATAATAGAACTGGCCCTCCTAATCATTTTGTCGAGCATTTTCTTATCCTTCTCTGTCATTCCACCACTCCAGCAGACCACAGCAAAAAAATGTTTTTCTTTTTCTCGTTTATACGTCAAGGTTTTGAGTCTAGTATGTAAAATATATATATATATATATATATATATATATATATATATATATATATATTACACGTTATTATGAATACGTAAACCCCTCCTACTCCACTGACATTTCATAAATATCCTCTTTGGCTGATATTCGAGTCCTGAGCCTATCTACCACCTCCTCTTGATCTGTTATGATGTTATGATAAACTCTGCATAGCCTTATGGAACGCACTGATGAGGTAAATCTGCGGAGGTATGGAAATACATATGTTGACAGGTGTCCACTATGGTTTCAGACACCACTACAAATGGCTGTCCCTTCAAATAGTGCCCTATTTCAGGGTATGGGGCATTTTCGGACACAGCCCTTGTGTATCACGAACACGCCAGATCCCTTGGCTACTCCTTCGTTCTCAATCCCTGGGAATACTCATTATCCACACCTGTTGCCATATTGCCATAATATAGGACACCATGGGCCAGATTTAGTAACAGCTTGCGCCAAAGCAACCCTCTTTTGGCGTTTAAAAAAATGACTGTCAGGCTTTACTAAAGACACGCAGTGATAAATTAGCGCTGAAAAGGCGTGGACAGGGTTATTTTTGCGGCTGACCTTATTGCATATGCATTTGTAGGAGTTTCATTTTCAGACACAGTATTTATGGGAGGAGAGTATTTAAATGAATCATGCAAGGTGATTTACTAAGGTTTGTGCTCGTGAATTTACTCGTGTTTATGCCTGTATTTACTGCCCAAAAACGCACGTCTTAAACCAGACGCTAATTTGCGCCGCTCTTGGTCATTATGGAAATGTTCATTAATTTGTGTGTTGCAAGTAGAGCACGCGCTGAACTTTACACTCCCATGTGCGCTTTTTGGAATTGTGCTCTCACTCTAATTTGCACTGTTTAGTAAATCTGGCCCCATATATTCACCAACATTGCGTCATTCAGTGGTCTGGTCTCGTCAGTGTATACAAGTATAGACTCTCTTGGTTACACTTACTTGCTCTCATCGCTCATCCTCAGTAGTAATCATCATCCTCCATCTGCCTTCGACATCTTCATCTTCTGCAATCCTGTGGAATACAAAGAATGTTAACAACAATACATGTAGTCCGCAATAAAGTTCTGTGTTGAGCCCATCCTCTGTGTTCGTCCCTTCCTCCAGTGTGACAGAAAACCAGACCAATTATGATTTCAACCAGAGCCACACCATCTATATCTTCTTCACCAAATCCTATCGCCCTGCTTCCACACTCCAACCCATCGGCACTGTATGCCAGTCCCATGGTCAAATCCAGTGCCCTTCTCTGGCTCAGCGGAGGATTGCTGCAGAATCCTACTGGAGTGTTCACTGATATTTGAGCGAATATGTTCCAAACAGAGATAAGATGGCATACATAATTTCATTGCTCCCCGGCCGTGCCCTGCAGTGGGCAAGAACCATATGGGATCAAGCAGGTCCTGTAACTCAATCTATTGATTCTTTCACCATCCATTTCAATGAAGTTTTTGGTCAACCAGTAAATGAAGCCTCAATCAACAAACAACTTCACAAACTTCGACATGGTAAATCAGCCACAACTGAATATGGTCTTCAATTCCGCATGAAAGCGGCAGCATTCTCCGTGTTTGTCCCTTCCTCCAGTGTGACAGTGGCATTAAAGCTCATTCTGATTCTGAAGATAAACTTTTACTGGACTGACGCAACATAGATTTACTTGATTATATACAGATCATTTTAAGGAAAAAAATCATGTTCATGAAATTTACCATTCAGGTGATGTCTAGAAGTCAGTGTCCATGAACAAAGACAGCAGATTTCAGCAGGGTCATATGACAGCCAAGCAAATTGATTGTGATGGCTTATGGTTAGCTTTCTCCAGATATTACGCACTTCCTTGGTTTTACCTAAATGTTTAAGTGATCCTTTTGTTTAAGTGTCTCCTTTTACTGGCAGTTCTTTGAACATTACCATTTAAGTTCCATATATCATGTGACTATTAGACAGCTCTCCCGTGACAGTCAGCTCATATCACATGTTTCAGTGAATCAGCATCCATCTACACTCATCTATCATTCATTTGCTTTCTTAGTATGTTGTGCTTTTATTATTTATTCATATTATTTATAGATTTGTTATTAAACATATTAAGTAGAAAAGACTGAAACAAGATTCCACCAATAATGCTTGATTCAAATCAGTCATTGAATTTGAATACAATTGTTTTATACAATTGTATAATTTAACTGTAAAAACATTGTTATATTATTATTGTGAGTGGCTACTTTGCATTCCAATGTTTTTGAATACATTAAGTTTTCTCATAGCTCGCAGCTACAGTTGCTTTTGTTCCAGCGTATTGATTCACAAAGACATGAAATCAGGTTTTCCGTTTCATACTCCTTTGTCAGATACTTTATCCTTTTTTATCCAAATTCATGCGTGGCTCTTTTAACTGCAATCACGAGTGTCATGATGTCATTATATTTGGTAAGGTTGGGTTAGATAAAGGTTTCCCTATCATCATACAGCTGAAGAAACCTCTTTTGAGACTGACGCCAACCTCTTCAGCCCATGAAAAATAAAGGGTACTTTTTGGTACTTTTTCTTCATATTCCAGGATATTCATCACAAGAAGCAAAAGTAAGTTTGGGGAGGGATGCATTGCATTGTGGACAAAATTACCATTCACATTTTAGGTTATTAATTGTGGGGAAAGTGTATATTTTAGATGTTGTCACTGCTGGATAGTAATTTGAATTATGAGAAAGTTGATTTTTAAAAAAACAAGTAATCTGTTTTGTCTCTCAATTAATATGAGGTGATTAAAAACTGCTTGTGTAATAATTATAATACTATTTAAAGTGTTTTTTTAAATAGTTTTAGATGGATCTTACAGTAGCATGTAATGCCGCAGGACATGCTGTCACACTAAAGAACATTTCAAGCTCTTTTTACATGCTGTTTCTAGAACACATACTCCTGTATACTGAATTAACACAAATGAGTAAAGCTTTAACTTATTTCATGCTTACCAATCTTGATAATCTTTCTGTTATATATATACGTGTCATGCTTGTCATGTGAGACACCGCAGCCAAACATAGCGCTGCGTGACAGATAAACCTTTATAATGATCTATAACGCACGATTGCCCCGCAATTCAGAGAATCGGATCTGTCAGATTTACAACACGTAAATGCATCCACTTCTCCAGAAATACATGAAAGTAAGTGGCCAGTGAAGTAGGAGAAGAATAGTTAACTTTATAGTTACTTACACAATGTGTATCTGATATGAATAAAACACGTCATCAATTTATAATTAAAAGGATTGTTATTGCTGCTTTCATAGACATCAGTTTGCATTTTACACACTATAAATGTATTGTTTTGCTTGTACTTATCTGTTTTTAAAATAAAGAGTATGTGGTTGAAAATAGTGGATCCGCTGAGAGAACGCCTGCTTTCAATCGCTCCTGTGTGTATATGTGTAAGTGCTCAGTGAAGAGTGTTATTGATGTACATTTACAACATGTTTTTGAAGCACTGATTATTGTAGCCAATCACAGACATATCTGATGAGGGCGTGGGCACAATGTGCAATCAGAGTTGTTTATGATTCTGCTCAACAGCGCTTATATTGTCACATTTTTGAAATTTCAGTACCGACTCTAGTTGAAAACACTGAATAGTTATGATATACACTCACCTAAAGGATTATTAGGAACACCTGTTCAATTTCTCATTAATGCAATTATCTAATCAACCAATCACATGGCAGTTGCTTCAATGCATTTAGGGGTGTGGTCCTGGTCAAGACAATCTCCTCAACTCCAAACTTAATGTCAGAATGGGAAAGAAAGGTGATTTAAGCAATTTTGAGCGTGGCATGGTTGTTGGTGCCAGACGGGCCGGTCTGAGTATTTCACAATCTGCTCAGTTACTGGGATTTTCACGCACAACCATTTCTAGAGTTTACAAAGAATGGTGTGAAAAGGGAAAAACATCCAGTATGCGGCAGTCCTGTGGGCAAAAATGCCTTGTTGATGCTAGAGGTCAGAGGAGAATGGGCCGACTGATTCAAGCTGATAGAAGAGCAACTTTGACTGAAATAACCACTCAAATTCAAATTGGTTTCTTGAACATGACAATGAGTTCACTGTACTAAAATGGCCCCCACAGTCACCAGATCTCAACCCAATAGAGCATCTTTGGGAAGTGGTGGAACGGGAGCTTCGTGCCCTGGATGTGCATCCCACAAATCTCCATCAACTGCAAGATGCTATCCTATCAATATGGGCCAACATTTCTAAAGAATGCTTTCAGCACCTTGTTGAATCAATGCCACGTAGAATTAAGGCAGTTCTGAAGGCGAAAGGGGGTCAAACACAGTATTAGTATGGTGTTCCTAATAATCCTTTAGGTGAGTGTATGACAAGCGCTGAGCGCATCTCTCTCTCTGGCTCAGCGCCAGCCAAAGCATGAAGCACATTTGAATTTAGCAGTTGATCATGTGATGCATTGAACGTTCTAATCACAACAGTGTGATCATACCAATGGATCGTACGCATCAAAGAGTTAAGTGGCACTGAAATGAGGCACCGAAATCTGCATTATGATTAGGTCCGGTACATACCGGTCATATAGGTACTGGTGCCATATTTGCACCGGGTTTTGGTACCCAACCCTACTCAAGGCTGCGTCGCTGTGGGATGGTATACCATAACGCCTTCGACTACATTGCAGGATTATCTGGAAGACCAAGAATAGCATCGTGCTCAAACAGTCAAGACCAGGGAGCCAGGTGCCCTCCCCACTTCCTGACAGTAAGTCTTGATAAAAGTGTGCAGAGAGGACCACCTTGCCGTAAGTCAAGTCAACTTTATTTATATAGCGCTTTTTACAATGCTGATTGTTTCAAAGCAGCTTCACAGTGTTAAACAGGAAAATAATGCAACAGAATTTGATTCGGCTGTACAGCCTCTCTGGGGAAAACAGTGATGTCATCCAGCTCATTTCAATTGTCATATAGCGACACTATGGGCAGATCAGTCATTTAGTTGATATAGTTAATTTAGTTTAGTAATTAAATTTATTTGGATATTTATTTGAAAATTTAGTGTCCCCAACTGAGCAAGCCAAAGGCGACAGTGGCAAGGAACCAAAACTCCATCAGGTGGCATAATGGAGAAAAATAAACATTGGGAGAAACCAGGCTCAGTCGGGGTGCCAGTTCTCCTCTGGCCAATTAACAAACAGTGTATGATTATTATTTTGACAACCCTACTGGTCAAAAGTCATATTAGATCGGAATATTCGAATGATTGGAGGCATCAAGCCGGAGACGGATCCATTGAGGATGCCATGTCAATGAGGCAGTTTCAGAGGGGAGGCTAATTGGCATGGTCTCTGCAGACACTTCAGGGATGCGTTGGTCCTCTCGGGGGTCAGGTCCACCATCTGATCTGGATACGGCCCAGATCCGGCTGACTGCAGTAAACCTCGGGATAAACAGAGAGACTAACATTAGCGTAGATGCCTTTTTTTTTTTTTATGTAACGAGTACATCAGGTTCCGGCTGACCTAGTTAATGCAGCCTAACAATCATTTGATTTGAATAATATAAATTAGAAATATTTTATGTGTATGCCATAGTAAAGAGATATGTTTTTAGTCTAGATTTAAACTGACAGAGTGTGTCTGCTTCCCGAACAATGCTAGGAAGACTGTTCTAGAGTTTAGGTGCTAAATAGGAAAAGGATCGACCGCCTGCAGTTGATTTTGATATTCTAGGTATTATCAACTGGCCAGAGTTTTGAGACCACAATAGACGTGATGGAGTATAATATGTTAAGAGCTCGCTCAAGTACTGGGGAGCTAAACCATTTAGTGCTTTGTAAGTAATTAGCAAGATTTTAAAATGTATGTGATGTTTAATAGGGAGCCGGTGCAGTGTTGACAGAACCGGGCTAATATGGTCATACTTCCTGGTTCTAGTAAGAACTCGAGCTGCTGCGTTTTGGACCAGCTGCAGTTTATTTATTAAGTGAGCAGGGCAACCACCCAGTAGAGCATTACAATAATCTAGCCTTGAGGTCATGAACGCATGTACTAACTGTTCAGCATTTTGCATTGAAAGCATGTGCCGTAATTTAGATATATTTTTTTTAAGATGGTAGAATGCAGTTTTACAGATGCTAGAAACGTGGCTTTCAAATAAAAGATTGGTATCAAAGAGCACACCCAGGTTCCTAACTGACGACGAGGACTTGACAGAGCAGCCATCAAGTGTTCGACAGAATTCTAGGTTATTACTTGTGGAGTTTTTTGTCCAATAATTAAAAATTCATTTTTTTCTGAATTAAGTTGCAGGAAATTACTAGTCATCCAATTTTTTATATCAGCTATGCATTCTGTTAATCTTGTGAATTGGTAAGTTTCGTCAGGGCGTGAAGAAATATAGAGCTGAGTATCATCAGCATAACAATGAAAACTAACGCCATGCTTCCTAATGATATCTTCCAGTGGTAGCATGTACAGGGTGAAAAGCAACGGTCCTAGCACTGAGCCCTGCGGTACTCCATACTGAACTTGTGATCGTTGTGACATCTCTTCATTTACTGCTACAAACTGATAACGGTCAGATAAGTATGATTTAAACCATGCCAATGCAATTCCACTAATGCCAACATAATTTTCGAGTCTATTCAAAAGAATGTTGTGGTCGATAGTATCGAATGCAGCGCTAAGATCGAGTTACACTAACAGAGATATACAACCACGATCGGATGATAAGAGTAAATCATTTGTAACTCTAATGAGAGCAGTCTCAGTACTATGATATGGTCTAAATCCTGACTGGAAATCCTCACAGATACCATTTCTTTCTAAAAAGGAGCATAATTGTGAGGACACTGCCTTTTCTAGTATTTTTGACAGAAAGGGTGGATTTGAGATTGGCCTGCAATTGACTAATTCTGTAGGCTCAAGTTGCGTTTTTTTTAATAAGTGGTTTAATAATAGCCAACTTAAAAGTTTTCGGTACATATAAAGTCAAGGATGAATTATTAATATTAAGAAGAGGATCTATGACCTCTGGAAGCATCTCTTTTAGTAGTTTAGTCGGTATAGGGTCGAGCATACATGTTGATTTTGATGATTTAACGAGTTTAGCCAATTCTTCTTCCCCTATAGCAGTGAATGAATGTAATTTTTCCTCAGTGACACTACAATGCACTGTCTGATGTGATACAGTAGTAGACGGCTGCATGTTTATAATTTTTTTCCTAATATTATCAATCTTACAAGTAAAGAAGTTCATAAAGACATTACTGCTGTGCTGTTGGCAGACATCAGAAGTTGAAGCTTTATTTTTGGTTAATTTAGCCACTGTATCGAATAAATACCTAGGGTTGTGTTTGTTTTCTTCTAAGAGAGTCGAGAAATAAGCAGATCTAGCAGTTTTTTACGGCCATTCTGTATGAAATCATGCTCTCTTTCCACGAAATGTGAAAAACTTCTAGTTTTTTTTTCTTCCAGCTGCGCTCCATTTTAAAGTGCTGGAAAAGAGAGAGTCAATAGTTTCTGTTGCAACATCGAGTTCCTCTAGGCTATCTGGGATGCTGAGGAGATGAAACTGATGAGGAAGTTTATTTACAAAGAAATCTTTAGTCGCAGCACTAATAGTCCTGCCATATTTGAAGCGCGGGAATGGCTTTGCAGCCTTAGCTAAATTAAGTATACATGATACTAGGTAATGATCTGAGATGTCATCGCTCTGTTGCAGAAATTCAATGGTATCAACATTTATTCCATGTGACAATATTAGGTCTAGAGTATGATTACGGCGATGAGTGGGTCCTGATACGTGTTGCTTAACTCCAATAGAGTTTAGAATGTCTCTAAATGCCAATCCCAATGCGTCTTTTTCATTGTCTACATAGATATTAAAATCACCAACAATTAGGACTTTATCTGTAGCCAGTACTAACTCTGATAGAAAATCAACAAATTCTCTGGTAAAGTCTGTATTGTGCCCTGGTGGCCTGTATACAGTAGCCAACACAAATGTTAAACGGGATTTATCAATTTCACTACATAACATTACGTAAAGCATCAAAACTTCAAAGGAATTATATTTGACTAGACTTCTAAGTAATACTGAAGATATTATAAATTACAGCAACACCTTCCCCTTTACCTTTCAGACGCGGCTTGTGTTTATAACAATAATCTTGTGGGGTGGACTCATTTAAAGTAATGTAGTTGTCAGGTTTTAGCCAGGTTTCTGTCAAACACAGCACATCTAGATTATTATCTGTAATCATATCATTAACAATAAGTGTTTTTGAGGAAAGGGATCGAATATTCAGCAGTCTGAGCTTTATCATTTGTTCATCTGTATTATATCTGTTGTTTATTTGTTGGACATCAATTAAATTTTTACCGTTGAATAGTTTTGGTGTTTTTTTGCATTTACTAATTCGTGGAACAGACACAGTCTCTATGTGATAATATCTAGGTGAAAGAGTCTCTATGTGCTGGGATTTATCTGACTTCTGTGATGTGAGACAGCTAACAGACGGTTGGGTAAGCCAGTCCGTCTGCTTCCTGACCTGGGCCCTAGTTAGTCCAGGTTTAGCTTTAAGACTATGTGCCAAATTACTAGAGAGAAGAGCGGCACCACCCCAGGAGGGATGGATACCATCTCTTTTCAACAGGTCAGGTCTGCCCCAAAAGCTTTTCCAATTGTCTATGAACCCTATGTTATTTTGCGGACACCACTTAGACAACCAGCCATTGAGTGATGATAGTCTGCTAAGTATCTCATCACTCCTTTTAACGGGGAGGGGACCAGAGCAATAAACGCTATCTGCCATCGTACTTGTGAGTTTAAAAATAACTAGGGCACTTTCAACAGGATTCTCAGTGGGTGCATCACTGAGTGGGGAGAACCTGTTTGATGCTCTAATCGGAACGGAAGAGTGTTTTTTTGATCTGCGACTATGCTGTCTCACCGTCATCGAGTTGCCCTGCTGCACGGGCTCTACAGACGGAACCGAACAATGTATAGATTTCAGTAAGCTAGTCGCATCCAAAGCAGTGTCTAAAGCTGTTACATTCTCACTACTCTCAAATAAAGTCTGGATGCGTGTCTCTAATTCTGAAATCTTCTCCGTCAGCCTGACTATCTCCTTACATTTATCACATGTGAAGCCCTGTTCACCAACGGAGACAGATATACTAAACATGAAACATGTAGTGCAGGTGACAATAAAAGGAGAAGACATGGCTTGCCGAATTTGTTGATTAATCCAATTTACCACAGCTGTTTGATGAACAAAGAAAACAAGAGACCCGAGTGCAGAGATGGCAAGCTAACAGGCTAGCGAAATGCTAACGCGTGATAGTGATTTAGATTAAAAAGCTAGCGATGTCAGATTTAATGTGGTAGGCAATATTAGACAATATATGTTGATGGGTAAGTTATATTTAGCAGTTTAAACAACAGGGAATGATATCAAATAAAGATTCAAAAGTGAACAGAGCACACACGAGCACAGCAACAAGGCAGACAGGAGCAATCGATCATCAGCAACCGATCGATTGAAGCACAAACATGAGCCCAGGGCTTCCCTTAATGAAATACAGACTTTTGAATGTTTTGTACATGAATAACCCCACACACTATGTGATAGCTTGCGTGAAAAACTGCTTTAATGATAAGTTGACTGTAGACATGTGCCGGTGTTGTGCCGAAATTTCGACCCCCTGCCAAATTATTACCCTCCCTCATTGAAGTCGCTACCTGATTGCTTAATCCTAACCCCTCCCCCACACCTACTCCTAAACCTACCAATACTAGGGGGGTAATAATCTAGCAGGGGGTAAGAATTCGGCATAACACCTGTATACGATATATCACGATAATGAACATCGTGGTCACTTAATTATTTATTACAAATTATTCAGATTTTTAGAATGCATTTTAAGAATACTTCACCCATCTACCGTTTAAAACGAACAACACCGCTGTATGCTGTGTCAAAGATGCATGCGCACTGATGTAAACAAACCCAACGCGCATGAGCAGCGCATGGCTGAACGAGTGAAGAAGACGCGCTGAATGAAAATGCACATTCACTCTCTGACAGCAGATGGCGCTGATGGAACAGCAGAAATGCAGCCTCGTAAACAAAGCAGACTCGCGCTACTAAAAAGTATTTAAATGTTTCAAACAGCCATTCAGTTCTGTATTCGCTATGGTGCTCATGACATCACCAAATACTTAATACTTAAAGACTTAAGGCTATTTATTTTCAAACTTAAACATTTTATATTTTAATCTGGACTACATGCCCTAAATATCGTTTGAATATGTTCCGATTCTTTATTGTTCAGTCACACACTTTACAATAAGGCTCCATTATTTAACATTAGTTAATTCATTAGTTAACAAACTGACAATAAAAAATCTTCTAAAGCATTTATTAATCTTAGTTAATGTAAATTTCAACATTTAATAACATTACTAAAACCAAAATTTGTATTAATTAATGGACCTGCGCTAACATTAACAGTTGTATTTTTTAACTGACTGTAACATACTGCTCTGAGGCTTGAAGGTTGAGGATGACAGGGTGAACAGGCTAGATATAGGCAGAGGTAATAAGGTAAAAGAGACACAGGTGTAAACAATGAGTGATGATGAGTCCGGGCAAAGGGTTATGGGTAATGTAGTCTTTGATGGAGTTACAGTCCGGCGTGGAGTGCCCTCTGGTGGTAACCACAGGGCACTCTCACTGGTGATTGTGACACTGACGTTATCAAAGAATAATAACTTTGTAACAAATGTAGCTATTTGCTCTTTGTTAATGTAAGTTAATGCATTAACTAACATTAACTACTAGTGAGAGCTTATTGTAAAGTGATATCCTACCTATTGTTCTTTATAATTATTTTGCACTTTAATCTGTTTGAAACGTTTGTTTACTTTATACATTTTTGTGTATTGCTTTATTGTATTTAAATGTTCAGTTCTTTTTGTAATAAGAAAAAGTTATTAAATCTCCCAGCAAACACAAAACATTTTATTTTGGTTGCAATTAGGTAATGTAGTAGTACAACATTTTAAAGACGTTTAAAAAAGTTTTTTAAAATAGAAAAATAATGTAACCAAAATAAAACGTTTTAAAAACGTTGTGAAAATACTAACCTGGTACTTTTTTTAAGTAGTCAAAAAAAAAAAAGTAAATATCACGTTTGTCTACTACAAAAACGAAACTAGACCAAACTACAACTTTTGGTAGACGTTTTATTCAGGTGTTAAAATAACAATAGGTTACTGTCGTAACCCCGGTTCTCTGAAACATTGAGTGGAGAGATCCACCTATGGGAAGGGCATCCGTACCTGACCTCTGCAGAAGCATCCAATTGCACCAAGTCTGGCAAGACAGACAGAAGCGCGCAGCCAATGCCCGGTAAGGCCCCACCCCTTACCTGTGGGCATATATAGCCTGCGGGCATATATAGCCTGCACACGCTACTGTACATCAGTAAGTATATTCGCTTCTCGTGCGGTAAGCGGGGCAAAGCTGGTGGATCTCTCCACTCGATGTTTCAGAGAACCGGGGTTACGACAGTAACCTATTGTTTTCTTTCATCATCTCGTGTTCGAGATCCACCTATGGGAGAGACATGGACAACTCCCCGATTGCCCAATACACTCACAGTGAGGTTCTGTTAGCCAGAGAAAGACGGTCACCCCAAGGTAATCATGAACTTGACACACCGACGCACACACACAACTGCGGTGTACAAGCAGAGCATGAAACATGTGTGGCACACACAAGAGAAGGCAGGGTTAAGACGACCCCACCCCCAAAACCGAATGTGCTACCGAGGTTCTGGTGACATCCAGCCTGTAGCAACGCACAAACGTATGGGGAGAAGCCCAGCTGGCAGCAGAGCAAATGCCCTGCAGTGATACTCCCCTGAACAGAGCCCAAGAGGTGGCTAAGCCTCTCGTGGAATGAGCTCTGATGTCCCCTGGGGGTTGCACTCCCATTCATATGCCAAAATGATAGCGTCCACAAGCCAATGTGAGAGGCGTTGCTTAGATAAGGGATTCCCCTTGTGGGGAAGTGCCCATGAAACAAAGAGCTGGTCGCTCTTCCGGAAAGCACTGGTCCTAGCCAAATATGTCTGTAACACACGGACCAGACACAGGGCATTCAGCCTTTGATCCTCTGCGGAAGAAAAAGGCGGCGGGTGAAAAGCGGACAGCTCCAACACCTCCGATGTGAACGCAGGGAAACAGAGCACCGATATGATGTGAGACCACGGCCATCACACCACTCATCGAACACCTGTCACTTAAAGCCATATAAGGACCGCATAGAAACGGCCCTGGCATTCTGTATCGTAGCAACAACACACGGGGGAAGCCCTAGTGCGTTTAGGTTTGTCCTCTCACGGGCCAGGCCCAGAGAGCCACCCTGTTCTGGTGTGGGTGATAAATCTCCCTGTTCGCTTGAGACAATAGATCTGTGCGGAGGGGGAGGCGCCACAGCTGGGCATGTAACAGATGGATTATCTCTGCCAGCCATGGTGCTTTGGGCCACCTGGGTGCTATCAGAATGAGAGACAGGCCCTTCTCTCTCACCCTGGCCAGTGTGGGAATGATCAGGCACAGGGGAGGAAAAGCATACAGCAGCAGTCTGGGCCATGGGTGGGCCACGGCGTCCACCCCGAGGGGCGTGTCCATGTCCTTTAGCGGGAAGAACATAGGACAATGGCTGTTTTCGCGAATAGATCTACGGATGCCTGTCCGAATCTCATCCATACCATGTCCACTATCTGAGGGTGCAGACACCAATCCCCGTATAACAGGTTCCCCCTCGATATAAGTTCCGCGCCTCTGTTCAGAATGCCCGGAACATGAGTCGCGCGTAATGACAGGAAAAATCGCCTGCTCCATACCAAGAGCTTGTAAGCTAGAGCATGGAGCTTCAACGAGCGCACGCCACCTTGACGGTTGATATAAGCCACTGCCGTGGTATTGTCGCAGCGTACGAGCACATGATGTCCCTGCAGACAAGGCAGAAAATAATTCAGAGCTTTCCAAATGGTCAGAAGCTCTAAATAATTGATGTGCTCTGAACATAGTTTGCTCGGCCACAAACTGTTCACAGTTCTGCCCTCTTGGGTGGCACCCCAGCCTGTTAAGGACGCATCTGTCGACACAACTTTCCACAACATAACCGTCCCCAGAGGGGTGCCCTGTGCGTAAAAGTCTGCGCTCTTCCAGTGGCGCAAAAATGCGGCACAGGTGTGCGTCACTGTTGCAGCGTGGCAAAGATCGCGTAACGGGCTGAAATGTAGTGACAAAACCCATTTCATGAACGCCCTCATCCTCAGGAGTCCTAGTGGCAAAACCTGGATAGATGAAGCCATAAGGACCAGAGACATGGTTCATCAGAGAGAGAACGCGCAGCATGTTCAAACTAAACAAACCATCCTTAATCGTTAATGAATTATACAGCTAACATGACATTATCATTACAGCAAACCCACCTTTGCTGATACTACTGTGTTGTCGCAGTCCTTCGGTGGGAATGTAAATAAATCCTGTACCCAGCCACTGGTCTGTGGGCTTCAAGAGGTTTTTAAATTGTTCACTGTATATGTGCTTATACCATAAACAAGCGCTCCAACTTACTTAAGTCAGTTCATGGATCTATGTTCTGAAAGGATGACACTTTTTCCAAATAACGGTCTCTAGCATCTTTATTGAATTTATCGCGGTACAGCTTTTTCTCATTTTTCCTTTGCTTATCCAGTTTTGCGGGTTATTTATTTGTTATCTCTACTCTTATAATATCTTCAATACAAGTCAAGTCAGTAGCAATACCTCAAAAATGGCACCGCAGTGACGTCACACACAACAAACCCACGTGACTGACAAAGACCGATTGACGCATGACGTGTTTAATGGGCGTGCGCGTTGAACATTTGAGTCGCTTTTAAACTGGAGCGGAGGGAGTTACCATGGAAACGGGGCGGCAGCTCGTCTGACAAGCAGCAAAACTCCGTCTGTCACTGTTGTTTTGACTGATTTCAGGTAAGCTTAGTCCCTAAAATTACACATATAATACATACAACTGTTCCTGACACTTTCTTACACGCTTCTGTTGAATATTTACTTTATAAAAATGGTTTAGTGTCTTCGGGAAAAAGTCTGTTAGCATCTCAACCGTCAGGCTAACTATAAGAGTTAAGCTAACTATAGCCTTGAGCTCTTATTTATGAAAGTTTGGGCTTTTAATCACATATTATGTGTAGATAAGAGGTTTTGTAAATGTTTTGCTGGCAATTTGTCAATGGATGAATGGAAGTAACGTTAATCTAATTATTTAACCTAAAAGTTTGCACTGTACGGTTAATCGGTGACGTCACTCACACGGAATGTGAAAACGGGCTGAAACTATTTCAAACACGTTTTGATCTTTCATGGTAAACAAGTATTGACCACGTATATCACCATGCATCTGTAAAACCTAAACGTAAATTCTGGTATCTTAAGATATTATATATTGTATATCCTGTATATTTATTCTTATTTTATCAGCATTTTCACCTTTGCTCTAGTTTATTTATTTCTAATAAACCTGACATTGTATACCACATATTGTTGGCTCTGTGGGAACTGCATGAACCAATGACAGAACAGCATAACTGAGCGAACCAATGGGCACAAAGCCTGCGAAGCGGAGCACAAAAGCCCGCCAAATGGGCGTGGCATCTGCCCATAAGGTATGCTGTAATGCTCTAAAACGTCAGGTTATATCGACTGAAGCGACGATCACCCGTTGTTTAGCACCACTGCAGTCTACGCAGTACTCGTTCCCTTATCGCAGGGAACCGAGTACATTCCCTTTCAAACAATCAGTCGTACTGCGTCTTCTAGACGCCATGGGAACCCGTTCAATCCCGCCGTGCTAATAATAAGCGCAATGACGTACTCCCTTAGGTTGAACACTTATTAAAAAGGGCCCAAGACTAGAGTTATTGACACATCATATATATATATATATATTTTTTTTTTTTCCTATGCGTACTGGGCTCATAAAGGCTTTTTGTAAAGCATTGAAGCATATGAAGGCCCCAGATGCCAACTTATTAAGGGGACGGGCTTCACAGAGGGCGTCTTAGTATTTATTATGCAGCGAGGATTTGTGCCTGCAGCGCAGGGACTTCCAGGCTGTAGAATCTGGTAAAAGTAGACGTGAGGACCAGCCTGCCGATCTACAGATGTCACCAATAGAAACTCAACTAGACCACGCCCAGGAGGAGGCCATGCCTCTGATGGAGTGAGCTTTGACACCTATGGGGCATTGGAGGCCCTTACTATCATAGGCTAACGCTATCGCATCCACTAGCCATCTGGCTAGGCTTTGTTTGGTGACCGGAAGTCCTTTAGTGTGGCCACCAAAGCTTAAAAAGAGCTGCTCCGACTGTCTAAAGTGGGAGGACCGCTCAATATATGCTCTAAGCGCCCTAACTGGACAGAGCAGGTGTAACTGTCTCTCATCCTCAGAGGGGGGAGAGCAGAGAGAGTGATTACCTGTGCTTTGAACAGTGTTGAAATGTCTCGGTTTGAGGATGACTTTAGAAACACCTGGGCCAAATTCTAGGCATGACGCGTTCACAGAGAGCGCTTGAATGTCACCAACGCGTTTAACTGATGCCAGTGCTAATAGCAGGGCAGTTTTCAATGAAAGCGGTTTCAATTCGACCGTCTGTAACGGTTCGAAGGGAGGTTCTTTTAGTGCTCATAGGACCAATGAAAGGTCACAGGCTAGTACCGTTCGAGGGTAGGGAGGGTTAAGCCTCCTGGCTCCTTTTAAGAATTTTACGACCATGTTGTGTCTGCCTACTGATTGGCCAGCTATTGGTGCATGAGATGCGGCGATAGCTGCCGTGTAGACTTTGAGTGTGGATGGAGTGCGTCCTGCGTCCTGCATCCAACATCTCTTGTAGAAAAACTAGTATCTGTGATATCTCGCATGACACTGGGTTATGGTTCCTGGCTGAACACCAGTCAGAGAACACTGACCATCAAGGGCATAGAGACGCCTAGTAGACGGAGCTCTAGCTTCAATTATAGTGCTCAGGACACTCACTGGGAGGTTCTCAAGCTCCCTTTGAGTGGCAAACATGTAGCGGCCACAGTTTGGGATGGGGGTGCCAGATTGTCCCGTTCGCCTGAGAAAGGAGATCTTTCCTCAGGGGAACTGGCCATGGGGCTGCTGATAGTAGCTGAATCAACTCGGGAAACCAGTGGTGGGTTCAACAAAGTGGAGCCACTAGCAGGACTGTGTGCTCGCATTCCCTGATTCTTTTTAAGACCTGAGGAAGGAGTGGGACTGGAGGAAAAGCATAAAGCAGGCAGCTGGGCCATTCGTGGGCCAGCGCATCCTTGCTCTTTGAAAAATAAATCGGGCAGTGACAGTTGTCGAAGAGGTCGACCTCTGCCCTCCCAAAAACACTCCATATTGTTTGAACCATTTGGGGATGGAGGGTCCATTCCCCTGGGGACACGAGGCCCCTGGAGAGCATGTCTGCTCTCTGGTTCAGTTTGCCTGGCACATGCACTGCTTTTAGTGAATGTAATTTGCCTTTTGCCCATAGAGGAGATGTCTGACCTGTTTTGCCTATAGAGAAGATGTCTGACCTAGCACTACTGCTAACATTTCTAGGCAGTTGATGTGCAACCGTGACTCCGTGCTCGACCATGAGCTGAAGGCCGGTTCACCCTCGCACAGAGCGCCCCAACCCGTGTTGGAGGCGTCCGTGGTGACCACCATTTGTCTGGAAACTGTCCCCAAGCTCACCCCCGACTCGCAGAGGCGGGGATTCGACCATGGGGCCAGGGCTTTGATGCAGCCGCGGCCCACTTTGATCCAAAGCTGGCCTGAATGCCACGCTTGAGGAGGAACCCATGATTTCAGCCAGTACTGCAGGGGGCGCATGCGCATAATTTTATTTTATTTTATTACTTTTTTTGTGGTGGGGCCAGTAAAAGAATCCTTAGCGTTGAGCCCTGACTAGTCTGTATCGATATCTGATTCATTGTACAGCCCTACTTTTGATTTATTCATTCAAAAATTGCCAAATTCTGTGATGTTCTGCAGTAAATTCCATTTGTGACTGGATTCTGTGATTTCATCCATGTTTCTGCTTTGCGGAAGTCATATGGCTCTACGTGGTATTTGCAGTATTAAAGAGATTTAGTTTTAAGAGTTATTTATTTATTAATAAGTTATTTATAAAGTTGTTACCATTAGTATAAGAAGGGTATGACTAGTAGACTAAATTTCAGTCCGGCAGAATTTTCTGCACACTTCACCACCAAAGCCAAATAAGCACTGTGAATGTAAGAACCTCACGTTATATTTATAACAATCCTTGTTGATGTTTGAATTGTATTTCAGGGCAGTTTGTGAAGACAGATAAACAAGAGGTGTTGTGACAACCTGGACAGAAGTTGATTCCAGATCCACCTTCCACACCAGACTTCTCTCTCAAATGGATCGCTGTCTACTGGCATATTATATGTTCTCTGCAGAATTAGGTGCATGCAGATATTACTCGGGAACAAGACTAAACTTTGTTTGCTACAATACATCTATTTAGTGCACCAGTGTGAAACATAATTCCCCCCACATTTGCTGTATATCTATATCTTTGTCATAGTATTCTTTCAGTGGTTAAGGGGATTTCACATGACAGGCATCAACGTTAGTCAATGCAATGATCTCTATGAAATGAAGCGTCAGATTTCCGGTGTTGTGCTGAAATCTGTGACCTACCAAATCATGTGACCCTAGTTGGCGCTGTATTGAGCAAATCCAACCTACTACTAAAACCATCCCTAATCCTAATATAACTAGGGTCACACAATTCGGCACTAAAACAGAATAAATCAGCATTGAATGAATGGTTTACTAACTTACTAACTCAGCTCCTACTGGCATAACAATGTAACCTGCTATGAAAGTGCTGAAAAACAGCTAAAACACAGACTTTTTCTCAAAATCAGGTATGCCAATATTATAAAATATGATTTATTGAACAATAATAGCCATTATAAACTACATATGTAATATATATTAATAAGTTCTAAATTGTATTTTGGATGCCTTATCTGTAACTTACAAAATCTGTTGAAAAAAAAATCCTTAAATTATAAGCATTGGTTTTAGTGCAAAAAAGTAATTAGATTGCAATATAATTATTTATAATAATTGCAATAAAATAATTTGTAACTAGTTTAAATGAGAAAATTGACATTTTACAGATGAAATGCAGTTATAACACCTGTGCACTGAAATTTCTGTTTCTGTGTTAATGTTATTATATTTAAATTTACCAGTCATTGCATGATTTGCATGTGCTGTACTTTATTTGTACCATTTTGTTTTATTGGCATATTTTTATTTATCTGTTTAGAATTTTTTATTATTATTAATGAGAGCTCTAGTCTTTAAAAAAAATCTCAAAGTCCTTGAAATTACTGGAATTTCATTTTACATTATCTCGACGAACAACGAAATAGCTGTTATCATTTAACACTTTTTTTTGTTCCAAAATGTTCCTTATTCACCATTAACTTTCTTTGGTTCAAAAAAATGAATGGTAAATAAGGAACATTATGCTTAATATCTCCTGACTAAGGTTAACATTATCACCTTTGTGTTCAACAGAGGAAAGAAAGTCATACAGGTTTAGATTGGAATAACGCAAGGATGAGTAAATGACAGATTTTTCTTTTTTGTGAACCACCTCTATCATATTGCTTTTTATATTTTGTGAATAAATACAATGAGGGACTAAATTTGTGTGTAGTATAAATTATTAGGCCTACATATGTTAATGTAGTCTTATAAAATGGGTAACAACCAGAGGTAAGCCCTACAGGTACGGTGAAATGTAAAAAAGCACTAGTATTAAGCTGAATATTCAGATCTACAGAAATATTGTAACCTGTGACTAGCCTATGACGAATTATAAAGATCTAAAAAGACCACTTAATCTATTGCTTTTACTATAGAGTTGTAATATTGTTTTTATATTAAAGTCATTTTTCAAAGATAACAGTAAAAAAACAACATTTTGATGACAGCATGTGTGAAGAACCAGTTTGGACGTGGTATGTTTCTACAACGTTGAAAGGAGATGTAGTAACGTGATAAAAACTTTATAAATACGTTTCTGCAACGTTGTAAAAAAAACGTATTTATAACGTCAAAAAAACCTGACATCTGTCATATTAAATACGCAGGATAAAAACGTTATCACAACCTTTTCACCAACGTTTTTACAACGTTACTGTGTTTGCTGGGCTGTTATAGTATGACAACACTTTTTTTGCAACTTATTTCAATATCATGATAATACCGTATACCGTGATAAAAGCTTCAGCAATTAATCGCAACATGAAAATTTGATACCGTCACATGCCTAGCTGACTGCTTTTTGAGCAGTTTGAGTCCCGTGACAAGTACACTCACCTAAAGGATTATTAGGAACACCTGTTCAATTTCTCATTAATGCAATTATCTAATCAACCAATCACATGGCAGTTGCTTCAATGCATTTAGGGGTGTGGTCCTGGTCAAGACAATCTCCTGAACTCCAAACTGAATGTCAGAATGGGAAAGAAAGGTGATTTAAGCAATTTTGAGCGTGGCATGGTTGTTGGTGCCAGACGGGCCGGTCTGAGTATTTCACAATCTGCTCAGTTACTGGGATTTTCACGCACAACCATTTCTAGAGTTTACAAAGAATGGTGTGAAAAGGGAAAAACATCCAGCATGCGGCAGTCCTGTGGGCGAAAATGCCTTGTTGATGCTAGAGGTCAGAGGAGAATGGGCCGACTGATTCAAGCTGATAGAAGAGCAACTTTGACTGAAATAACCACTCGTTACAACCGAGGTATGCTGCAAAGCATTTGTGAAGCCACAACACGCACAACCTTGAGGCGGATGGGCTACAACAGCAGAAGACCCCACCGGGTACCACTCATCTCCACTACAAATAGGAAAAAGAGGCTACAATTTGCACAAGCTTACCAAAATTGGACAGTTGAAGACTGGAAAAATGTTGCCTGGTCTGATGAGTCTCGATTTCTGTTGAGACATTCAGATGGTAGAGTCAGAATTTGGCGTAAACAGAATGAGAACATGGATCCATCATGCCTTGTTACCACTGTGCAGGCTGGTGGTGGTGGTGTAATGGTGTGGGGGATGTTTTCTTGGCATCTTGAATCATTTCAAATTGGTTTCTTGAACATGACAATGAGTTCACTGTACTAAAATGGCCCCCACAGTCACCAGATCTCAACCCAATAGAGCATCTTTGGGATGTGGTGGAACGGGAGCTTCGTGCCCTGGATGTGCATCCCACAAATCTCAATCAACTGCAAGATGCTATCCTATCAATATGGGCCAACATTTCTAAAGAATGCTTTCAGCACCTTGTTGAATCAATGCCACGTAGAATTAAGGCAGTTCTGAAGGTGAAAGGGGGTCAAACACAGTATTAGTATGGTGTTCCTAATAATCCTTTAGTTGAGTGTATGACTATATTGGCGTTTTTGTTAAACAAACTTTTGCCATTGCCGTAATGAAATCTCTTTTTCTTCATCTTTACAATAATACCAGCATCATGTAGTGCACAGGCTTTCGGAACTGACGAACGGCTCCGTCTGTTATTCGGCAGTATAAAACTTCAGATCGGGTTTGTTTTTTTACTTATTAGAGGTGCAGAACACCACACAGCAACTTTTCGGCATTGCACCAAACAATGGCCAAGCAATCGTAATCATTACAAAAAGTAAAGATAAAACGTCTAACAAGGTCTACACGCGTTCATTCGAATGGCTTGTTGTCCCCCACAGCATAAACGAATATGACGCTTTTGTGGGCGTTCCCAGTAATGGCGACCAAGTCTATAGCTGCCTCCGAAATCGAATACTTCTCTACTATATAGTATGCGAAAAACAGTACGCCAACAGAGTAGTATGTCCGAATTCATAGTATTCGAAAAACAGTAGGCGAAAAGTACCCGGATGGCCTAATACTTCCGGCGAGATTCTGAAGTGTACACTTTACTATCCCATGCGGCCACGGGAGAGGATTTAGGAGGTCATGGGACGCAACTGACTGTTAGGTCACATGATAACAACAACATGGCGGATGTAGTACGTCCGGATTACATTCATACTACACTCATTCATACTATATAGAACGTACTTTTTTAACGGTCGCGAAGTTCGTTCAAATTCAAATGTAGTACCTACTCACATAGTACGCGATTTCGGACGCAGCCTATGAAACCCCAAAATCATAAAAAACTGACTATATTGATATCGTTATCGTGAAATAAAATAACTGATATAAGATTACACCACTACAAATGGCTGTCCACTCAAATAGTGCCCAATTCAAGTGTAGTAGATATTGGGCGATTTCGGACACAGCCCAAGGGGAAAAACTGTTCAAATGAATCAATTTAAAACGAGTCGACTCCCGAACTCTGGCTCTTTAGCGCACGCTAGTGTTTGAATTTAATTAGCACTCGGGAGGAGAGAAGAGCAAACGAGGCGTTCAGCTGAAATGAATAGTTTGAAGGCTGCTTTCAGAGGCCTACACTAAGCAATCTGATCCTCATTTAGTTGAAGCCTGTAAATTAAAGTGAATAGCAAAGCTAACAAGGAGGGGGTGAGTAAGTGACCTGAAGAGCAATATAACAATTTCGTGTTCACAGTATTTTTTTGGCTAGATTCAGAAAAAAGGGGGGAAAAAACGATTACCTCGATAACGATGATAAGCTCTGGACATTTTTACTCGACATGGATTATCGCAGTGCAGAAATAAACACGACAACAGCCAGTCAGTGCAGATAATAAGTGATTTCTGTGTGAATGAACGGCGCAGTTTCCTGTGATACACAAACTCACACACACGTGACGCTCGTGGTATTTTCAGCATCTGCATTTCAATATATGAGGACATGAACATCCTCTCCAGAGCTGTCACTTCACAAGCTTTTCACTATTTCATTTGAGAAAAACTACCGTCAAATACACGCTGAAACTATAAGATCTTCACGACAAACCGTCAAAATAATAGTTCAGTTTAACTTCAAAAGAAATATATCACTATTGTATTTTAAAATGTAAGTTCTCAAAGTAATAATAATAATATTTATTATTTCTAAGGAATATCATACGACCAATATATATTTTTTAAAAATGTATACAGTTCTGTTGTTTGACAAAAAATAAAAATGCAATGTTTTGTTGTTAATTAATTGTTATATTTTAGTTTGTTTACATTATAAAAGCTTGATTAAATTGTTAACGTTTATATAAATTTATAATAAATCATAAAACACAGAATCCCCCCAAAAATTAAATGAATTTGGGGAACAATAAAAAGCATTTTATGTGTCCCTAACTTAAAAGGGAGATATGTGGCATTAAATTCTGAACAAACCACCTTTAAGATATTTAAGACATAACTCTCTGTACTGTTTCTCTGTACTTAAAGGAATACAAAGGTATGGTTAAAAAAAAAAAAAAAAAAAAAAGTGCATAATTCAATTATTCTTGTGAATAAACCATGGAATATGTTTATCAAAGCTCACATTGAAACGTTAGTATCTGTTTATCTGCTGGTTATCTTCAATCACTCCCTGTAATTTACAGTAAATGAACCGATCACAGCTCTTAATCAGTGGATCAATCTGTCTTTTATTGCATGGCCTGGTTATGGTAAAGTGCAATCTTTCTCATCTTTTCCGTGTGTGTGTGTGTTTGCATGTCAACAGATGCCTTGATGATATATCTAGGTAAAATAAAAATGAACAATGTTGTAACATTTCTGCATGTTTATTATGTCTTCTTATGCAACTGCTAATAATTGTGAGGTTCCTTAAAGGGATAATTCACCCAAAAATGTTCACCTTTTTTGAGTGAACTATCTCTTTTATCCACCTGGATATCAGTGCTAATTTCGGTTGTAATTTTTACCTGTTATTTTCTTTGTTTTGTCAATTCCTAGATTTCTCAATCAGAGTTTTGTCCCTGTGAGCTCCTAATTCACAATGAAGCCAGTTTTACTCAGCGTGACTGTCCTGCTCATTCCCTACAACTGTTTGGGTGATCATCATATATGCATATATTTTGGTCTGGTCATCTGCTTCATGCTCTTGGCTAATGCAGTACACCATGCGGGAAATGGCTTGTCGGATGGAGTTGGCCGGGCAGTGTTAATAACGGGTTGTGATAGTGGATTTGGACATCACCTTGCAAAGAAACTGGACAGCATGGGCTTCACGGTGTTTGCTGGATGTTTACGCCCTGAAGGTCCCGGAGCTCAGAGTCTGGTTGAAGAAGGCTCTGACCGTATGAAGGTACTCCAGCTGGATGTGACCAAAGAGGAACATGTAAGCTTGGCCAAAGATTTTGTGGAAGCAAACTTGCCAGAGAAAGGTAACTTCAACACTTCAAACTGTATTATTAAAGATTATTTAAAGAAGACCTATTATGCTTTTTTTACATGTTCAGCTTTCTTTAGTGTGTAAAGGCCCTTTAAACACACGATAAAGCAAGAGTTTTCTAATTCTAGGTTTTCTAATTTGGCTTTAACCTCGTCCGCTGCACAACATACAACAGTAAATTAAGATTAAAAAAAAGTTTGGTACTACGCAGAAACCATCATGGAGTGCGTGTGATAAATTCAAAAGTGGATTTTGTTTAAATAATGGGCAGACGTGCATTATTTGTAGTGTTTTATAATAAACTGAAAGCTACACCTGCATAGCATTTCTCATGTAAGCTTTTCTCATTCTTTATTGTTATAAAAATACCCAGATTATATCGTCGTAATCATATATTTATTTGGCTTCATGTTTCATCTGTAGAAACGTTTCTCTCAGTTGTTTATGTGTGGAACTCAACACAACATTGTCATTCGGAAGGGCAGGACTTATGATCACATAATATGATATACAGAGCCTATGACCTCTCTGACTCATAACACACATGCACGGAGGAAAACGGCATTCTGTATGCAGTTTCAAGCTCTTTAGATTGCATAATTCAGTGGAAAATGTATAAAAAATGATAATATGTATAAAGAACATGTAAGAATAAATCTGTTCTGACACCAATAACACTCAACATCCATTCTCTTCTCTCTTCCGGAATACTTTGGTGTTTACACAGGTTTTCAAAACAGCGCCACCACTCTCACACTTTTGTGCAACAGCAGCGGCTCAAATCTAATTGGATGGCTCGTTTCATCGCACCCAGTGTAAAAAAAATTGTACCCAGTGTGAATAGCTCCATGGGGATCTATTGTTTTGATTCAAGAGCGTCATCGTGACGTACATTCACATTGCTTAATCACGCTCTCAGTGAAAGGCCCTTAATGTTGCTGTTTGAGCATGAAAAAGCTCTGCAAAGCACAAAGTCCCTCCAGCGGGAGTTCTTCTCTATATCAGTGTCAGTGTTTCTGAACTCCATGAAACACCTCCATTGTAGTCCACGTCACAATATTCCTATTTAAATAATTCATACGCAGAATAAAGGGGCGGGGCCTGTTGAGTGAGTTAGTCGTGTGTTGAAACTGGTGGTTATGGTAAGGGGCGGGACATTTCCCAAACACACTCGAAGAGCTTGACCAATCACAACACACTGGTACAGCCGACCAATCAGAGCACAGTGTGCTTTTCAGAAGGAGGGGCTTCATAGAGACAGGAACTAAACAGAGCGTTACTGACAGACTGGGAAGAGACAAGCTGCAACAATGGATAATATACGGGAAATAATAAGTTTTTTTAACATCCAAGCATATATTCTAGTAGAGCCCAAAAACTAAATCAAGACTTTGTAAAAGGGCATAATATGGCCTCTTTAAAATTCAAGAATGAAAAACCTTTTAAATGCCCCTTTTCTCTCTGTATTGTTGTACATTTGTAGGTCTCTATGCTGTTGTAAATAATGCTGGCATCAGTGACTGGGGAGAGACAGAGTGGAGTACAGCTGAGGACTTCCAGAAGATGGCTGATGTTAACCTGTTTGGTGCCATCAGAGTCACCATCCCATTCTTGCCCCTTGTTAGAGCATCCAAAGGTCATTGATGCCTTCTATTCTTGAATATAATATACTAAAGTCATTGTTGATTGATGTATTCCTTCACTCTAAGGAGAAAATGATACAGAAGCTGTCACTAGGGTGGCATCCTTTCAAAAGGTAATGTTTACTAGTGGTCGCCGATATGGATTTTTTTGATGACTGATATTTTAAAGAGCAGGGTGGCTGATATAAAGCTGATATATATGATATTAGACCATTTCATTTAAAAAAGCATGCATAAAAAATGCTGCAGTGAAATTTTGATTTATTTTACATATTTACTAAACTAGAAATAATTAATAGCAAAATTAATCAATATGAAAAATATGTGCTTTAAGTCTGCAAAATAAACACAGATTTATGTTTTAGTATACTTCTAGATTTTGTAATTATAGTAGTGTAGTCTTTTTCACAAATAAAGAAACTGTTAAACACATAAATAAAAAGTAAGTAAACAATGCAATTCAACTGATTTGACCATTCAGTCAATTCCCTACGGACAAAATCAAGCTCCGCCCTACATTTGTTCTTGTTCCAGAATACATTTCACTGGGACATACACTATATTGCCAAAAGTTTTGGGATGTCTGCCTTTACATGCACATGAACTTTAATGACATCCCATTCTTAATCCATAGGGTTTAATATGGAGTTGGCCCACCCTTTGCTTTTGTGGAAGGCTTTCCACAAGGTTTAGGAGTGTGTTTATGGGAATTTTTGACCATTCTTCTAGAAGCGCATTTGTGAGGTCAGACACTGATGTTGGATGAGAAGGCCTGGCTCACAGTCTCCGCTCTAATTCATCCCAAAGGTGTTCTATCGGGTTGAGGTCAGGACTCTGTGCAGGCCAGTCAAGCTCCTCCACACCAAACTCGCTCATCCATGTCTTTATGGACCTTTCTTTGTGCACTGGTGCGCAGTTATGTTGGAACATGAAGGGGCCATCCTCAAACTGTTCCCACAAAGTTGGGAGCATGAAATTGTCCAAAATGTCTTGGTATGCTGAAGCATTAAGAGTTCCTTTCACTGGAACTAAGGGGCCAAGCCCAACCCCTGAAAAACAACCCCACACCATAATCCCCCCTCCACCAAACGTTACACTTGGCACAATGCAGTCAGGCAAGTACCGTTCTCCTGGCAACCGCCAAATCCAGACTCATCCATCGGATTGCCAGACAGAGAAGCGTGATTGGTCACTCCAGAGAACACGTCTCCACTGCTCTAGAGTCCAGTGGCGGCGTGCTTTACACCACTGCATCCGACGCTTTGCATTGCACTTGGTGATGTAAGGCTGGGATGCAGCTGCTCGGCCATGGAAACCCATTCCATGAAGCTCTCTACGCACTGTTCCTGAGCTCATCTGAAGGCCCCAGAAGTTTAGAGGTCTGTAGCTATTGACTCTGCAGAAAGTTGGCGACTTCTACGCACTGTGTGCCTCAACATGCGCTGACCCCGCTCTGTGATTTTAAGTGGCCTACCACTTCGTGGCTGAGTTGCTCTTGTTCCCAATTGCTTCCAGTTTGTTATAATACCACTAATAGTTGAGCGTGGAATATTTAGTAGTGAGGAAATTTCATGAATGGACTTATTGCATAGGTGGCAACCTATCACGGTACCACGCTTGAATTCACTGAGCTCCTGAGAGCGACCCATTCTTTCACAAGTGTTTGTAGAAGCGTCTGCATGCCTAGGTGCTTGATTTTATACACCTGTGGCCATAGAAGTGATTGGAACACCTGAATTCAATGATTTGGAGGGGTGTCCCAATACTTTTGGCAATATAGTGTATGTCACGGCAATAATTTTTTTTTTGTATGCCTACCTGCATCAGCAAAGTATTCGCAGAAATTTTAAGCAAACTAGTTTAAGTTTGCTTGTTACTTGTTTATTTACCTTCTTTTTTTATTTAGGCTACTCGTTTAGCCTATTTAATAATTTACTTAATTTTGTTATCACGGGAAATGATGCGCTCGAAATGTGAATAATTGTTTGCGAGCAACTGGTGATAAAGAAAAATGCCACGTTACAATATTGAAAATATATTAAACCATGAGGGCGAGCCAGTGGATATCATATCGCAGTGTGCAAACTTTGCGTGAGAGTTATGCCGGTGAAGAAGTCTTAAACGCCAGTTAATTATTCACTACAGAAACTGAAGGTAAAAACTAACCGAGCTTATGCCATCTGACGCTGCATTAACGGCGCATATTCTCTTAGAGACGATGAGAGATTAATCTAATTCATTTTCTTAATATTTCACTTGTGGCCCATTGTGAAAAAATGGCGTTTTTTTTCGTGAATCGAGAAGTATTTTGTGTTAAACAAGTTGTTTTTTAAAACGAGGTGTGAACTAATCTTTATATCCTCACAGCGCATCAGTGATGCACTGTGAAATATTGCCAGGCATATGAATTGTAATATTAATTTAAAAATAAAAGTAGCCTAATCATAATAATAATTTAATATGTCTTGCGTGCCCGTCCGCTACTCCACTGTGAAGGGCTAAACAGCGTCCACGGGCACGATATCAAAGCGATTATCTGTTTTATCCAAATCCACATGTTCAATGTTCAGTAGCTTACTGCAATGTCCAAGAGTCTCTCCTGTCTCATGGTGTTTCTCGTTGTGTGTTTTCAGTCTGCCCAAAATTTCTATCACACGATGTGGTGCACAGTTAAAAATAACTTAACCTGGTTTCACAGACAGGGCTTAGACTAAGCCAGGATTAGGCATTAGTTCAATTATAGCATTTAAGTAGCTTTTATAAACATGTCCTATAAAAAACATTACTGGTGTGCATCTTGAGACAAAACAATGACATTGGCATATTTTAAGATACGTCAGTGCAAGTTGCTTTAAGTTAAAAAAGCTCAAACATGCATTTTAGTCTGAAACTAGCTTAAACCGGTGCCAAATATCGGCCGACCACTAATTTAGACCATTTAGATACTCTAATTATAACACTTTAGGTAATATGTACCTTTAAGCTACTAATATGCACCCTTTGCTGGTAAATAAGTCAATAATTCAAAGTCAAATGAGCTTGAAAAGGTACTGCCCCACTGACAGCTTTTTCTGACAGTTACGTTTATAGATAACTTACTAATTCCTGTGATTTCATTATTCGTTCTTAGGTCGTATGTTATATGTGTCTAGTATCTTTTCTTTCTTCACTTGTCTGAACATGGGAGCATACAGTGTATCCAAGCGGGGACTGGAAGCATTCGCAGACTGCTTGAGAGTAGAGATGGCCAGTTTTGGAGTTAAGGTAAGAACTGATGTCCTGATGTCCTGGCTCATCCAAGCTTTCTAATGGCAGTGAATGGCAGCCCAAAATTTGAAGCTCAAAAAGGGGAACAATCATGGGCGTCGGAAGCAAAAAAAATGTGGGTGGGTCCTTCCCTAGAAACATTTTACTGGAGTAGATGTAATTTACATTAAGTGCAAATAGCCAGTCTTGTGTACTAAACACCTGGTTGAGCCAGACAAAATTACAGAAGACATCAAATTATTTACAGTGGCAATAGTGTAGGGGTAAGGCACAAGGCCGAAAGTTTTGATGCGAATCGACCCAAGGTTCGAATCCAAATCGAATCCTTTTGCCAAACTCGCACTACTCCCTTTTCCCATCACATATCAGATCGGAAAGGCATTTAGGCACGCTTGGTCACGATAAGGAAGAAAAAACGATAGCAACTTCCATTTTGCGGCATCTGTGCTCAGGTGCTGCTGTTTTTAGCACTGTCAAAATAAAAGTGCCGTCAAAATAAAAGCCACTTCCGAGACTTAAAAAAGCTTATTGGCCGATGCCAATACTTTAAGGCCCGTTTTAACCGACAGGGCTTAGACTAAACCAGGATTAGGCATTAGTTCAATTAGAGCATTTAAGTAGCTTTTATTAAGATTTTAAGCTTTGTGTCAGGGGAAAAATAAATTGGTTTACGACTGCCATCTTGTCTTATTTCTCAAGTCATAGTCAATTAAAAAAACCTGGAATTGAACACCCCTATGTCATACAAAGACATGTGCTTTTACCTGTGAGCTTTTTGTTTTCCTATGCATTTTTTTTTCTACATAATAAAATAAAACTTGTAGCTGTAGTTTTTTTTTTGGTTTTTTTGCCGAGTATTTTTTGCAGATAAATACCTCAACTAGTGTTTTGTTTTTGTTTAAAAAAATATAAAATATTTTCCTCATATTCTGATGGTGTACTCGAACTTGTAGGGTCATTAAAAACGTGTATCCCCTTTTGGCCACTACTGTAAATCACATAAATCCATATAAATCAATATTTTTTATTCAACAATATTTGCTATTGGACAGTTTATACACAAAATATAAAAAGACTGTGAACAGGGTACCTGCGGGATCTTAAAAAGTCTTAAATGTCTTAAACTTCAAAATCAAAATTTTAGGCCTTAAAAAGTCTTAAATTCGCTGCAGGTCTTAAATAATTTTAAACCAGTCTTAATTTCCCTACATCCATGTAACACTTCCTCTATTGCTCATTGAAATGCTCCCGCAGCGCTTTAGTGTGCGTGTGTGTTTATTCCGCGGTGTTGTAGTTCTTTCTTTCGCTAGTCTAAATATAATTCGCTGTATTACAACTACAAACGAGACCAACATGCATCTTATATTGCAACTCAATCAGCTTTCGAGTTATTGGCTCTTTCGGATTGTACCACAGACACATAAAACGGATTTTATTCTTCAGCAGTTCTCCAGTTCTTCCAGTTCCGTGATCGTGAAAGCGAAGGCGAATCTTTCTCACCTGCCATCTCGCATAATGACCAAATAAAAGTATGATATGCCTGATAGCACTAAAAAAGAGTTAATAAAAGCGATATAAACCCCAAACTCAATTCTGTACTGACACATGGGCCGATGGCTGCGGATTCTGTGCACGCGTTTGCCGCCTGTCAGCGCTCGTGTGAGTATATGAATGTGTCTATTTCTAGGCTTATTGCCCTTGAACGATCAAATACACGTATTATTATGCCTATGTCCACATTGGCGGTTATGTGGTGTGTAAAAAAGTTTGGGACGTGCGTCAGTATTGGATCTGCGCATTACTGTAGGTCTTAAAGTGAAAGCAACCTAATATAGCCTATACCCGCTCCTGTCTGTGTCATTAATGTTAAACAGACAACAACAACAGTAGCCTACCTAAACTTAAAGCACTGTTTGTATCTGTACCTTTATGTTTATTATTTGTGCTATTGTCATTTGTTTATAAGGTCTTATTTTATAACTGACCATTTACTTGATTACTTAATTACTTGAGAACTTTTTACCTATATTAAGCAATTGCTTATTGATGTGGTTTACTTTTTGGTCATATTTCCCACCCTAATGTTATTAAAGCTAGATAGCATAGCACACCACTGGACCAGCCTTTTTTTGTAATACCAAACAAGATTCATGCATTTTGTTTGTTTTATTGCCATGTGTGACTATTGTGCATCTAACATAATAATATGGTAAATGTGGCATCCTAATTATACAAAAAAATTCTGGAAATGACCACCACAAAATCAGTCATTTTATTTAATTTATTAATTTATTTGGATGGGACAATGCATATTGATTAATGTACAATACAATTTGATGTAAATACGCTAGATTTAGCACAGAGCTAATTTCCATCCGTAGTCCCAGACATGGATAAACAGAAAAAAAAAAAAAGAAAAAAAAAGAATAAACAAAAAGCAAACATAATACCAAACAGATGTATAAAGATAAAAAAAGTGTCCATGCTTAGATAAAATACTTATCATAATTTTTTAAGATGCATATTTAAAAATTCCTATGCATAGACATCTTAAAGTGCTTCTTATAAATGTATCTATTTTATAGTATAGAATCTAAAGTGCCAATGCATTGTTCTTACCTAATGTTCACAGTTTTGGTTGCTATTCAGCCATCTTTTAAGCTGTTTCTTAAACGAAACAAAAGTGGGGCTTCCTCTAATTACCGTTGGTAAAGTGTTCCAACTTGTGCACCCTTTAATAGAAAGGACATTTTGTGCCAAAGTAGACTTTCTAAATTGTACTTCACAATCCCCACGAATAATTGACCTAGTACTAGTCTCGCTATTTCTCTTTTTGATAAAATCCCCCAGGGGCGGTGGGGCCATTCCATTCATTGATCTATATACACTCACCTAAAGGATTATTAGGAACACCATACTAATACTGTGTTTGACCCCCTTTCGCCTTCAGAACTGCCTTAATTCTACGTGGCATTGATTCAACAAGGTGCTGAAAGCATTCTTTAGAAATGTTGGCCCATATTGATAGGATAGCATCTTGCAGTTGATGGAGATTTGTGGGATGCACATCCAGGGCACGAAGCTCCCGTTCCACCACATCCCAAAGATGCTCTATTGGGTTGAGATCTGGTGACTGTGGGGGCCATTTTAGTACAGTGAACTCATTGTCATGTTCAAGAAACCAATTTGAAATGATTCGAGCTTTGTGACATGGTGCATTATCCTGCTGGAAGTAGCCATCAGAGGATGGGTACATGGTGGTCATAAAGGGATGGACATGGTCAGAAACAATGCTCAGGTAGGCCGTGGCATTTAAACGATGCCCAATTGGCACTAAGGGGCCTAAAGTGTGCCAAAAAACATCCCCCACACCATTACACCACCACCACCAGCCTGCACAGTGGTAACAAGGCATGATGGATCCATGTTCTCATTCTGTTTACGCCAAATTCTGACTCTACCATCTGAATGTCTCAACAGAAATCGAGACTCATCAGACCAGGCAACATTTTTCCAGTCTTCAACTGTCCAATTTTGGTGAGCTCGTGCAAATTGTAGCCTCTTTTTCCTATTTGTAGTGGAGATGAGTGGTACCCGGTGGGGTCTTCTGCTGTTGTAGCCCATCCGCCTCAAGGTTGTGCGTGTTGTGGCTTCACAAATGCTTTGCTGCATACCTCGTTTGTAACGAGTGGTTATTTCAGTCAAAGTTGCTCTTCTATCAGCTTGAATCAGTCGGCCCATTCTCCTCTGACCTCTAGCATCAACAGGCATTTTCGCCCACAGGACTGCCGCATACTGGATGTTTTTCCCTTTTCACACCATTCTTTGTAAACTCTAGAAATGGTTATGCGTGAAATTCCCAGTAACTGAGCAGATTGTGAAATACTCAGACCGGCCCGTCTGGCACCAACAACCATGCCACGCTCAAAATTGCTTAAATCACCTTTCTTTCCCATTCTGACATTCAGTTTGGAGTTCAGGAGATTGTCTTGAAGCAACTGCCATGTGATTGGTTGATTAGATAATTGCATTAATGAGAAATTGAACAGGTGTTCCTAATAATCCTTTAGGTGAGTGTATAAGACAACTAGTTTTAAATACTTTTACATTTTCAAAACTTAGAAGCTGATACTTCTCTAAAATTGAACAATGATGAAATGACTGTGGTTTCCTATCAAAAACCTTAACTGCTTTTTTGTAGAGTTGATCAATGGATTTTAGTGCAGTGACACCAGCAAACGACCAGACTGTGAAACAGTATTTGATGTGCGAAAGAATCATACAGTGGAGGTAGGATTTAGCAGCCTCTGTTGTAATGAAAGGCCTGATTTGTTTGTAATTTTGTAGATTAAATTTTATAGTTTTGGCTACCTTTTTTATGTGTTTTTTGAAAGTGAGGTTTGAGTCTAGTATAACCCCAAGGTACTTAAACTCCAAGTTACTAACTCCAATTCCTCTCCTCCCAGAAACACAGATGATTTACTTACTGTTGGTAGTTGTTTGGTGGGCGTCTTACAGTCAAATTTTACAGTATTTGACTTCACTGTTTTTTTTTTTTGTGAACATCATAACGACGGCCTTTTCGGTGTTAAGAATAAGACAGGTTTGACTTAACCAGATTTGAATTTTGGTCAGTGCATTTGTGAGGTTTGTAGCTATTGTCTTAGCATCTCTACCATGTATGAAGATCACAGCATCATCTGCATACATCTGTACATGAAGTTCAGGACAGACATCTGGGAGATCGTTAATGTACATTGAGAATAATAAAGGCCCGAGAATTGAGCCCTGCGGAACTCCAACATGATTGCTGAGATAGGGGATTTTACACCATCTATCTATAGTAACACATTGTATTCTATCAGAAACCATGATATAGCATCTGTAGAGAAGTTAAAGTGTGTGAGCTTAGTCAGAAGTACTTGATGGTTGACTGTGTCAAACGCCTTCTTAATATCTAAAAATATGGCTACTACACAGGAATTCCTATCCAGGAAACACTTGATCTTGATCTTTTGAAAAAAAAAAAAAAAAAAAAAAAAAAAAAAATATATATATATATATATATATATATATATATATATATATATATATATATATATATATATATATATATATATAATTAATGAAATCCGAGGAAGTGCAAGTTTACTAATTCTTTGTTCAATTTGAATAAATTAATTTGCTTTACAAGTCATTTTGTGATTCTGCATTTCCTTTGTACGTTTTTTTTATTGCGTGATAGGTCTTAAATTTAATTCATAATGGTCTTAAAAAGGTCTTAAAAAGTCTTACATTTGACTTGGTGAAACCTGCAGATACCCTGTGTGAACCAAAAATGTGATGATAATATCATTAAACATGCCATAATCTATTTCTTGATTAAGTATCCATTACAAATAGGACATTGAACATGGTGCATTATTTTTTATTTTTTTTATAGGTCAGCATTATTCAACCAGGAAATTTTGGTGCAGCCACAAACATTCTGCACAAGAAAACGCCACAAGACATATGGGATGAATTTGACGATGCACGTAAACTAACGTTCAACGAGAAATATGTTGGGATGGCATGTGAATATTTTCACTCGCTGTCCTTTTCAGGATTTAAGGATTGCACATTGGTTATCAATGCCATGCTACACGCTCTCACGGCTGCCAAACCTCAAACCCGATACCTGCTCGTTTCCTGGACAGATTTGCTGTTTTTCTACATATGCCCTATTCTCCCCACATATGTCACTGATTCTGTGTTTCATATGAGTTCCATGTACCATAAGCGCAAAGTAATGCTGTACTCATAATTTAAGTTTATTCATAATCAGAATAGGAGAGCTCTCTTTACATAGACGAATCAATTCCTAATGTTTGCTGATGGACAGCTGTTCACAAACAATGTGCTGAAACCAAATGTGTGTTCTTTTCCCTTCTCTTTGTCTGAGTGAAATAATAAAGTCTTTATCACAGAAAATCTTGCTGAAGAATTTATCATAAGGACAAATCCAAGGACCTAAAAGTCAAGAAAGTCATCATTTTTTCCAATTCATCCTCCTATAATTAGAGAGAAACTATTATTTATACTTTTACAAAAAAAACACAGGATCATTGAAACTAGTACAAGTGTGAAAAATGTGACGAATTAACACTGCCATTTATAGTATGGTGTCAGTATAAGAATTTGGTAACACTTCATTTTACAGTGTCCCTGTTACACACATGTACTTACTATATAATTAGGGTTAGTTGCTTGAATTTATGCATCATTTACTGTTATTACTATAGTAAGTACATGTTGTTAATTAATATTACTCAGTACTTTATTTGTATAATTACACAACAAGGGCACCTTAAAATAAAGTCTAACCAATACTTTTAAAAAAGAAATGAATACTTTAATTCAGCAAGGATGTATTATAATCAAAAGTGACAGTAAAAACATTTACATTGTAAAATATTACATTTCAAATCAACTCTTTATTCATCAAAGAATCCTGAAAAAAATGTATCACAGTAAATAAAAGCAACATTGATAATAATCATAAATGTTTCTTAAGCATCATATCATCATATTAGAATGATTTCTGAAGGATCATGTGACACTGAAGACTGGAGTAATGATGCTGAAAATTCAGCTTTGATCACAGGAATACATTACATTTGACTATATATTCACATATTTCACAATATTACTGTTTTTACAGTATTTTTGGTCAAATAAATGCAGCCTCGGTGAGCAGAAGAGACTTAAACCTAGAAACTTTATGTTAATAAAAGTGGTTGGTAAACATGTAATGTAAATTTAGGGGCTTTTCGATGCTGTGTGCGTATGCAAATTCAGTGTTTTGTTTACTAATGTAGTATGAGGAAATGAGCCAAGCATCATTTAAATACATACATTTACTGAAAAGAGAACTTGTTTTGTAGCAATGATTAAAAAGCCTCTTTCACCAGAAGGGTTTTTATCCTATGATATTTCCTGCTTTGATGGACATGATGTTACTCGAGGTCAAGTCATGTTGTTTCATTAATTTGCTTTTCTGTAAACAACTAATCTACAAGTATTGTTCTCTGACCCATTTAGTTAAATTTAGATAATCATCCCGCTACTTTCAGTTAACCTATGCATGTACGTTTATATTCAGAGGCAGAAGAAGTGTGTCATTGGCTCCTATCCAAACTTGGTGAAGATATGCTTAGAAAGATGGCCTCCTTTCTGACCACAGGGCCAAAAGTCCCAGTCTAAAACACTCAAGAGGAAGAGTCAAAACTAGCTCTCAAGAACTACAATGCTACAAAATACAACATTGTTTAATCAATTTCACACACTTCTCCTGCAGATCTCATTGAGCACTGTCACAGTTTCATGATTATGTACAGTGGGACTTTATTGTTCACTCAACAACTCAAGGCAATAATAGTCAGAAATAATAGTCGTCTTTTTTTTTGAGCTTTTTATTAAAACCTTTAGACAAAATATATTTTAAAAATGCATGTTTTTTGTTGAGTACATTTTATACATCAGGCTTTTATGGCTCATATAGTCTGATATAGTGAGAATATGGAGCTCAAACTCGAGCAGGAAAACAACATCAATTTTATTCAGAGGCCCAAACAATATGAGCAAAAATATGCAATTTGGTGCAGATGCGGATATTTATTTGCTGGCCAAAAGAAGGTGAAATTCTGAGGCTTGTAATGTAAATCAATGAGATCTTTATAACAGTATAACAGATGATATTTAAATACTTAGTTTATGACCAAAGCTCTGTAGTTTTAAAACATATAATGCAATGATGATTGAGAGATGAACAAACAAACCTTCCTCAAAAGCCCGATGATCATATTTGATACTCACATTTGAATATGATTTTTCTACAAAATGATGTATGAAGTAAACCGAAGCTGCTTCAGTCCAGTAAGTGTTCATCTTGAAATATAACTAACAATATAAAAATTGACTTACTAAAAATCAGTGCAGATGATTTGAGTGAAGCACAAGCTGAAGAGGGACATTTATACAGTTATACTTAACCTTATACTTGCAAAAAAATATATAAACTGCCAATCAGACGACAGAAGGCATGTAGTAGATTGTGTGCATCCATTTTTAGCAAAGTTTTGATGATTCAAATCATTTACAGGCTTTAGAAATATAATACAATATGCTTTAGGGTTAATAATGTTTTGGTTTTCTTGTTAAAGTTTATTTTGAATATTGCTATATGTTATATTGAGCTACTTACAAGCTAAAGCCTTTACCTTCACACATTTCTAGACTCATATGGCTAATACCACATTGTTGACAAGGCTGGTAAGCATTTGCCTTGCAAATCAGACATGGGCTGTAGTAGTCGGCCCACAGTAAAGTTACTGTAAAAACATTTGAATAAGACAATGAAGAAAACATCACAAAATTTTGCTTGCATACAAAAATATTTTGTATGATCACTAATTTCAAAAGAATGTTTGGTAACACTTTACAATAAGGTTAGTTAACAATGACAAAACACTTCTTAATCTTAGTTAATGTTAATTGCAACATTTACTAATACAAATCAACAGATGTATGTTAATATTATTTAATGGACCTGAGCTGACATAAACTAACTTGTTGTATTTTTGTTAACTAACATTAACATAGATTATTACACATCTTCTTGGATGTAGCAAATGTATTGCTCATGGTTAGGTAATGTTAGTGGTTGCACTTTATTTTACAGTATGTGTACTTACAGTGTACTTACCTAAGTAAGTATTGGGCAATACAAGGTAACTACATGGGTTAAGGTTAGGTTTAGGGGTAGGTTCAGGGTTAGTACCTCACTATTAGTTAGTACTCTTTCGAATATTCCGATCTAATATTACTTCTGACCTATAAGGCTGCCAAAATAATAATCATACACTGTTTGTTAATTGGCCAGAGGAGAACTGGCACCCCGACTGAGCCTGGTTTCTCCCAAGGTTTATTTTTCTCCATTAGGCCACCTGATGGAGTTTTGGTTCCTTGCCACTGTCGCCTTTGGCTTGCTCAGTTGGGCACACTAAATTTTCAAATAAATATCCAAATAAATTTAATTACTAAACTAAATTAACTATATCAACTACTAATTACTTAAATATACACTCACCTAAAGGATTGTTAGGAACACCTGTTCAATTTCTCATTAATGCAATTATCTAATCAACCAATCACATGGCAGTTGCTTCAATGCATTTAGGGGTGTGGTCCTGGTCAAGACAATCTCCTGAACTCCAAACTGAATGTCAGAATGGGAAAGAAAAGTGATTTAAGCAATTTTGAGCGTGGCATGGTTGTTGGTGCCAGACGGGCCGGTCTGAGTATTTCACAATCTGCTCAGTTACTGGGATTTTCACGCACAACCATTTCTAGAGTTTACAAAGAATGGTGTGAAAAGGGAAAAACATCCAGTATGCGGCAGTCCTGTGGGCGAAAATGCCTTGTTGATGCTAGAGGTCAGAGGAGAATGGGCCGACTGATTCAAGCTGATAGAAAAGCAACTTTGACTGAAATAACCACTCGTTACAACCGAGGTATGCAGCAAAGCATTTGTGAAGCCACAACACGCACAACCTTGAGGCGGATGGGCTACAACAGCAGAAGACCCCACCGGGCACCACTCATCTCCACTACAAATAGGAAAAAGAGGCTACAATTTGCACGAGCTCACCAGAATTGGACAGTTGAAGACTGGAAAAATGTTGCCTGGTCTGATGAGTCTCGATTTCTGTTGAGACATTCAGATGGTAGAGTCAAAATTTGGCGTAAACAGAATGAGAACATGGATCCATCATGCCTTGTTACCACTGTGCAGGTTGCTGGTGGTGGTGTAATGGTGTGGGGGATGTTTTCTTGGCACACTTTAGGCCCCTTAGTGCCAATTGGGCATCGTTTAAATGCCACGGCCTACCTGAGCATTGTTTCTGACCATGTCCATCCCTTTATGACCACCATGTACCCATCCTCTGATGGCTACTTCCAGCAGGATAATGCACCATGTCACAAAGCTCGAATCATTTCAAATTGGTTTCTTGAACATGACAATGAGTTCACTGTACTAAAATGGCCCCCACAGTCACCAGATCTCAACCCAATAGAGCATCTTTGGGATGTGGTGGAACGGGAGCTTCGTGCCCTGGATGTGCATCCCACAAATCTCCATCAACTGCAAGATGCTATCCTATCAATATGGGCCAACATTTCTAAAGAATGCTTTCAGCACCTTGTTGAATCAATGCCACGTAGAATTAAGGCAGTTCTGAAGGCGAAAGGGGGTCAAACACAGTATTAGTATGGTGTTCCTAATAATCCTTTAGGTGAGTGTATATGATAATTGAAATGAGCTAGATGACATCACCGTTTTCTCCAGAGCGGCTGTACAGCCGAATCAAATTCGGTTGCATTATTTTCCTGTTTAACACTGTGAAGCTGCTTTGAAACAATCTGCATTGTAAAAAGCGCTATATAAATAAAGTTGACTTGACTTGATTATTACCAGTTATTATAACTACCATAATAAGTACATAGTATGTACATGGGGAACAGGGCTGTAACATAAAGTGCTACCATGTTAATGTATTAATTAATGGGACATTATTGAAGAGTGTTACCAAAATATTTAGCATTTTTTTCATAACAGTACTTGGTAAATCACACAAAATCATTCAGTGCTTTCTTGAGAACAACCACACAGCAATCACTCAAAAATGTTATGTCACATTGTAAATGACGATTGGTTGTCATGATTGTGTCCAACAACGGTTTTAATTGCCGATGTGTACAACTCAGAGGTCTGCTGAGAGGAGCGTCCCGAGTAAATGTACCTTTTCCCTAGGCACCGCAAGTCCTGTAGGATTTGAAAGAAGTGGCTTCTGAATTTTACCCCAATGAAGGCGTACAGAATGGGATTCAAGCAGCAGTGAAGGTAGGCTATGCTCCTGCTGATGGACAGCGTCATCAGAGTCAGCTGTTCTTTCTTGCAGCTTCTCTCACTGAACAGTTTACTGATGTAGACGAGGAGCGCCACATTGTAAGGCAGATGACAAAGGACAAAAACAAAGACCACAGCAAGAACCACTCGGACCGCCTTGTGCTTCTGGAAGTTTTTTGCCTTGAGCAGCGTTGCCATGGTGCAGGAGTAGCAGAATATCATAACTATCAACGGCACCAAGAACCCGATGAGCATTTGCATGCTGGGAATCAGGATCTTCATTAATATTACGGTTTCGGGTTTCTCAAAGATGGTGATGCATTCGTTCTGTTCCTTCTGGTAATATATGAACGTAGGCAAAGACAAAATAAATGCAAGCAGCCATATGACAGAGCAGATGAAGCGACTGTACATCCGAGCTTGCGATCGAATCCGGACCGATCGTGCTGCTTTGACAATGGAGATGTAGCGGTCACCACTGATGCAGGCTAGCAGGAGCGTGCTGCTGTACACGTTGATGCTGTAGGCGGCGCTCAGCAACTTACAAGCCCATGTGCCCATGCTCCAACTGTACTGTTCATTGTATATGATCAGCGGAAGGGCGATGACGAAGAGGAGATCTGCTAATGCCACGTTTACCAGGAAGATATCAGTCATGGTTTTTGCTTTCCTGTAGAAGGAGTAGGTTAAGAGGACCAACACGTTGCCCACCAGGCCGAGTGCACAAATCAGAGAGTAGATGTACGTTTGGATGGTCAGTTCATGCTCGTGGTACCCTGTGAGGTTACAAGGCACTGCTTCTTCATAATCATAATAACCATAAGATTCATTGTCCGCTTCGTAATTCATAACTGTAAGATTGACCTTGAGAGGAAAGAGACAGATGGAGAGAAATTAAAAAGTGATTTTGCATCATAGAAACCACACAGTACTCACAAGATTTTTATGAAAACATTTGCATATCAAACAGACGCTCATGCCTTAACTGTATTGAATGGGAACTTGCAGTGTACTTTAAATCTTTACTGCTCAAGGCAAACAACCTTAATATTAATTAAATAAAAAGCCACTTATAGAGAATACACTTTCACGGTTGTGTTGTATGTTTCTTACACTTAAGTACACTTTACACAAGCCTCTGGCTTTCTTAGTTGGGGACACTTAATATTCAATATATTATTGATCTGACTGTACTAACGCTGTTGTATGAGAACTGAACAGAGCTGGACGATGACATCTTTTTTTTGCAGCACGTCTAGGTTACTAATGTAACGTCAGCGACAAATTAGGATCTCGCCTGAGAGCCCAATCACCTTTGAGTGGCAACAGGCCAAGCCAATGGACATTGGCAAGTGAGTTTTGCATCGCAAACCACTCCCTGTGCCACTGGTATATAAGGAAGTGTGCAACACTCACTCATTACGTTTTCGCTGAGGAGACGAGATAGTGTACCGGTCGCTCAGCGGTGGACACAGGGATTGTGACGGCGGGACGGGACGTAACGTCTCCATTCCCTCCTTCAGGGAACGGGGGTTACATTGGTAACCTAGACGTTCCCTATCAGCCAGTCACGTTTGACACTACATCAGAATGGAACCGACAAATTAAGATCTCTAAGAAAAACGCCAAACTGCTGTGCCTTCCAGCGCCCTGTATAAGCCGATTAATCCCCTTGCACCTGATGGGGCGGAAGAAAGGACAGGGTTTTACCAGAGAATGTTGATCACTGCTGTTCCTTCTGATCCTATACAGTGAGACTATTGGATAACACTGGGAAAGCGTGCTTATTCCAACTGGAAAGAAACACTATGGAGACCACATCCTGCCTGTAGGGAGGTAATGTGGAGTTACACATATGTACTGACCATAAGGGCAGTGCTACATATGGAAGGTCTCCTGCAGTAGAAGTCTGCCGAAGGAAAGACACAGGCTCGCCAACATGGAAGCCTTACCGTAGAGAATACACATATGGGATCACCCAGAGGGGAATCACAACATATGGGCACCTAGTCTAGCACAGGGGCTGACCAACAAGCTGACCAACAAGTGCTAGACCTGGCGTCAGATGCCTCCGCCACGTCCAACTGTCGGCGGGTGCTGGAGGAACTCTATCTAGGGTTCGCCAGCCGGGGGAATTCACCAGGGGAGCAAAATAGGTGCTCATATCCTGTCCTCAGGGGGGAATGGCGCTGCAAGCGAGACACCGAGCCAGCCTCCCCACATATTACCTGTTTGTAGCCAACACACAGGAAGAAAATGGCTCTACTTGGAGATTGTAGAATCTCGTGAACGCTGACCGAAAATGCCTGCAGGTCCCCGGCCCTCTTGACGGAGTTGAGCGCAGTCAGGAGCGCTGGCTTAAGAGACAGGACCTTAATCTCAACTGACTGCAGAGGCTCAAGGGGTGCTTTCTGTAGTGGCATTAAGACCACAGAGCAGTCCCAAGAGGAGATAAGGCGAGGTTGAAAAGGATTCAACCTCCTCGCGCCCCTCAATATCCTGATGATCAGGTCGCACTTTCTCACGCTTAGAGGGCCTGGCAGGAGCTGGGAAGGGCTGCGTTGCCTCAGCAACGAGCAGGTGGGGGGACTGCCGCAGGTGGATTGGTGGAAGCAGCAGCAGTTCCTGCATCCACCCTGGGTCAGAACTACCCTTGTGTAGCTCTTTGAGTGCCTTGGCCTGGTAGACTGGAAGGAGGGCCATAGCTGCATCATAACTGCACGTTCCACCTGGGGAATCTCCACGTACCCCTTGGCCAAAAGGGGAACCAAAACAAAAGATGAATGCAGAGCAGAATCTTCATAAGAGACACAGAAACGCTCGCCTCTGAAGCGAAAGCTTAATGAGTGAGTTCAGCAAGCTTCCTTATATACCTCAACATAGTAATAAAGGAAAAATGGGTGTGGTTTGTGATGCAAATCTCACTTTCCAGTGCCACTCGAAGGTGATTGGGCTCTCAGACGAGAACGCAATTCTGTTCTGACGTAGCGTTGAACGTGATTGCTTTATAGATTAAATTAATCAATTTAATAATTGATGATCTTTACAACGTAACTGAATTAAGACTGAACTGACTTCAGTTGAAAAACAACTGAAATGCATAATGTTCCTGTTATCACTGTAAATCTGCTTTGAAACAGTCTGTATTGTATAAAGTGCTGTATAAATAAAGGTGACGACTTGACAAGGTGCACATTGCAATAATGTCAAATTAAAAGTTTCACTTTGAAATACATTTTAAATCACTGTTTTATTAATCTTTTGTAGTGGTTTAAAGAAGTACATTGCTGTGTTTACTAACATACATAACATAGAAATGACATGATTAAAGTCTATTTTAGTTTACCATAAATGCTTGTCAGACATTCGGCAATACACTTTACACCATATTTAAAAGACAATAGATGTACAGTAATAATGAAATTACATATAAAGATGTACTTAATTGGTCAAAAAATCCCCTAAAGTTCAACTAATTGCGTTTAATATAAATATAAACTACAATACACTTTCATTTAATTGCAATTAACATGCAGTTCAAAATTAAGTATATTCTTTCCGTAAGTACGCTAAAAGTATGTTAAAGTGTACGTTTTCACTAAGTTTTGCCTAATTGTATGTGAGAGGGAAGCTATGCAAATATTTCTGCATCGTGGTTGCTTCTGTAGATATCAGATAAGATAATGATACCACAGTCATATTTACCAAAAATGAAAGGCGTTTGTGTCCTGGTTTAAAACGCGTCTTGTTTCAGGAGCTTGTTTTACCCACTACCAGACTTGCATAGAACTGCAGGTATATTTCTGCACATCTACTGAACACATCTACTTCTTTTTTAAGTAAAACATTTGATCTTTTAAGTAATACTTACTCCAATTCGTTCATTAAAACATAGTAATAAAGGAAAAATGAAGTGTTCGTTTGGTTAAGAAACCTATGCACAGGCACAATTTATCCCAAAGAATTTAAGCATAAGCCATAGACAGGAATTGCTGTTTAAAAGGCAACAAATATTCACTAAAATTATCGATTTAACTGCACTGACACTAACAGGAGAGAATGACACTAACTTTGCAACATCGACACCGTTATTGAACTGAATTGAAACAACATTAAACTGACTTGAGCTGAATTGTGCACTATTGTCTTCTGTAGAGTTAAATTACAGCTGAAATTAAATTTGTTTTATAATTGATGAATTGTACAACATTAACACTGTTATTTTTCTGTTTATTAATGTGAAGCTACTTTAAAACAGTCTGTATTGAATAAACTGTTATATAAATAAATGTGTCGACAAATTTAATATTCAGTCATTATGTTCAAACTTTGACTTGAATAAAAGCATATTTTCCCCACATTCCTAATTGCATATCTTTGTATAATCTACTGTGAACAAATGCACTTTCATCAAATTAATATCTGTGTTTAAAATACTGTACCTCAAAGCGGCCTCTTCTTTAAAATTCTTCTGACTGATTTAAGAAGAGAGGAATATTTCACCAGTTCACTTGTGATGCACCTGCTTCAGTGTGAGTTCCTCTGGCTGTTCTTTTATGTTTGTATAGACCAGCCCATTTGTGAGATCATGTGGCAGCTATTGTCACAAACACAGATAGCATTGATAAAATGTTGTTTCTAGGTTCTGCTATCTGTTTCCAAGCTTCTTTTTTTTTATGTTTTCTTCCACCTACACCAATGAGAAAGTTCATTTGGCTTTTTATCACCCACATGGAAAGCTTTGATCTCTCAAATATAGCCTATATGCAAGTCTGTCTAATTAAACCTTTAATCTCTATAAGTAGATGAGACCAGTGTTATTTTCATATCATTGAGATACTGTAGTTTTGTATTAATATTTTGAATGTTTTTGTTTTTTATAATTTTAAGTAATTTTGTTGTGTGTCTTTGTATTTTTAAATGTTTTTTTTTTTAATATGTCTACATAGTTTTTTTTTTTTTTTTTAAGTTTTAGTGCATCAAGTTAAACTAAATGAAAATGAGAAATGTTGCCTTGGAAACTATCTGAAATAAGTTTTTAATAATTTATTTCATTTTAGTTAAAGGAACACGCCGACTGTTTGGGACTTTAGCTTATTCACTGTATCCCCCAGAGTTAGATAAGTCCATACATACCATTTTTATCTCCGTGCTTGCATAACTCTGTCTGACGCACCCACCGCTAGCCTAGCTTAGCACAAAGACTGGAGGTTAACGGCTCCAGCTAGCCTAATGCTCAATAAATGACAAAATAACGCCAACATTTTCCTATATATATGTTGTGATGTGTATAGTTACATCGTGTTCTAAGACCGACGGAAAATGAAAAGTTGCAATTTTCTAGACCGATATGGCTAAGGAATATACTCTCATTCCTGCGTAATAATCCAGGATCTTTGCTGCTGTACCATGGGTACAGCGGCGCAATGATATTACACAGCGCCTGAAAATAGGCTAACTTCCGTCAACATAACCAACGTGACAACCTGCTTGCACAGAGAGCGTGCTGGGGACTATTTTCAGGCGCTGCTTAATATCATTGCGCCGCTGCACCCATGGTACGGCAGCAAAGTTCCTGGATTATTACGCAGGAATGAGAGTATAGTCCCTAGCCATATCGGTCTAGAAAATTGCAACTTTTCATTTTCCGTCGGTCTTAGTACACGATGTAACTATACACATCACAACATGTAAATAGCCATTTACCTCCAGTCTTTGTGCTAAGCTAGGCTAGTGGTGGGTGCGTCAGACAGAATTATGGCACGCACAGAGATAAAAATGGTATGTATGGACTTATCTAACTCTGGGGGATACGGTGAATAAGCTAAAGTCCCAAAAAGTCGCTGTGTTCCTTTAAACAAGTTCATTCTCATGAATAATACAGAGAAGCATTCAGAACCGGATGACGAAGAATCGTACTCTACAGCCCCGGCAGCCAATCACACACTCCGGATCAACACTTCTACCTCAGATCCAGTGATGTTGCTTCGACTTTGCTTTTCAACTGGAAGAATGAAATTGCTCTAAAAAACGCAAAAATAACCAATTTCCACTTTTAGTGTTTTCAGTGATGTGCAGCCTGTACATATCTGTTCACATCTTGTTGACCCTTTAAGGACTTTTACTGTTTTGGACTTAATAAACCCATAAATCACTCTTATCTGAAGGTAAGAATAACTTTAAATTAGAACAATATATGGACTTACACCCATCAGGCATAACATTATGACATTATGACCTAATATTGTGTTGGTCCCCCTTTTGCTGCCAAAACAGCCCTGACCCGTCGATGCATGGACTCCACTAGACCCCTGAAGGTGTGCTGTGGTATCTGGCACCAAGATGTTAGCAGCAGATCCTTTAAGTCCTGTAAGTTGTGATGATGATTTAACACAAAGTATCCCCAGCTATAAAAACAGTTGTGGCCAGTTCGTGTATTGCCCAAACCTGTCGATACTACAATTATTGGACTAGAAGCTACTGAGCAAATGCAAATGGCAGAGCACTGAATAACATACTACATGAAACAAAGCCAACATATTAGAAAATGTGTCTCATCGATATCCATGAAATAAACATGTTTCAATTTCAGCGGTTTAACCCACACTCATCTATTCCATCATTAAATCTATTTTGACTGAGGGGGCAGGATCGTCCGGATGATAGGGCGACGGAGGGAAGTGTGGCGGTACCTGCAGCCATTTTTGCTGCAGTGCCCGTGGAGTGATTGGGGGTTAATGCCTTGCTCAAGGGCACCTCAGTCATTTCCTGCTGGTATTGAGAATTGAACCCACAACCTTCGGTCTGACTCTGCCCATTCGGTCTTAATAGTTAATGGTAAATGAACTTGGCTTTCTGTCCTCAAAGGAGGCTCAAACCCGAGGCCAGGTGCCAGAAACACTGTTAAGTATTTTTCAATAGTGAGATGGGCAGTTTTGCTATCCTGCCCTTGAACACTGCACCCCAGCCTATGAGTGACGCATCTATCATCCCCACCTTTCTCAGAGAAACTGCCACTAACAGAGTCCGTTACTGTCTGCCACTCTGAGACCCAGGGATGATCCAGAATGACTATTGTGCATCTAACATCATACAAAATATGGTAAATGTGGTATCCTAATTATAAATAAAACACTGTACAATTTTTTGCAAATTTCTAGAAATTGCCACCACAAAAGCAGTCATTTTGTTTGCAAAAGAATCACCAAAAACATGTGTGTCTCAACAACAGTTGCTAGCGCCAGGCCAAGGGAAAGGGGTTTACATGCACAGGTCTTACTAGTTTGCCTCTGTTACACACACACACACCAATCATAAGCATACTACACTCTTTAGGGATAACATGGGACCTTGCAGTTGGTTGAAGGTTCCTTAAATTAATTTCAAAACTTCACATAGTCCTAACATAAAAAGTACACACTCAGTAACCATGTATTTAATCTGTTTGTAAAGGTTTATTTTAATATGCAAGATGCAAAACAGAAACATGAGTGCCAGATAACTTCAAAAATTCCTGAATTCATTCCATGATTTAGCACTAACTTGGATCCACCAAATGAATTTTGATAGGATAACAAATGTAGGTGTAATATTCCTGCTGTCCGGTGCTTCCGTCTGGGATTTCAAGCCCCACCTAAGAAGAGTGACAGCAAAACCATCATTTAATTACACACTAGCTATGTTTCCATCCGAAGTTGTGAATGAAACTGCAATAACACATTTGCGAATAAAGCACAGTTTCCATCCCATGAGTTCTAGAGAAGAAAATCTTCACTTCCTGGGTAACTGGCATGTTATCTTGCATTTGGACGCAACGCAATATCATCGCTGCGTAATATAATTGCGCTGCTGCACCCATGGTATGGCAACAAAGTTCCTGGATTATTACGCAGGAATGAGAGTGTAGTTCCTAGCCATATCGGTCTAGAAAATTGCAACTTTTCATTTTCCGTCGGTCTTAGTACACGATGTAACTATACACATGTAAATAGGAAAATGTTGGCGTTATTTTGTCACTTATTGAGCAGTAGGCTAGCTGGAGCCGTTTACCTCCAGTCTTTGCGCTAAGCTAGGCTAGCAGTGGGTTCGTCAGACAGAGTTATGGCACGCACGGAGATAAAAATGGTATGTATGGACTTATCTAACTCTGGGGGATATGGTGAATAAGCTAAAGTCCCAAAAAGTCGCTGTGTTCCTTTAATTGTGTGTGGCTGTGGAAATGGGAATTCATGTACAGAACGAGAGAAAAAAAAAAACTTACATCTGGTTTACCGGTCAGAGCCGCTGGGTCGAGGTGTTTGAATAAAGAGTTGAGTTGCTGCCTAAGCTGCTTCATACTCTTCTTACTGGGCTGTAGCAAAACAGCCTGGAAACTGACCGGCAGACCGTACCTAACCAACAGCAGAGCAACTGTAATGTGTCTGTTGATCTGTTTATATTTTTGATTTATTGCTTATTCATGAGGTCCTTTTACCTGAGAACTGACTCAACAAATGTCCGAAGGACTTTGACATGAATCCAGGCCACAAAGATCTCACTGAAGTTCACCTTCAGCCAACACACAAATGTTCTCTGTTGGGACAAATAAGCACCCTGTTATTGTTGCATTGGTTCTTGAGACATGGGATACAACTTTTACCTGCCATTAGTTTTGAAAATAATCATAACATTTCATTAGATTTTTCGCTTCTTTATCTGTATTTTATCAAATTAAATCTCTCACTATCCCAAAGCCACCCATCCTCATATCAATATCTCATGTAGATTACAAAATACACTCACCTAAAGTATTATTAGGAACACCTGTTCAATTTCTCATTAATGCAATTATCTAATCAACCAATCACATGGCAGTTGCTTCAATGCATTTAGGGGTGTGGTCCTGGTCAAGACAATCTCCTGAACTCCAAACTGAATGTCAGAATGGGAAAGAAAGGTGATTTAAGCAATTTTGAGCGTGGCATGGTTGTTGGTGCCAGACGGGCCGGTCTGAGTATTTCACAATCTGCTCAGTTACTGGGATTTTCACGCACAACCATTTCTAGAGTTTACAAAGAATGGTGTGAAAAGGGAAAAACATCCAGTATGCGGCAGTCCTGTGGGCGAAAATGCCTTGTTGATGCTAGAGGTCAGAGGAGAATGGGCCGACTGATTCAAGCTGATAGAAGAGCAACTTTGACTGAAATAACCACTCGTTACAACCGAGGTATGCAGCAAAGCATTTGTGAAGCCACAACACGCACAACCTTGAGGCGGATGGGCTACAACAGCAGAAGACCCCACCGGGTACCACTCATCTCCACTACAAATAGGAAAAAGAGGCTACAATTTGCACGAGCTCACCAAAATTGGACAGTTGAAGACTGGAAAAATGTTGCCTGGTCTGATGAGTCTCGATTTCTGTTGAGACATTCAGATGGTAGAGTCAGAATTTGGCGTAAACAGAATGTGAACATGGATCCATCATGCCTTGTTACCACTGTGCAGGCTGGTGGTGGTGGTGTAATGGTGTGGGGGATGTTTTCTTGGCACACTTTAGGCCCCTTAGTGCCAATTGGGCATTGTTTAAATGCCACGGCCTACCTGAGCATTGTTTCTGACCATGTCCATCCCTTTATGACCACCATGTACCCATTCTCTGATGGCTACTTCCAGCAGGATAATGCACCATGTCACAAAGCTCGAATCATTTCAAATTGGTTTCTTGAACATGACAGTGAGTTCACTGTACTAAAATGGCCCCCACAGTCACCAGATCTCAACCCAATAGAGCATCTTTGGGATGTGGTGGAACGGGAGCTTCGTGCCCTGGATGTGCATCCCACAAATCTCCATCAACTGCAAGATGCTATCCTATCAATATGGGCCAACATTTCTAAAGAATGCTTTCAGCACCTTGTTGAATCAATGCCACGTAGAATTAAGGCAGTTCTGAAGGCGAAAGGGGGTCAAACACAGTATTAGTATGGTGTTCCTAATAATCCTTTAGGTGAGTGTATATATTAAACTTCAGATAAGAAAAAACATATAAATATGTATTTTACTGCTATTTTACTATGTCCCTGCTTTTTTGCCAGCACTTTCAGATATGGAAATACACTAAAACAAACAAATATCAAGAAATATCAAAATCAGTCTTCACCCTGAAGGTCCTTTTTCTATATTTCACCTGCTATTAGTTCAACTGTAGAGCCTATTATTAAAGCCAGAAAAAAACTGCTTAAAAAATTGCTTACTTAAAATGTGTAAAATGGAAAATATGGTAATTTTGTCAACAATGTAAGATTTTCTGTTCTGACAAATCAATAGGTGGAGCAGAAGATCATTTTGAAAAGTAGTGTCACTAGTCCTGGCCAAAATACTTATAGCACTTATAGCACTTTCCCTTTGTGTATATATACCCCAGTGCTTCAGCTGTTGTTTGTCGGTTGTTGCTCCTGTATGTGTGTTTTTGTTGGTACTCTGTGGATTATTCTCTTGTTCCTGGATTATCTGTGTTTATGTTTTTGAATAAATGTTTTGTGCTGGAATTTGGATTCTGACTGTGCCTCATCCCTGCTCACATGTGACACAGGTGAACAAGTTGAAGATATTAATCAAAATCATTGATTCAGTGGTCTGTTTTTTCTTAATCAGTGCTTAAAGTTGGACTCTTCATTTATTTTTTTATTTTTTTTAATGGAATTAGATGCAACAGCTCTTCTCTTCTCTGGCATGTTTACTGGAAACCTGTCATTCTCATGGGATCAGCCAATAGCAAACCCCTGTCATCCAAGCATCCAATCGATTCCCATGGACAAAATCAAGCCCCTCCCTACGTTTGTTCTTGTTCCAAAAGCCGTTTCACTCAGATATAAAGGTCACAATAGGGAAGAAAAGACTATCGGAACTTCCGAATCATGCCGACTTTAATAAAGTCTCGGCTCTCGGTTATTAGGATTTACTTACATACAGTTCCTCCTTATCCACAGCAAGACGGCCCATCTCCAGCTTTTGCTTCTCGGCCTCATCCGGGTTGTATTCCCGCACTGTAAACCTGTTGGCCAACACAGGAACAATAAGGGCCAGATTTACTAAACGGGGCAAATTAGCGTGAGAGCGCAATTCCAAAAAAGTGGCGATGGAAGTGAAAAGTTCTGCCTGTGATCTACTGACTAGGCACAAATTAAAGAACACAGAAGCAGCCGGATCATTTCTTAATGACCAACGTAATCTACCAAGAGCAGCGCAAATTAGCATCTGGTTTAAGACATTCTGCTGCAAATACCAGTAAATTGACAAGCGCAGACCTTCTGAAAGGGAAACTCCTACAAATGCATATGCAATAAGGTCAGCCGCAAAAATAACCCTGTCCACGCCTTTTCAGCTCTAATTTTTCACTGCGTGTCTTTAGTTAATCCTGGCAGTAAGCTGTTAGTAAATCTAGCCCTAAGGACACTGTAAAATAAAGAGTTACCTTTAAACTATAATACATTTTTATTAAATTGCAATTACCTGCAGTTAAGTGCCCGTAAACACTGCATTCAGTTTTCCTTTTTTTTCTTAGGTATGTTATTACTGTAATAAGCACTCTTTTTTAAAGTATGCTATTGTGCTTCTTTTTTTTTTTTTTTTACAGGGGAGTGTAGTAATGCTTTGAAGGTATGCTTACTTGTGATTTTTGGCATTGGCTTTGAATTCACTGATGACACACTTAAACAGTGTTACTGTGAAAATCCCTGCATCTGCATCCTCAACCAACTTCCTGTCAAAACAACAGGGTTACTCGTTTTGAGCAATGCATTTCCATGACATTTCAACAACCTTTTCTATCATTCATGATTGCTAGATAAAGACTTCTAAAAAACATCTTATAGAGCTTACTGGGGCAGATCTCAATATGTCATAAACCAATCATTGTAATTAATATACTTAAACAATTAAAAATAAAAATTTTAGGTTTTCCATGACCATGGGAACCCTGAAATACAAAATTCTTCACAAACATGCATGGGGACCAACCGGCTAGAACGAGGAACCACAAACTTTGACATCGACTCATATGTCTTCTCCCATAGTGCATATGCCGTCCTATAGAGATACATATACAAATACATTCAGAAAAACTCTTGATGTGTAGTACGTGAGCTATTTTTTCTCAGAGTTTACACTGACCTGGGCACCACAACTAGCAGTGTTGTGAGGTACTCTGAATTCAAAATCAAGTCCTCCTTCTTCACAATATTGGTCAATGCACGGGTCTGCAAGCTTCCCCTGATTAGGTACAGCAGTAGTGATGGTTATTAAACTTTCGTTGAATCTCACATAAACATGTCTAGGTTACATTTAGGGGGGAATTGTACAGAACCCCAAAAAAGGACATGGGGGTGGAAAAAATAGGAGAATATGAAAAATTATATGTCCTTGCATTATCTGTTTTGCGTTCCCCTGATAAACTTTACGTTTTGTGAGCGAGTGCGGCATCTGTGGCTCAACCTTTTGGGAATAAAAGAAAAAGACAAGGCCTTTGTCCTTGATGCCCCGATATCGCCCTCTGGCCTGTTCGGCAATGCAATAAATACGGTCGTCAACAGGTATCAGGAGGCAAAACGTCAGTCGGCAGCGTTTAAGAAGCCAATCACTCACCGTGTCCAGGAGCTGGCAGCTTCCACCAGCTGTGCTCAACCAGGGCCCAGCTCCAGGAGGGAGTTTGGCTTCTCGAGCTCCCCCTCGCAAAGAAAGAGGGGCGGGGAGGTCCGCTCAATTTCTGCTGCCCACAGGGGAGATCAGATCTGAGGGAGGTGATGCCTAATACCGGTTTGTCTTATAATTTCTACGCTGATGACTTTTCATTTCAACCAGATGACCCAACGGTAGCAGCACGGATCTCAGATGCCTGGCGGACATCTTGGCATGGATGAAAGAACATCACCTAAAGCTCAGCCTAGCAAAGACGGAGTTTCTCATCTTGCCTGCCACTCCAACTGCACTGCACAATTTTACCATCCAGCTAGGTTCATCAACAATAATCCTTGAGGTAATCTTTGGTGACAAGCTGACATTCAAAGACCACATTGCAAGGACAACATCATGTGCCAGATTTTCTTCAGGCTTTCAAGGGGCGCCTTTGGTGATTCAGGAAATGGAGGCGTCTGATGGGCCATTTGCCCCATCTTCGCTCATGAGTGAATCCTCCCTTTCGTTAGTTCAGGCAGTCCCTGCCAGTTCGCTGCTTCAGGGCCCATCAGTGGGTCCTGAACACTGTAAGAAAATGTTACAGGATTCAGTTTGCTTCTCGTCCACCCCATTTCTGAGGTGTGGTAGCAACGAAGGTTTGCCAGAAAAATATATGAAATGGCGAAAGGGGCCATAGAATATGTACCCCTCCACGAGAGAGAGAGGCAGTGCCCAAAAAGGATGGGGGGCTGCATCAAATTTTAGATCTAAGGAGACTAAACCACACTCTTCGGACATACAGGTTCAAGATGCTTACCCTCAAACTCTTGTCACAGATCCAATTCAAGGATTGTTTTTTTGACGATAGATATAAAGGGATGCTTACTTCCACATTAAGATTCTGTCAGAATACAGGACATTTCTTAGATTTGTCCCCACACACATTCACCAAGTGCATGGATGCTTCTCTGGCTCCTCTGTGAATCATCTACAGTATATAGATGATTGGCTGATACTAGCTCAATCTGAGGAGTCTGTGACACTTCCACATACGTCATGGCCGTGACCTTTCCAAAGTGATGGCGTCATAGGTTGTGAAGTTAAGTAAGTTGCGCGTTTGAGGTTAAAAAGTATATAAATGTTTATTTTTTTAGAAAATGACAGATGGTTTCGCTAGATAAGACCCTATTCCTCGTCTGGGATTGTGCAGAGCCTCTGAAGCCCGTTGAAGCCCTTTAGAACTGCATTGATTTGGACCTTCAACCCGTTGGTTGCCATTGAAATACATTATATGGAGAAAAATCCTGGAATGTTTTCCTCAAAAAACGTAATATATTTTCGACTGAAGAAAGAAAGACATGAACATCTTGGATGAGATGGGGGTGAGTAAATTATCAGGAAATTTTCATTTTGAAGTGAACTAATCCTGTAAGGGTTTACCCAAGTCCAGTCTGCATTTATATGCACTCGTCCGTGCTTATATACAATCTTGTGGCCATGGCAACATTGGTATTGAAGTTCCCATAGCATCAATGCCATGACACAGCATTAAAGTTCCACTTCGAAGGGGAACATCTCAGGTTACATATGTTTTTAATAAAAAAAAAATAATAAATAAAATAAAATAAAAAAATTGGCAAATGTAAAGGCCCTTTCAGACCAAAAAGTTAAATTAATAAACCTTTAGGCTCACACATAAGCTGTCATAGCATCAACACCATTTGGCAAATGTAAAGACCCTTTCATGCCAAAAGCGAATTTAATAAGCTAAGAAGTGTTCCCATTACGTCAATGCAACATATGTAATCCGAGACATTTTCCGCCAATCTCAGTTTGTAATTTTTCAACACCGCTTATCACCATGTCCTTTTATGGGCTTAGTTCAAATGAACTTAATGAATCATAACAAAAAAATGGTCATAAAAATAGACTTTATAATGGAAATTACGCATATAAAATGCCCTATTTCTAGATATGAAAACTCACTCAGTTTTCCGCTCAAAGCTTTGAATTCTGGCTTTCAGGTGACTGTAAGCAGCCCTGCGTGATTTCAACTCAGTGTCCACCTGAGAAACTTGCTAACACACACACACAACCACCCAGACAGACAAACATTTATATGATAGGACATAAATATAGAAACAGTTGTTATTGTTTAAAAATGCTTTATATAAGGTGTATACTTTAGAGATGATTTCAGTGAGGGTCTTTAAAGGCTGTGCAGTGGAGTATTTGGCTCTGTCCCACTGAAATCTGGTCACATATGTTGCCAAGTCCACTGAAACACCAGGAAACACTGAATCAGAAAGCAGTAAACCACAAAACATATTAAAGGAATACTCTTGGTTAAATGCACCTGAAACGAATGCCTGTTTCACACTACACACACTGTGTAAGCAAATCGGCAGCATAATTACAACAGCAGGCAGACAAAGTTATTTTTGACTTACTATACCGATTATGTCCTTTAATAATTTTTGTGGAATAATATTTAAACACAACTGGTCAGTAATCTACCCAGTGTAGCTATAATCCACAAAGTGTAGCTATGAACTGCTTTAATAATCAGGATTCAGTCAGATTCAGTCACTGTGAATGAGGGAACCTGGTAATAATAAATAAACACTATTTCCCTTGTGAAAAATAAGTGCATTTAAAGGATTAGTTCACTTCAAAATGAAAATTTCCTGATCATTTACTCACCTCCATCTCATCCAAGATGATCAAAGAAAACATTCCAGGATTTTTCTCCATATAATGTATTTCAATGGCAACCAACGGGTTGAAGGTCCAAATCAATGCAGTTTCAAAGGGCTTCGAAGGGCTTCAGAGGCTCTGCACGATCCCAGACGAGGAATAGGGTCTTATAGCCTCTGAAGCCCTTCGAAGCGCTTTGAAACTGCATTAAATTTGGACCTTCAGCCCGTTGGTTGCCATGAAAATACATTATATGGAGAAAAATCCTGGAATGTTTTCCTCAAAAAAACATAATTTCTTTTCGACTGAAGAAAGAAAGACATGAACATCTTGGATGAGATGGGGGGTGAGTAAATTATCAGGAAATTTTCATTTTGAAGTGAACTAATCCTTTAATTAATGTGCACTTGAAGTGTACCTCAAATCTTAAAAGTATATTTAGTTGCAGATAATATATATTAAGGCTACTTAAGTAGACTTAAAAAGGCGCACTTTCATGTTTCTTAACACATTTAAGTACAGTTTTAAAAGTGCATTTTGAAATAATATCAAATTAAAAGTTTACATCCAAGTAGATTTTAAATCATATTGTTTTAATAATATTTTGTCACACTTTAAAGAAGTTCACTCATTTTGTGATATATGTGTTGACTAACATATAAAGCACATGTAACATATTCGATTATAATTTTACATTTCAGTTGTGAGTGTCAACCTTTGGTGAGTCTTGTGCTCTGGTGAGAATATTAATAAACCCTGTAAAAATATTTTTTTATCTTAGCTTACTCAGTTGATTTTTGTTCAATTGAAAAAATTAAATAAAAAAGTTCTCTCAACTTTTGGGAAGTAAGTAAAACTCAAAAAAGCCCATGCAAAAAAATTAACAAAATATAATTGTAGTAATAGGAGTACTTATTGTGTAAATAATTAGTAAAACTTTTTGACATTATTACAAAGGGCACTTTTTAAAAGTGTACTTAAGTGTGTTAAGAAACAGTCATGAAAGTATACTCTCTTTAAGTACACTTAAGTGGTCTTTTACTTAATTAATATTATATTATCTGCAAAGACAAGTCTTTAAAAAACTATACATTTATGACTACAGTCAATATAATTAAGCAAACTTCTTTTTCACAAGGGTTGAAAGGTATGTTTATAACTTTACACAGACAAGGTTAGCATACTAATATTAAGTATATAATATTAACTCAAGGTTAACTGTTAGTAAATGTTAGTATACCTTGTACGGTCTGGAAGTACGATTTCAATGGTGACTGTCGACCTTTCTGGTTAGTCTTGTGCTCTGGTGAGAATATTAAAAAACACTGTAAAAATATTTTTTTGATTTTAGTAAACTAAACTTAAATTACTTTGTTTACCTAATAGATTTGTCCATTGACAAAAAAAAAATTCTTAATCTCAAAAGTATCTCAACTTTTGGGAAGTAAGTAAAACTCAAAAAGCCCATGTAAAAAATAAACAAAATATAGTTATTTTAGTTGTACAGTGAAGTATTACAGTATTACAGTCAAAAATGAAATAATATTGCTAGGCAATAGTAATTTATATGATGCACAACACTTCCACCAGGCCATTTATGTAATATGTAACTTGATCTACAGGTGAACATGGCCTGACTCAGAGGGGGTGGCCTTGTGCTAATGAGCTCTTCTCTGCTTTCTTATGGAACAGGTTTAGCCATTACAGAGCCTGTGTTCACCACATTCACTCACCTCCATTGGTCAGCATGCTCTCCAGGAGTTTTCCACTGAACTCTTCCATCACCTCACCCAAACACTGAGACGTCTGACGCATCACACTGTGTTATAGAGGTGAATTGTTGGTTACACTTTGTAATAGGAATCTATTAGTTAAGGCACAAGGTATCATGAATTAACAAGTTTTACAGCATTTATCAATATTGTTAATTTATAAACCGTTGTGGAAAATAAGTGTGCTTAACTGTATTGAATGTGCACGTAGTGTACTTCAGATCTTAAAAGTATATTTTTTAACAAAACTTTCTGATAATATAATATTAATGAAATAAAAGGCCCTTTAAGTGTCACATTTTGAGTTTGTTTTTGTCATGTTTATTGTTTGTATTTGTAAGAGACTACTGTATCAGGGAAACAGGTCTATTTAGCTCAAATGAATGAATGAATTCATTAATTTTGAAAAAGTCAGATTTTACGGCCGAGCAAATGACTCGTCCAGCATTCATTTGAACGGGCCGTAACTATCAACCCTGCAGCGGATATTAATATCCACCCAGTAGTGAAACACTACAATAGCCAGGTAACTTAGATCAGCAGTTTAAGACATTCAATTCATAAGCACATAACACAAGAACACTTATCTTTAGAAATAAACAAAACTTTATTGATTACTCTAACACGTAAAACTAATATCTAACACAAACACACGCACACACACATTCACACACGTTGCAGAAAGGAAGAAAGTGAGGAAAGAATACGTTTTAAGAGAGTGAAATTATGAAATCCCAAGTTTCTAGCAATAAATGCATTTACAACATGACCTGAACGAAACACCAATCATTAATTTAACCCTCCTATCGTTGCTTATTAAATTTGATATCAATTGCACCAGTTCAGTTTAGAATCTGGAGGTAACTTGCGTTTGTGTCTAGTGTCGTCTTTGAATGGGGATTCCCTTTTTCTTTGGTCCTGGCTGCAGGGGTTCCCCGGTTCTTCGATTCTCTGAAGGTCTTGTTGTGTCTTTTGACCGACGTCACGGGAAGCAATCACGTGGCGTGTTGGCTGCTAGATGGAGAGTCTCGTGGGCGGTGTTCGAAGTTGAAGCGCGCTCGCTGTAGATTCGTCGAGAGAAACTTTGCGGCGAAACTTAACTTAGAACACGAGACTCAACGGAAAAAAAATAAACTTAAGTAAAAGAAAGGAAAGTGAGAGAAGAGTTTTAGATGGCTTGAATGAAATTAACCCATTTCTCAGATCTTGGTCTGCCTCGATCGTCTGATCGTCTATTTCTCCTTTAGACTGACTTGAACATTATTGAACTGATTTTCTTCTTCAACTGCCTTCAACTGACTCCTTTGTTCGTGTTCTGCAGTTTATGTGTAACACGGTTTCTGTGAGTTTTTCCTTTGTTTCACCCACTAGTGCTGAGATCCTGAGGATTTTTTATGGGCGTTAGTTAGGGATTAGTTTCTAGATGGGTGAAGGGCAGAAAACCGCAGGTGGACCAATGAGAAGTCCTGTCCTTCCTGGGCTTGGTACCACAGGTGGTTTTCTTGGCCTCTAAGAGATGTCTGGCATCTTTATCTGATGGCGTTGGACAGTTTGTTTGTGTTAGTCCACCAAGATCCCATCAAAATGTAGCAAACCTTTGTCCACTGTTATGGGCAGAGAGGGGCCCGGCCATAAACTGGCCCTGGAATGTTGAGTTGGGTTTTGTGTGGAATTATGTTTGAACGAATCATCTGGAAGATTCATTTGTGTCTGCTCCCACAATTCCTACATATTTCTGTTTGATGTATGTTTGTGGTTGTGTTTCCTCTTATTCTCCAGTGTAATGTTTTGATTCTTGGATTAAAGTCCTATTTCATTATCTTCATTGTCATGCGTTTTCATTACAGCCACCGACCGTGACAGAATGCAAGACCCAAATAAGATGATTTCAGCAGGAGTTTTTCTTGTACCTGAAGATATCATGTGCACTGTCTAGAATGGCTGCAGTATTGAGATGTATGTGGAGGAATGTACAGTATATAGTACTACCATTTAGTAACCTGGGATGACCAATATCTGATGGATTTGTTTTGGAGTGGACTGGACAACTACTCTGCCTCCTGGCTACTAGTATGCAGAACATTTCCCTGCAGCAATATTTGGATATGGTACTTTGGATGTGTGACTCCCCTGTGGTGACATCTCATCTGCTTCAGATTCTGCTCCAGCCCCTGAGACCACTCCAGAGTCCGCTCCAGTGTGTGAAATAGTAATCTGTTCCAAAGACCAAATACTGTTCCAAATTCCCTTAGTCCATTCCAAAGACTGAAATTCCCAAGTCCGTTCCAGAGACCGAAATTCCAGACTCCGTTCCAAAGACTGAAATTCCAGAGTCTGTTCCAAAGACTGAAATTTGCTGAGTCCGATCCAAATATTGAAATCTTTGAGTCCATTCCAGTGATTGAAATCTTCGAGTCCATTCCAGTGAGTGGAATTCCAAAGTCCATTCCAGTGAGTGAAATCCCCAAATTCGTTCCAGTGAGTGAAATCCCGAAATTCGTTCCAGTGTGTGAAATCATAGAGTTTGTTCCAAAGACTGAAATTCCAGAGTCTGTTCCAAAGACTGAAATTCCTGAGTCCGATCCAAATATTGAAATCTACAAGCCCATTCCAGTGATTGAAATCTTCGAGTCCGTTCCAGTGAGTGAAGTCCCCAAATTCGTTCCAGTAAATTAAATCCCTAAATTCTTTCCAGTGTGTGAAATAGAGTCTGTTCCAAAGACTGAAATTCCAGAGTCCGTTCCAAAGATTGACATTCCCGAGTTCATTCCAAAGATTTAAATCTTCGAATCCATTCCAGTGAGTGAAATTCCCAAGTCCATTCCAGTGAGTAAAATCACCAAGCCAGTGAGTGAAATCAGGGGTGTTCCAGAGAGTGAAATCCCCGAATTTGTTCCAGAGTCTGTATCACAGTCCAGTGTCGGCTCCTGCCCCCAGAGGTCGATTAAGAGTCCACTCCAGTTCACAACACCATAAAATTTGGGGGGGGTGGGTGGGCTATACGTCCCCGGCCATAGTGGCTGAGCCATGCTCCCGAGGCCGATTCTCCCTGGCTTCCTGAGTTACCGGTGCCTCCCTGGTTCCCTGTATTGTTGGTACCGCCCTGGATGCTTCCTCTCCTGCCTAAAACACCCCTTTGTCAGCCTCCAGGGCACTCACCCTCCCACCCCTATGGACTTATATGATGTGAGGACGTGCTTTCCGGGAGGGGGGTGTACTGTCATATTTTTATTACGGTTTTTCATGTTTATTGTTTGACTTTCTGTTTGATGTCAGTATGTTCGTGGTTGTGTTTCCTCCGTGTTATCCTCCGGTTTAATGTTTTAATTCTTGGATTGAAGACATATTTTAGTGTCTTCATCATTGTGCACTTTCTTTACAGCCACAGACTGTGACATTAATACACTTAAGTACACTTTTTAAAAGTACACAAATTAAAATGTCAAATTAAAGTTTTTATGCTAAAGTACATTTTTAATCATTGTTTTAGCAATCTTTTGTCATGCTTTAAATTACTTGATTATCATTTTAACTGTAGTGTGCTATTCAATATTACATTTAAAGTGATTTACAGTTCAAGCATTTTAAGTACATTTTTAATGTACTAAATTGCAACTTCATTATTACAAATGTGTAATTACATATATATTTTAACACAGAAATTTCAATAGAAATTACATTAAAATATATTTTAGTTTACCACAAATGCTTATCTGTACATTCAGCACTTTAACCGTAACTGAACGTAAACAAGATAATTCTTGTTAAGTATATGAATAAGTACTATTTTTTGCAAGTATAATAAAGTGTACTTCTTGCTTTGTTTTTTTTTAAACATTAAAAATATAGCATAAATATATCAAGATAATGTGGACAGTTCAAACTGTTTGAACCCTTTAGCATAAAATTTCCATTCATCTTACAGTGGCAAAAATATCTCTCAGTCAGGATAATGATAATGAAGCATTGCCACCATTCACACTTAGAACTGTGACCCCAAAGTTCAACCTAGCACCTGAACTCAGTGTAACCTTGTCTGGAAGTCATATGAATGGATATCGTAGACTGAAAGAGAGAAAGGAGAAAAGGAGAGGGCAGTTTCCACAACACATAAACATTGCAGCTGAGACAGGAAGATTCATGTCAGCTGGCACCTGAAACTGGACTCGGCTGGATTGAGTGACTCAGTGATAATTGTGTTACAGCAGCTCGAGAGTTTCCCCACAATACACGTGCTATAGAATACATCAGTCCGATCTAGTAAGTTCCTTATTGGTAATGTAGAAACAAGTTATGATAATGTGACGAAGGACCCACAAAACCCACAAACTAACCGTTTTGTATTGTGTACGGTTGTTTGTAAACAAATTGTATATTTAAATAGTGTTAACTTTGTTTGAAAAAAGACATGAAAAATGGTCTTTGGTACCTTTACAGTGCTTATCTAAAATATTAAAATCATTTTAAGGTCTCAACTTTAAATTAGAATATTAAATGGCTCTGAAAGAAATACATTTCAGATACATTTTGAAGTAAAACCACAAACATAATATAACACCATACACTTACAACAAGGTCTACATCTCTACGCTGTCTATAAAAACACTGCTGCTCAGCAGCAGGTAATTTTACCATACCTGACAAAAGTGATAACATTAGATGATTATGAATGTCCTAAAGCCAATTCCATGATTTTTAATCATAGAATTTAATTTATTATTTTAATTTCTCCTCCCCCCATATGTTGGTGTGATGGACCCTGATCTTCAAGCAGAATAAACTGGATGAAATATTCTGAATGATATCAATCTGCAATTCTTACTTGTGATGCAGCCTGAATTAAACCACACCATGTTTGCTGATCTGGACAGAGGAGAACTGGCCCCCCAACTGAGCCTGCTTTCTCCCAAGGATTTTTTTCAGGCTCAGCTGAGCTCCTTTGTTCCTCCGGCTCCACCTCGGTCAGGCATCACCCTGGTTGCGCCATGGACTTCCGGGGCTCTGGCTAAGCCTCGTCCCCTTCCACCCCTTCAGCTCCATCGGGCTCCCCTTCCCTCTGGATCCTCCATTGTCCTCACTCCCACTGGCTCTGCTCTGGTCTGCGGCTTCGCCTTGGCCCTCTAGTCTAGCTGTGTCACCCATCACCAGTGGTCGGCGGGACAGGAGGATGAAGGCCGGGGCGGGAGATAGTCAGTCCGTCCCCATCACCAGTGGTTGGTGGGACAGTAGGATGAAGGCCGGGGCGGGAGATAGTCAGTCCGGCCCCATCACCAGTGGTTGGTGGGACAGGAGGATGAAGGCCGGGGCGGGAGATAGTCAGTCCGGCCCCATCACCAGTTTTTGGCAGGACAGGAGGATGAAGGCCGGGGCGGGAGATAGTCAGTCCGGCCCCATCACCAGTGGTCGGCGGGACAGGAGCATGAAGGCCGGGGCGGGAGATAGTCAGTCGGGCCCCATCACCAGTGGTCGGTGGGACAGGAGGATGAAGGCCGGGGCGGGAGATAGTCAGTTTGGCCCCATCACCAGTTGTTGGCGAGATGAAAGGATGAAGGCAGGGGTGTGAGATAGTCGGTCCGGCCCATCACCAGTTGTTGGCGGGACGGGAGGATGAAGGCAGGGGTGGGAGATCCTCCTGGTGATCCTCAGCATCAAGGTGGCTCTTCACAAAATTAATCCACCTCTTCTTGATGATATAATTTTTAGGAAATTTAAATAAGGAGACCTGTTTTGTAAATTATCGCAAGCAGGTAATATGGATTTACGTGACATAACTGGCGACTGAGCGGGCGAACCACTGATGCTAATGCGCTCTAGTTATTATAGTGTTAGGGGAGGGGCCATGCTCATGCCCCGCCTAAAAAATCCTGAACATGGTGAAATACTATTTAACGGTCTAACTCCACAATTCAGTACTACATAGTTCACAGTCTTTGTAACGTGTTTTCAGCAATACATTTCTAACATTTATAATGTGTTTAGAACCAAATCTCTGAATTGCCTTTACACAGACTTTAAGAGTGCTGCAACTAGATCCACCTCTCACTTCTCCTTTCTTGCCTTGGCTGCACCTTAACAGATAAATAGTGACAACTGATATTTATATGCATTTTGTGCAAGTAGTCTGCTATACTGGTATAAAGATCTCGTTGTTTTAGATTACCTATTTTTTTATCTTGTTTTTTGGCCATATAAATATCCACAACTACACCAAATTGCATAGTTTTGCTCAGTTTGGGCCTCTGAATAAAAGGCCTGATCTATCAAATATGATACTTAAAAAAGCATATGCATTTGTATATATATAATTTATTTAAAGGTTCAATAAACTGTTCCCTTTAAAAAAAAATGTATATGTATAAATGTATTTTTAAAGCGACAGTGCTTACCCCTCTGTATAGGAGTCCAGTCGGGACAGGTCATCAGAAACCCCCAGCAGCACATCTAGCGTTCCTATCTTCATAATCATCAGAGCAAAGAGTTACACAACCTACATCAACTGCATTATAGACAAGTTAAACATAACAAAGTATTTGGTTTATCTGCCTCTCATATGTTGAGGTTTTTCCAGTAGTTTAGAACCTGAGAGCCCATTTTACTGCATGGTCCCCCAGAAATGTATAAAAAATTGTGAGAGGTCAAACATTTAGCCAATATAAGGTTGAACCATCTGAAGCTAAAATTTCCATTCTGAAAGATACATTTCACTGAAGCAGGCAATCTAACACCTGTAATGATTCATAGACTGACCAATAGCACCTGACTCACTGGTAAGCTCTTTTTGTTTCCAATAATTCATATGGAACAAATTAGTCACTATCTAGAGTCATGTTGCTATCACACTGTTGGTAAACAGAACTCATGCTTTCCATTATCATATTCTATCAACCTCTGTTAAAGGATTAATTCACCTAAAAATGAAAATTATTATCCTAATTATTTACTCACTCCCAGGTCATCCAAGATTTTTTTTTCTTCAGCCGTAGTCCATTTTTGACAGTCCAAAATCCATATTTAGGCAGCTTCAAAAGGGCTCCACATGACCCCAAACAAACACATAAGGGTCTTCACTAGCAAAAATCCATTTTCAGAAAAAAAAAAATTATTCTGAAAATGACTAATGGTCTCACTAGAGAAGAACCTTAATCATTGTGTGGAGCCCTTTAGAGCTGCCTAAATATGGATTTTGAGCCGTCAAATTCTGGCTCATCAGGCATGGGTTTGAGGAGGTACTGCCTTTTGAAATCCTAACAATGGGAGACACTGTTGTACATTGTAAGTGTTTGGGAAACCTGCTTGGAAATAATCCATATTTTCGAAGCAGAAACATACATACAGAACATAGTTCCAGTGAAGCAGAAATTGCAAGCTTCAGTTCAACCAAAACATTTAAATTCTGTAATTGTTTACTCACCCTCATGTTGTTCCAAAACTCTACTTAATTTCTTCTGTAGAACATAAAAGAAGATATTCTGAGAAATGTCTCAGTCAGTGCTTTTTGTTCAAGTCACTGGGCACCGAAAATACACTGGGCACTTCAAAATAAATTATTTGGTGTTCCACAGAAGAAATGAAGTCAGGTTTCGAACGACATGAGGGTGAGTAAATGATTACAGAAGTTTAATTTTGGGTCGAACTTTTAGGGTGAAATCTGTATCTAAGAATCAAAGGCTCATTTACGTGTTCATTACGGTAATATGTTTACTTCATTCAATGTTCAAAAAATTCATTATTTTTCTTATTTATATTCTTGCAGCACCTGTTTTAACCCTGTCTCTGAACGCTCTGTTTTAGGCTGCATCCAAAATTACATACTTCCCTACTATATAGTAGACGACAAACAGTATGCGTCAAGAGTAGTATACACTCACCTAAAGGATTATTAGGAACACCTGTTCAATTTCTCATTAATGCAATTATCTAATCAACCAATCACATGGCAGTTGCTTCAATGCATTTAGGGGTGTGGTCCTGGTCAAGACAATCTCCTGAACTCCAAACTGAATGTCAGAATGGGAAAGAAAGGTGATTTAAGCAATTTTGAGCGTGGCATGGTTGTTGGTGCCAGACGGGCCGGTCTGAGTATTTCACAATCTGCTCAGTTACTGGGATTTTCACGCACAACCATTTCTAGAGTTTACAAAGAATGGTGTGAAAAGGGAAAAACATCCAGTATGCGGCAGTCCTGTGGGCGAAAATGCCTTGTTGATGCTAGAGGTCAGAGGAGAATGGGCCGACTGATTCAAGCTGATAGAAGAGCAACTTTGACTGAAATAACCACTCGTTACAACCGAGGTATGCAGCAAAGCATTTGTGAAGCCACAACACGCACAACCTTGAGGCGGATGGGCTACAACAGCAGAAGACCCCACCGGGTACCACTCATCTCCACTACAAAAAGGAAAAAGAGGCTACAATTTGCACGAGCTCACCAAAATTGGACAGTTGAAGACTGGAAAAATGTTGCCTGGTCTGATGAGTCTCGATTTCTGTTGAGACATTCAGATGGTAGAGTCAGAATTTGGCGTAAACAGAATGAGAACATGGATCCATCATGCCTTGTTACCACTGTGCAGGCTGGTGGTGGTGGTGTAATGGTGTGGGGGATGTTTTCTTGGCACACTTTAGGCCCCTTAGTGCGAATTGGGCATCGTTTAAATGCCACGGCCTGCCTGAGCATTGTTTCTGACCATGTCCATCCCTTTATGACCACCATGTACCCATCCTCTGATGGCTACTTCCAGCAGGATAATGCACCATGTCACAAAGCTCGAATCATTTCAAATTGGTTTCTTGAACATGACAATGAGTTCACTGTACTAAAATGGCCCCCACAGTCACCAGATCTCAGCATCTTTGGGATGTGGTGGAACGGGAGCTTCGTGCCCTGGATGTGCATCCCACAAATCTCCATCAACTGCAAGATGCTATCCTATCAATATGGGCCAACATTTCTAAAGAATGCTTTCAGCACCTTGTTGAATCAATGCCACGTAGAATTAAGGCAGTTCTGAAGGCGAAAGGGGGTCAAACACAGTATTAGTATGGTGTTCCTAATAATCCTTTAGGAGAGTGTATGTCCGAATTCACTCATAGAGTAACGCGCATACAATGGACACTTTACTATCCCATGAGGCCACAGGAGAGGATTTGTGACTGGCAGTGAGGCGACGCAACTGACCCTGATAGAACATACTTTTTTTAGTGGTCGCAAAATAATTATTTATTCAAAATATGTACCTACTTAGAGAGTATGCGATTTGGGATGCAGCCTTAGTTTCGGTTTCTTTAAAAACCCACCTTCTGAAAAGCGCAGTCTGCGCTGATTGGTCAGCTGTGCCCAGTCTTTTGTGATTGGTCTACCTTAGAGCATGTGTCGGAAATGTAACGCCCCTTACCATATATAATACCATATGATACTTAGGCACTGTACTATTACTTGGGTGGGAATTATTTAAATGAGAAATATTGTGACATGTTTGTTCCTGGAAGACTAAAATCGACGCATTTCAAACATGTAAAAAAGCATAATAAGACCCCTTTAAAATCATTTAAAGTCAGTTAAGTTGATATTTAAAAAAATGGAAAGTTCTATGACAGACAGGAAGTGACATCATTTGGATTCTATAACGTGCCCTTCAAGTGGAGTCGGAATATGAGTTCCGAGCACATGAATGACTGAGCCAAGTCGAATTTACGAGTGGGAAACTCGGAAACTCGGAATACACTAGTTGTCATGTTGTGATGTTGGAAGGGGCATGAAGATTTAAAATATGTCGAAAACACGGGTCAATAATATGGATAACATAATATAATATATCTATAATCTATATATAGAGATCAGTGAGCAGACGGCTTGCTTCATATAACAAAAACATTTAGTTGTGAACTTGTGATACAACTTGTGATAAATAAGTGAATAATGAATAATCTTTTTGAATTCAGATGTAGTTATTTGTTCACAATAAAGTTATTTTGCTTTGAATTGAGTGCCTGTGCCTGTCCCAGGTCCATAAGAACATGATCTCAATCCATTTTCTCAATTTTACACAAATAATAGTTTTGACTGCATCCATCAAGCTCAGCCATTTAACATTGTTTTCAAAGTATTTGTAATGAAATAATTTATAACAGTTTACATTTATCTGTATATAAACTATATTCAGACATTTTAGGAGCAGCGTTAAAACCCATTTAAGCCCACCAGCAACTATAGTTGCCACAGTGTATAGTTGTCATTTTCCCTTTGTAAGTATTTTTCTAGATGTTATCCATGTTTTATGTCTCAATGACATGCAAGCAAACAACCAAATAAAGGATTTCAAGAAGGAAAAAAAAAGGTATTCACTTCCTTCCTGTCACATGAGGCTGCCTACTTCCAGGAAGCATGGCAAAGGCAAAACCTCCCAAAGAAAGTTCATTTTCATGTTACTAATAAGTATTTTTTGTTGACATATATATATCTACATAATCATGAAGGTCTCTAGAATCATCCAAACAAAACAAATCTTACAAGAGATCCATAGTTTTTTGTATACTTAGTCAAACGTCGAAGCGACAACTATAGTTGCCGGTGGGCAAATGACTTGTAAGTACATATATCATGGGGAAATGGGGTATACTGTGTTAATAGGTTAATAAATCAAGATTTTTGGTCTTGTTTAGGGCTTTTTGCATTCATAATATCCCACCTAAAACATAACTTAACCCTTTAACTAACATCTCTACTGTACAATAGACCTTAATTCGATAGGGAAAAATATCATATTTTATGATATTATGTCTTGTAAGGGCCAAAATATTGAGGGCCCTTCATCCAGTTTGGATGCGTTTCATTCTAATCGGTCAAGGACCCTAATTCATTTTATGACTAGTAGCTTATGATTCCATTATAATGTGGAAATTCAGACAAGTAATGAGTTTACATTTACATTATTATATGAAATCACCTACTACAGTCAGCCATTGAATACTATGGGACTATTTTGTTATTTTTTTTGTTTTTTTTTGTTATATAGATGTATTTTTTTCTTCATTCTATTTATTTTTATTTAACTTTTTGATACACAATGCCTTGTTGGGGCAACTTAATGGCTGCACTTTGTTCCACCACTTTAAGACAAATGCATTTGTTGTGTTTTCATATTCAAAAGATTATAATACAGATGCAGCTTTTTTGAGTTTGCATCGAATGTTCTTCGACTTTTATACATAATAGATTTGTTTATTAATAAAGATTGATCTATTGAAAGCAGTTATTTTGAGTTAGATTCCTCCTATTAAAATTTTACATTGAAGTGGTGCATACAACATATTTGCCCACCAGCAACTATAGTTGCCGCACATTCAAATACGATTTTCAAGAAAAGAAAAAAAAATCTGGGGAAAATAAATGCAGAACATGTTCACATAGGCACATATGCATGAAACCATTTAGAAACATTTGGGCACAAATGGGTTAAAATAATGACAAACCTCATGAAAAGAACACAGCTCCTTTCATGTTTAGTTTGAACAGTTTCTGAAGTTTAAAGGGGTCCTATAATGCCCCTTTTTACAAGATGTAAAATAAGTCTCTTTGTCCCCAGAGTGTGTATGTCTGCGTGTATGAGTGTGTAAGTTTTAGCTCAAAATACCCCACAGATAATTTTTATAGCATGTTAAAATTGTCACTTTTTGAGGGTGAGCAAAAACACGCCGTGTTTGTATGCCCCTTTAAATTCAAATGAGCTGCTGCTCCGGCCCCCTTTCAAGAAGAGGGCGGAGCTTCAAGAGCTCGTGTTAACAGTTCCGATTACCACACACAGACATGCACTGAAAATATCAGAAACTGTTCAGCCTTTTATGTTTAAACCAGAGTCGGACAATGATGGAGAGACTCAAGAAGAAGTGACAACATGTAGAATGAGACAGGACGTTTCTGGTTAGTTGATGAATTTATGTAGCTTGATCTTCAAGTCATTGATTAGCATATTCTGTCATGATAATCTATAAACCGCTGGTGTGGGAACTGTTGTAAGATCCTTCAGAGCCAGAGAATATCTGCTGCATGAAGATATAACAGGTATAGTTTAGTTTAATTACGGTTATAACTTATGTTGTCATCTTTCTTTTATGATAAGCTTCCTCTTCTCAACATGGCCTTTGTTGCATGTTTCCGGGGGCGGGGTTTATGTACATTTTTGGGTTTGTGATAATAATAAGCTTGTTGTAGTCCCTACCAGCCGTTTGTTGTAGTCCTTAAAAAGCGATTTCTGTAAAAGTAAATATCTCCCTTTGCTTTAAACACACTAACAACACTACACACTAGCTAAAGTTAAAAAAGTGAAATCATAATCAACCACCCCTTTAAGCACCTCCTTTACTGACTCTTGATTGTGAAAGAAATAAAAACTTTTTGTTTAGAACTTCAAGCCCTATTTTGTACTCTATTCATGGAAAGTGTCTAAGAATAAATCTGTTTAGTTTGTTTGTTCATTGTTTATTCTCCATCGGGGAACTTTGGCTAACGTTCTTACAGTAACGTTAACAGAACATGCGTTCAGAGTCTTCAATAAAATTCCCAAAACGTTATCATAAAAACATTATTTATACATCAATCATGGAACATTTTTTCTTAAACCTTTTAGTTGTTTTTTAAATGTTACTTGTTTCAGGATGATTACAAAACATTTAAAAGTAATGTTCCCATAATGTCTGCAAATTCCAAAATAGAAGGTTTCCCTTTTGACGTTTTGAAAGTTCAGAGATCATTCCGAAATAACATTTTCATAACTTAAAGGGAACGTTAGCAAAACGTTCTTAGAGCATATTTTTGTTAGCTGGGATACAGCTATGAGCCTCAAACTGGCAGTGAATCATCTGAGAGATTTGAAGTTGAAGAAGAAGAGTGTTTTCTTACCTTCAGCTCTGGGACATGGAATCTGGAGCTGGTGGCCAGACCTGATTTAGCTGCGACCCGTTTGAGTTTCTCTAAAGACTGACAGCTGATTTTATCCAGAGGAACCGAAATCAACCAGAACTCCATCATGCTCGTCCTTCTCACCTGTGACAGGAGTCTGTGGCTTACAATCAGGCGAATTATGAACTCTAGTGAAGCACCTTGAGCGCTGGCTGACTGTATCATTGGTTTGCTGACTACAGTGTCTGAGAAGATCAGGTTTCTCAGACAGACGAGCACAATTCTCATGTTCTGAAGACACTAAAGTTTTATGATGAGAGTGAATGAGGTAATACCTCCTCATCAAGAGTGACTGTAGGAAATGCTCTGTGAGATCCATCTTCAGTTTTTGCAAAACTCAGTTGTGTCAAGAGTTCAAGTATTTAATATTGTCTGTTACAGTCATTTGTGAAGAATGTTGCATACATTGATAAAGAAATCCCATCACTTATAATACAGCACATTCAGCACACCAATTACCAAATTATTTGTTTATATTCAATTAATAATATTTCATTACATTGTTACACAAGGCCTACAAGTTCACCCTGCATGTTAGAACAAATAATAAGCAATCCATGATTCTCACTTACCTAGTTTGTTATGTTTCCTGTGTATTTTGCACTGGCAGGTGTCAGATAAAACAATGAATGAAGATAAGTATGAATTAAATTAAATGAATAAATGAAGTATATGTACTTCATGTGATGCATGTGAGGTAAGGCAGACAGTGAGTTACTGTTATGTAAACCGATCATTGTGAGAGAACAGGTGTTGTGTGCAAACACTACCATACAATGAGAGACACACGCTCTTCTCACATTGCATACAATACAATTTGATTCCTGTCACGTCATTTAAAGGGGACCTATTATGCAAAATTCACTTTTATAAGGGTTTGAACAGATGTGTGTCCACAGTGTGTGTGTAAACAACCAGCGTATATCGTACAAATCCACCCAATACTTTTTTTATAATCCCCATCAATCATTATTAATCTCTCATAACGCGCTGTTCCAGATTTCCCCCTACTCCTACGTAAGAGTAGGGAAACCTCACCCATGACTGTTGATGATCTGCCCTTTTAGCATAGACACACCCCTGAGTGAGAAGCACAGAGACACCATTTCTGTTTACTCGCTGTTTTCAGTGCTAGAGTATTACAATGTCTGCGCCAAAAAACATTACAAATGGATGTAGATCCAGACGCTGCGTAATATAATTGCGCTGCTGCACCCATGGTATGGCAGCAAAGTTCCTGGATTATTACGCAGGAATGAGAGTATAGTCCCTAGCCATATCAGTCTAGAAAATTGCAACTTTTCATTTTCCGTCGGTCTTAGAACACAATGTAACTATACACATCACAACATGTAAATAGGAAAATGTTGGCGTTATTTTGTCACTTATTGAGCAGTAGGCTAGCTGGAGCCGTTTACCTCCAGTCTTTGTGCTAAGCTAGGCTAGCGGTGGCTGCGTCAGACAGAGTTATGGCACGCACAGAGATAAAAATGGTATGCATGGACTTATCTAACACTAATACAGTGAATAAGTCCCAAAAAGTCGGCGTGCTCCTTTAAGTCAATTCTTAGTAGTTTTCTTGTGAGTAATTTTAAGAGGCTTGATAAATACGGGCCCAGAAGAGATATAGTTAACAATGTTTCTTGTTAAAAAAAACACACAAAAAAAAAATAGAATGCTGTTTCTCGTATCCTTTCTGGGTATATTTTATATCTACACAGGCTGGCGTTCTGCATAACATCTCTTAAAATTACCAAAATGATCTTAATGGCAGATTTATGATAAACAAATTTCGTGTGCTTAGTGACTGTGCTGAAAATATCACATTGAAATCTGCAAAAAGCATGACTTTTAAAACAATCACTGTACATGGCAGAACAGATAAAAGAGCCCTTAATACATGTACTATTATTGTAAGACTTAATCATAGTGTGTAATGTGTCATACGGTTTGTCCGTAACATAGTTTACAAATTCACCAGTGACACTAACGTGAAAGCAGACTTCATTTTCCCCGATTGGAAAGCATATTTACACTGTCTAATCATTCCCTATCCCCTATATAGTGCACTGTCTGATCTTTCCCTATCCCCTATATAGTGCACTGTCTGAATCGTTCCCTATTCCCTATATAGTGCACTGTCTGATCGTTCCCTATCCCCTATATAGTGCACTGTCTGATCTTTCCCTATCCTCTATATAATGCCCTGTCTGATCGTTCCCTATCCCCTATATAGTGCACTATGTGCCATTCTCCATGTAGAAAATAGTAAATGTGTGATCAAGTGACTGATTTTAGCCGCAGCTTCAGCATCTGTTTATAATGTGGGGGGAGGGGCTTCAGATTCTAGAGAGCACTTGATTGAACAGAAAATCTGATGAAAAGCTGAAGTGCAGTAGCCTGGTCCTACCAGACTCTCTTACATTTCATTTGTACAGAGTCTGGCCACTCTCCATTGACAAGCATTAACTTCCTTGAAGACGGGTAGTCCTCTGTTGAAGTTTAAAACTATTGGATCTGCCCAAAGCCACTCTGGATCTGCCATAATAACCAATCGCTAACGTTTGGTCGTGACGTATGTCATGCGCAAACTAGCGCACAACATCAGCGTTATCGTTCACAGCCACTCCCTCTGTTCGCTGATTGGACCGCTTAAAATGTGGCCGGAGAAAACCAGCAAATATACCGCAAACCCAGACGACGCACTGAAGCGGAAGTACATAGGAGGGCGGAGCCAAGCTAGAAGTGCAGAGTGATGTCATCAAAATCATTGATCCGTATTGGCGGAAGTGAGAGACTGTAAGTTATATCTTATATATACGCTTATATCTTCTAAATGCGAATTTTGTCATTGTTTTGGAGCACACTAGCTTATAGATAATAGTAAGATTAATATATTCATACTAAAAGCCCCCCAAAAATATTTTTTTTATTTCATGGGGACTTTAATGTTGCTGGATCCCTTTATTCTGGCTTTGCCATAACAGGTCAGTTTATTTCAAAGTAGAGTACTGAATTATTAGTAGTGGATAATTGTGGCTGTATTTTTATTATTATTAAATGTTAATATTAACAATAAAATGTTACATAAAAAAAAGCCTGCGCTCGCGAACGCTAGGAACTATTGTTGCGGGATGTGTTTCCACACGAACGTCGTCCACTTTCTCCTCACTTCCTGTTGTGGATCCACGTGGGTTTTGTGCTGATTCCGGCTAACATTAGTACTTCAACTTTTACATGTTTTATGTGATATGTTTCACAGCTCTGTCTGAGCGCTTTAGAGATGCAGGTGTCTAGTGTGAATAACGTGAAGATCTATAACCTGAGTCACGGGAAATCTCTTCCGGAGGTAAAAACTCTTCTGTTTGTGTTAGTAGTTAGCAAGGTAATAATTCAGTGAACATTGTAGTGTAAAACCTCAACATTTACCAGTACTTCAGACACCAAACGTCTTCGGTCTTTGTAGTTTTACTCATTTTTACCAGTCAATTTCAGTTTAGTAATTATGATCTACAAAATAAGCCTGTAAAATAATGATATTGTTTCCCACGTTATTTATATATGCTAAGCCAGTCTATGTTTACATTCCAGACTCTTAATAAATGGGTATAGATACTAATGCTTTGGATTTATGTAATACAGTGATGTTATATATTACAGTATTATGTGTCAATGATGAAGTTTTGTTATGATGTGATGGTGCTAATATACATGTTTCATGGTATATTGTTAATTATGTGATATGTTAATTAAATTCTAATGTCATTTAAACAATTATGAATGCACTTAATGTAATGTTTACGTCTAGAACATAAAACAAAAATCTGTGCTCTTGTTTTGTTTTATCATTGTAAATTTAAATCAATATATTTATATATATATATATATACACACACACACATTACATAATACATAATATGATTAATCAATTATCAAAATAATCATTAGTTGCAGCCCTAATTATATGTTTATTTCAGTGGCTGTCTGATCGAAAGAAGCGAGTTTTACAGAAGAAGGATGTTGGTGAGCTACTTTAACATTTTATGTTAAATAATGCTGCTATAAATAATCATCTTTGTAATATGTGTTAAAATGGGTTTGAATGTGATTAAAATGTATGGCACCCTTTAATTTAGTGAAATGCACACAATTTTTTTTTGTTGGCACATTTTGGAAGGACCTGTCATATATATATATATATATATATATGACATGATGTGCGTTAGTCAATTTTATTTGTAATATGTGTGTTTTCCCTGGTGACTCAGTTTATACCTTGACAATATAACCTTTATTATTGTTAATATTATTATTAATATGTGGACAAGTGGATTTTTTTTTTTTTTAAAGAGATTTTTACTTGCCCGACCGGACAAGAAGCCTGATTAAAGTCAATAACAAAAAATAACTAGGGAATCACCAAAACGCAAGAATGATTCTGATTACATTTAGGCCGCATTTACACTGCAGGTCTTGATGCACAATTCCGATTTGGTGACTATATCCTCTTTTTTTTTTTTGACGACCCGTTTACGTCATCTTTTAAAAGCGACCCATATCCGATATCTGCATTTACACTATACACTGGCGAAACAGCCCAAGACATTCTGACCCGGAAAAGGAAGTAAAACGGCGCGATATGCAATGGACACAGACAAAATGATTATTCAATGTTTCATTCAAAGGTCAGCAAAACATTGCTCTCATAAGGTGGAGAAAAAAAGAGGAGAGCCCTTGATCGCAGTTTGTGTCCACCTGAGTTGACGTCATTCGCCTCAGTCCCTTTTTCAATGACGTACGACTCTCGTTTACTGGGGAATATCCGATTTGACCATTTACATGGCAGACGCAAATGCACGTATCCGAATCATTTCAGATTTATTACCATATATGAGTTAGGCCTGAATCCAATCTGAGGATATCGGAATTCATGCGTTTTTTTCCTGCTTATACGTTCACATGTCATATCCGATCTGTGCTACATGAGAGGCAAAAATTAGAATTGGGTCACCTGAACCATGCAATGTAAATGGGGCCTTAGTGTAAGTGGCGATTGATAGTGGATTACAGTGTATGTTTAATGATATGGCCAGCAGCCATATCACCCTGTAACCCAAGACTGGTTTCCCACTGAAGCTAAGCAGGGTTGAGCCTGGTCAGTACCTGGATGGGAGTCCAACTGGGAAAACCAGGTTGCTGCTGGAAGAGGTGTTAGTGAGGCCAGCAGGGGGTGCTCACCCTGTGGCCTGTGTGGGTCCTAACACCCCAGTATAGTGATGGGGACACTATACTGTCAAAGAGCACCGTCCTTCGGATGAGACGTTAAACCGAGGTCCTGACTCTCTGTGGTCATAAAAAATCCCAGGATGTCCTTCGGAAAAAGAGTAGGGCCCATTGACCATGGCCTTCTAATAATCCCCATATACTGATTGGCTTCATCACTCCATCTCCTCCCACCATAAGCTGGTGTGTGGTGGGCGTTCTGGCGCAATATGGCTGCCGTCGCATCATCCAGGTGGATGCTGCACATTGGTGGTGGTTGAGGAGATTCCCCCATTCTATATGTAAAGCGCTTTGAGTACCCAGAAAAAGCGTTATATAAATGTAACAAATTATTATTATTAATGTACTGACGATAACAAGGTTGCGCTGTTGAGGCTTACACTGCCTCTCGAGGAGAAATCGAAACAAATGAGTGCAGCACACAAAGAAACTCAGTTAACATACTGTGGTAAAAATTAAAAATATGTTTTTATATTTAGAACATACAGTTAAGCAACATCACGACCAAGAGTGCTGTTTTCCTGAATACCATCATGGTTGAAAATGTGACACTGATTTCATATGACAGTTTAGGGCTGCCCTCGACTAAAGATTTTTCTAGTCGACTAGTAGTCGTTCACTTAAGCCATTATTCGACTAATCAACGTTTATATTAATATGCCATAAATCATAATAATGAGCTTTTAATTGCCTATATATGATACATAGCCTAACCAGCCTTTAAACGCACGTGTAAAGCTTGCCACAGCGTACCGGCAAACGTAATGATTATGAGTGTGTCGTGGAAAAAAAAAAAGACATTTTTATAATTTATTGATAATGTTTTCTGCTGCAGAGTCAAAGATGCTGACTCGTCATCTCCGCAGTAGTGGACGTCTTTATACTGTGCGTGCAGAATTATTAAGCGCGTTGATTTTCTGATCAGGCATATTTTTACCAATTCCAAACCACATTAATCTTAATAACTATTAATTTACTATTTAATCATTTATAAGTGATATATACTTGTTCATGAAGGCTGGAAATAAAAAACACCTTATATTCAGGTGTGCAGAATTATTAGGCACATTTTCTTTTACAGATAAAATGAGCCAAAAAAGAGATTTAACTCAAGACTGAGAAGTCAAAAATTATTAAATGCCCATGAGAAGGGTACAATACTAATGTAATACTAGACATTGCAGTTAAGGCATGACAGTGAAATGCTCATTGGGTCAGACAAAAACAGGTGGCGAAGAAAAGATTTAAATTGATATATTAGTTCTAGCTGTCCCTTATATTTCTCTTGCTAAAAATTGGCACAGCTTTCCTCACTCTTATACTCTCTCCTGTTGAGCATTAAAAAAAGACGTGGCTTTATTTGTGTCTTTGATAGACATCCAGAGGAGGATCGAGCTCATCCAGGATTTTGAGATGCCCACTGTCTGCACCTCCATCAAAGTGTCACGAGATGGCCAGTTCATTTTAGCTGCAGGTCTGTATCTTTACTGCCTACATATGCTTTTATGTGATGAATATATAGTGGGAACTGATCAATGATCAATGCAATCTTTTTGCATGCTTTTAGGCACGTACAAACCTAGAATCCGATGCTATGACACTTACCAGTTGTCTCTGAAGTTCGAGAGGTGCCTGGACTCTGATGGTAAGTGCTATAACTGTTTAATGCATGCAAATCTGTTGTCACCGGCCAATCAGCATCCAGGGTCAGAATTCTCCATTTGAATAACTGCTAGTTGTAGTGGTTTTGGTTTTGGGTGATGGTCTCTTTAATAAAAGCCCAGTGCACTGGATAACAGTAACACTGATTAATATTTAATAAGACTGTCCACGCACAAACAACGTGAGCTCTAATTAATGTGTGGCTGATTACATAACACAACAGATGATCGTTAAAGCTGCTGCTTGATGATGACGTTGGTTTTATTCCCCTAACAGTGGTGGCGTTTGACATCCTATCAGACGACTACTCTAAGGTAAAACCCAAATGGTCTTTATATGCCTGTGTGTCTCTTTCTGTTTGTCTGCTGTTTATGTGATGGTTGGCATTACTCGTCCAGAGACCAGCATATCCTTTAAAAGTGTCAAATTGTCAAAGTCGGCATGAAACGGACATTGCGCTTTTCTTGCCTATTGTGCCGTATTTATTAGTAAAACGGCTTCTGGAACAAGAGCAAATGTAGGGCGGGGCTTGATTTTGTCTGTGGGGGGGGTTGATTGGATGGTTGTGGTTTGCTATTGGTGGATCTCATGTGAGTGACAGGTTGCCCCGCCCTCGTCATCAGAGAAGAGAAGAGATAAGCTGCAAGAGGGAGGGGAAGTTATTCTGATTCAAGATTACAAGGCACATGAATTTAAAATAATAGTGATCTGCACAGATGAATCATCTGTAATAAATACTGCAATATTCCATAAATAAGAATTGTCAATTTTGATGTTCATGGTGACTTTGAACCTTAGAGTCCTAAATATATAATATCTAAAAATATCTCAAATGGTATAACACAAGTCTTAATTATCATTTAGAGATGGAATATAGCGATATGGCTTAATGTGCGTAGCTTAAGAATTTAATTATAAATGTTACATAAATAGGGCTGTGAAACAATTAATCGCATCCAAAATAAAAGTTTGTGTTTACATAATATAGGCTATGTGTGTGTACTGTGTATAATTATGTATATTTGAATACACACACATACATATTTAATAAATATTTGCATGTATATACTATTTACATATTATATAATGCATTATGCATAAAATCTTTCTTTCTTAAAAGATTATCTTAAGGTCACCATGAAATCAAGTTTGACCATTCTTATATTTTATGGAATATTGCAGTATTTATTATAAATAGTTTATGCAGATAATTTATTTTAAAATTCATATTACTGGTAATCTTAAATCAGAATAACTTCCCCTCCCTCTTGCAGCTCATCTCTTCTCTTCTCTGATGACGAGGGCGGGGCAACCTGTCACTCACATGAGATCCACCAATAGCAAACCACAACCATCCACTCAACCCCCCACAGACAAAATCAAGCCCCGCCCTACATTTGTTCTTGTTCCAGAAGCGTTTCACTTGGATAGATGTCACAATAGGGAAGAAGAGACGAGTGCAACGTCCGTTTCATATGGAAGTAAAATAATGCCAAATGTTTTTGAAACAAAAAACCTTGTTGAATTGCACTACTTGCATTTAACCATGCTTGCATTTTAAAGCATTGTATTTTTAGGGCTTGCATTTTTATGGACTGAAATTCAACATGGTGGTATATTTAAGATGTGAATATTTCAATTCAAAACATTTCACACACATCCATATTCACCTCTCAGATTTCACTTCCAAAATATTCATTGTGTTTAAAAATATTACAACCTATAATATTCAACAGGCAATTTTCGGTCCATTTTAATTCGCTTCCACAAATTCAGTGGTTCAAATTCGACAGAAAATTCAACAGTTCACACCCGGGAACTGCAGGAATAGCAGTAGATTACCGAGCATAATCTCCATCTACTGTTAGTCGACCTCACCAGCAGGTGGTGCAAGCGGCTGTTGACGAAGACCAGAGCAATGTGTAGAGAGAGTCATTCATTCATTACATGGATTTACAGAAATGGAGCAAGCGATACATATTTGTGATGATTATCAGGGCCAGTATATATATGGAAAAGCTGATAAAGACACAAAAGCAGTGTTTACATTTAAGTCTTCACGGTTACTTTTGTACATGTAAGCAGCTTTCTCTACCGTGAACGAGATTATAATGTTATTCCCCGATGCTGACGTACATATCAAACGTTACATCTGAGGTAGACATATATTTCTCTCGGTTGTTTAGTTTCCTCAAGTGTTTTTCTTACGTTTCCCAGTGATATACTGGCATAAAGTTGGCTTGACAATGACATTGGACGATAGTCGCATATTTAGGGACCATCACTAAAGTTACATACGACATGTGTATAAGGTGTGCAATGTAAAAGGTGTGCATCATGCCTGACACCTTCTTGATCACTTTACCGTTGGTTATATGACTGTAAGTCATTCTCTTTAAATGCTAGTGAAGTTAGAAACGTGTATACACAACATGTAATATGTAACTTTAGAGACGGTCCCTAAATGTGCAGTAGAGAAAGCTGCTTACATGTACAAAAGTAACCGTGAAGACTTAAATGTAAACACTGCTTTTGTGTCTTTATCAGCTTTTCCATATATATACTGGCCCTGATAATCATCACAAATATGTATCGCTTGCTCCATTTCTGTAAATCCATGTAATGAATGAATGACTCTCTCTACACATTGCTCTGGTCTTCGTCAACAGCCGCTTGCACCACCTGCTGGTGAGGTCGACTAACAGTAGATGGAGATTATGCTCGGTAATCTACTGCTATTCCTGCAGTTCCCGGGTGTGAACTGTTGAATTTTCTGTCGAATTTGAACCACTGAATTTGTGGAAGCGAATGAAAATGGACCGAAAATTGCCTGTTGAATATTATAGGTTGTAATATTTTTAAACACAATGAATATTTTGGAAGTGAAATCTGAGAGGTGAATATGGATTATTGAATTTTTAATACTGAAAATGTGTGTGAAATCTTTTGAATTGAAATATTCACATCTTAAATATACAACTGTTGAATTTCAGTCCATAAAAATGCAAGTCCTAAAAATACAATGCTTTAAAATGCAAGCATGGTAGTGCAATTCAAAATGTTTCAAATGTTTCAAAAACATTTGGCATTATTTTACTTCCATAGTTTCATGCCGACTTTAAATTAGATTCTTTTTTTTTTTAACTCTGCAGAAACCCTGTCATCGTGAGGTGTGAGAGTTTGTGTTGTGGATGTGACAAATTTGGACTTACTAAATAGAAAAACAAATGTAACGTGATTTCTGATGGATCCATTTAGTCTTTTTTTTTGTGTGTCATAGCTGGTGTTTCTGCATATGGACCGTCATGTGGAATTCCACTCTCAGCACGGTCATTACTATAAGACCCGCATCCCAAAGTTTGGCCGAGATTTCTCCTACCACTACCCTTCCTGTGATCTCTACTTTGTTGGTGCCAGGTAAGAGGACACAATGAAAGCTGAGCCTATTCACACCAAGAGCAAATATACAGCTGTGGTCAGAATTATTGGCCCCCTTGATAAATATAATCAAATATGGCTGTAAAAATAAATCTGCATTATTTATCCTTTTGATTTTTCATTCAAAAAATTCAGAAAAAACTAACCTTTCATTGAAGTAAAATCATTGAAACTGGGGGGTTGAACACATTATGAAATAAATGTTTTTCTCTAAAACACGTTGGACACAATTATTGGCACCCCTAGAATTTTTTTTATGAGTAAAATATCTCTAAAGTATATTCCCATTAATAGTTGCATTTTTTTTTTAGCACACCAGGGTGACTAGGAACATGAAATTGTCCAGCTATGACGTCTTGTTCCACAGGAGTATAAATATGAGGAAACACAAAGGCCAAATTCCCTGAATCATCACAATGAGTAAAACCACAGAATATAGTTCTGATGTGCAGCAAAAGATTGTTGAGCTTCACTAAATAGAAAGTGGCTGTAGTAAAATAGCTAAAGCATTGAAAAGCCCCATTTCCACCATCAGGGCAATAATTAAGAAGTTCCAATCAACTAAAGATGTTATGAATCTGCCTGGAAGAGGACGTGTGTCTATCGTCCTAATGCGGCGAGGAGGAGAGTTTGAGTGGACAAAGACTCTCCAAGGGTCACAGATGGAGAATTGCAGAGATTAGTTGAGTCTTGGGCTCAGACTAAAACATTTATCAAATAACCCCTACATCACCACATGTTGTTTGGGAGGGTTTGAAGAAAAATCCTCCTCGCTCATCCAGAAACAAACTCCAGCATATTCAGTTGTCAGACACGACTGGACCTCAAAAGGGACCTGGTTCTGTGGTCAGATGAAACTATAAAAAGAGCTTTTTGGCAGCAAATCCACCAGATTGGGTTGGCGCAAACATGGATCCAAAGTCCCCCATGCCCACGGCTAAATACACCGCTGGATCTTTAATGTTGTGGGCCTATTTTTATTTTGCTGGAGGTCCTGGACATCTTGTTCAGACCCATGGTATAATGGATTCTAGCAAATATGAACAGATAAAACATCAAAACCTGACGGCCTCTGCTAGAAATCTTATAATGGGCCGTGGTTGATCTTCCATCAGGACAACGATCCAAAACAAACATCAAAATCAACACACAAATGTGTCACTGAGCACAAAATGAAGGCCGTCTCAGTCCCCTGACCTGAACCCTATAGAAGATGAGTGATGAACTGAAGAGAAAAGCTGGGAATCTGAAGGATCTGGAGAGATTCTGTATGGAGGAATGACCTCTGATCTCCAAACTCATCAGGCATTATAGGAGAAGACTCAGAGCTGTTACCTTGGCAAAAGGAGGTTGCAAAAAGTATTTAATAAAAGTGTGCCAATAATTATGGCCAACGTGTTTTGGAGAAAAACATTTTTCATAATGTGTTCAACCCCCCAGTTTCAATTCTTTTACTTCAATGAAAGGTTCGATTTTTGCGAATTTTTTGAATGAAAGATCAAAAGGATAAATAATGCAGATTTATTTTTACAGCCATCTTTGATCATATTTACCAGGGGTGCCAATAATTCTGACCACAGCTGTATTGTTGTCATTATTTTTATTATATGGTTGTCTGGAAATTACAATTGGTCAAACGTGGCATTCTGCAGGCTTGTATTTGTGTAATGATCCTTAAACTGTTGTTCTTGCATGGCTGTGCTAGTTTGTAAAGTTCATTTCTTTACATTTCATTCTGCACACTTTTTCACATAAAATAATTTCAACATGCACTGCTGTTTAAAAATTAGTAAGGGATTAGAAGATTATTTATTTATCTATTTTTTTAAGACCACTTTTATTCAGCAAGGCATTAAATTGATCAAAAGTGACAGTAAAGACATATATAATGTTACAAATGATTTCTATTTCAAATAAATGCTGTTCACAATATTACTGTATTTTTGATCAAGTAAATGCGGCCTTGGTGAGAGACTTCCTTCAAAAACATTAAATATCTTACCAACCCCATACTTTTGACCATTAGTGTAATATTTCATATCCATTAATTTACGTAGTTATGTTACTCAAGCTATGATGCTATTACATAATAGTACATAAATGCATTAAAGCAAGTGAACTATTTATAATCAGATGACTTGCATGAAGTGGTTGAAATATCTGTTGCATGGTGAGTTGTAGGCTGATTTGCTTTAGAACGAGTGACGTCTGTTGTTTCAAGATACAAATCTGTCCATCTGACATGAACGCAAGTGAGCGGCCGGAGTGCTTTTTCAGTTCACTCTTGGCATGAATGGGCCTTTTATCTGCGATTCACTTTGACTTTTCATTGCAATTTTTGTTATCAAATGACCTTTAGAGTCCAAATTATGTACATACATAGGGCTCTGTGCAAATCCCTTTTAACTCCTAACTTTGTGTCCTCTCTTTTGTTTTTCTGAATGAAATGCATGTGTAGCTCAGAGATCTTCAGACTGAATCTTGAACAGGGCAGATTCCTGAACTCCTTACAGACAGATGCTGCGTAAGTATCTGACCACCAGAGGGCGCTGTTCTACTCTTGTATGTAAACATCAAAACTTCAGGTTGCATTATGAATTCATCGATTCTATAATATATTTGTAGTATATGATCACTATTTCTTTGCATTTTTAATGCATAGTCTAGCTGTATGACCTGCATATTTAAAATTACGCATGTAGTCTCTCAATTAATGAGTGACTGCTACAATATGATATAAGAAAGGAATAGAAATGCTGTTTATAATAGTGTGAGATGTTTCACTACAGGGTATGATAAACTGCTGAACACTAGTTGTGTATGGATTGTAAATATTTCATGTCTTCACAGAGAAATCAATGTGTGCGACATCAACCCCGTTCATCACTTGTTTGCCGCGGGAACATTAGAGGTATGTGTTTATGTCAGTAGGCCTGGTGTTTGTGTTGCTGTGTATCAATGAACGTGTGTGTTTGTGAAGGGCAGAGTGGACTGCTGGGATCCTCGGGTCAGGGGTCGAGTGGGTGTTTTGGACTGCGCTCTCAGCAGCATCACTGACGCCACTGAGTAAGTTACATTCATCTCTGTTATTCTCATGAAGGTCTTACAGAAATAGTTCAGTGTTCACCCAAGAATGAATCATTTTTCATTGTTTACTTGTCTTTCAATACTCGTATGATTATGTTTTTCTGGCGACTCATAAGAAGTGTTGTGCAATGAAAATGAGTTGTGGAACAAGCTGTTAAACCAGATTTTCTGTGAATAAGGTTCAGTCTGTATATCAAAAAATGTAATGTATTCCTGTGATCAAAGCTGAATTTTCAGCATCATTACTCCAGTCTTCAGTGTCACATGATCCTTCAGAAATCAATTTTAATATTCTCAGAAACATTTCTGATTATCAATAATGTTGAAAACAGTTGTGCTGCTTCATATTTCTGCTACCATTCATTCTGCTATGCTATCATTCAAAACTTTTCTTCAGCAAAGATGCATTATTTATTATAATGTTACAAAAAAATGTTATTCCAAATTTTTGTAGAAAGAAATGTATGTTCTTTTGAACTTTCTATTCAACAAAGAATCCTAAAATCACAAAAAAATGAAGCAGCACAACTGTTTTCAACATTGATGATAATCAGAAATGTTTCTCGAACATCAAATGGATCTGGAGGATCATGTGACACTGAAGACTGGAGTAATGATGCTGAAAATTCAGCTTTGATCACAGGAATAAAATACATTTTAAAATATATTCACAATAGTTATTTTAAATTTGTAGTAGTTTCACAATTTTACAACATTTCACAATATTACTGTTTTTACTGTAACTTTGATCAAATATATGGGTAACACTTTTCAATAAGGTGTCATTTGTTAACATTAATGCCTTAACATGAACTAACAATGAGCAATATTCCCACAGCATTTATTAACCTTTGTTTATGTTAGTTCACTGTGCGTTAACTAGTGTTAACAGATACAACTTTTGAGTTTTTTTAATAATGTATTAGTAAATGTTGAGATTAATATTAATAAATGCTGTAGAAGTATTGTGCATTTAGTTTCGTTAAATAATGTTAACTAATAAATCCTTTTTCTTAAGAGGCTACTTTCAAAAACTTTTGACCAGTGGTGTAAGAATAATGTATTATTAAATATCCAGGCTTATAATATCTGTGTTATAAACATTTAAATCATTCAGGGCTCTAGACTAACATTTGAGAGCAGTGGCACCGGTGCCACTCAGTTCTACAGATGGTGGCGCCAGCACCTGATTTGATGGCGCTGGTGGAAAATGTACTAAGTTAATTTAATCATAAAATTACTATTGTTTTGCATTGTTTTGTTAATAAGTGCAGATACTAATAATATTACTTGTTTGTTTATTGTTACAGTGAAGCACTGAGCTTGAATTGATATGCAGGAAAAAAAATAACTTTTTTTTTAACAAAAGTAATGTGCAAAAAACACATTTTATAGGGAAAATTGAAATATTCTACTATTAAATGTATTATTTTGTTTTTCTATAGTAACGCACTGAACTAGGGATGTGACGGTGAGGAAATTTTCCCAACGGTTAATCAACGTGTGACAACACCGATAAAACCGGTATCACCGGCGGGGACTTTTCAAATCACAAATTTTAAACCGAAAGTGAAATGCGCACGGCCGTTCGGACATTCATAACGGAGCGGTGCGGAGCAAAGTGAGTGTTTTCAATGAATTCCTATGAAAGTTCAGCTTCCATAGGCATGAACTGAAAACGCGTCGGACTGGCTGTGAATGAATGCCAGGCGGCCGTGCTCATTTTACTTTCGGTTTAGAATTAGTGCCAATTCGGGGGCGGGTTGCTTAAATTGTGGGTGGATTAGCCTATTATTCTTAATGAAAAACACAACAACAAAACGGTACAATGACAAACTCCCTTAAATAGGCGCTTTTACACTTCGCTTTGAAACCCAATCTTCCGTGATCATCTTTTCTGTCAGCTGTTTGCTCTCGTGATGAATGAGATCTGACTCCTGCTGCTGATGCTGATGATCTTGTTCGGCTCATGCTGTATTGAGCAGACACGTTCAGTTTTTAATTGTAGTGTCTGTTCTCTAACTGAACTAAATGATTTTATTACTATAAAAATGAAAATGACGGTGGGGGCGGTGCCGCGGTGGGCAAGTGATGTAACCGGTGTTACGCCTGAACACCGGCAACACCGACTATCACAGCAAGCCTACACTGAACTGACCGACAGCTTCAGTGATTATAAAAGGAGCACTCTTTACTTGTTTTCTGTGTATTTCAGTCACAATTCATAGACAAGTTTTTGTTTTTCATGAGACTTTGTGACTTTTTTCCATATATTAAGGAGTGGAAATGGCTAAGTCGTCAAATAAGTGCTCATCTGTTGCCATCAACTGGTTATAGTGGTAATTAATAAAGTGGTAATGTCTTTTTTTTTAATAAAAGTGCTTGTTTGCCACAAAGTGGCCCACACCTTTACACTTTTAGTTTTACAAATCTTCACATTATAAATATTATTAAAATTGGATAATATTTAGAGATTTAAGTGCTGGAAAAAGTGTGACGCTCTTGAAAAGTGCTTGAATTTTACTACACAAGGTTTCATTTCGTTTGCTGTTTGATGTTTCTCATATGTAACAGAAATGGCAGCTCTTATCAGTTGGGCAATGTGGTGAGGCACCAGCAGGAAAAAAGGTCGCCGCCTGGAGCCCTGTCATTGCATTATTTTTGAGGCTGCATTTATTTGTTCAAAATACAGTAAAACAGTGATATTATGAAATATTTTTGCAATTTAAAATAACAGTTTTCTACTGTAATAGATTTTAAGATGCAATTTATTCCTGTGATGCAAAGCTGATTTTTCAGCAGTCTAATACTGTTATCAGTCAAGTGACTTTAGTAATAACCATATCATTCTCTGATTTCCTGTTTTTGAAGGGTGGAAGGTCTGCCGTCCGTCAGCGCTCTGAAATTCAATGGCTCTCTGGGCATGGCGGTGGGCACCAGCACTGGACAGGTCATTACTCTTTTAACCCTCATATAGGCTCTGTTTACACCTGGTATTAAGATGTGTTTTGGTCGATCAGATCACAAGTGGACGACACTAAATACAGGTGTAAATGAGGTCTTAAGCTCTATTTGGACAGTAATTGTTTCTTGCGGGGTCGTAAGGCATTTTCATCATTGATGGGCTAGTCTGTGAATTTATTGCTGTCCGAATCCAGAATGTCAGTGTTTTTCTCTCACTACCCGTGTAAAAATCCCCGGCCAAACTACCTACCTATTTCAAAATTCACTGTTTATATCCTTTTTGACCACTGCAGAGCACCGTACGGTTGCGCTTTGCTGTAATTTGGATGCGTTTTAAAGATCTAGATTTTTATTACTGAAATGCTGGCAAGTATTTACAAGAGCAATATATTTCATCACCGCCCAAAAAATAAGAAAAGCACGTAAACATTTAAAATTATAGATGTTAAAATAACCAAGCAGCATTATGTTTACCTCATGTAAATAATAGGCTGTATTTACTTATTTCCGCTCATTTCCATGTGGAATAAAATAAAACTCGCTCCTCCAGCGTGAATAAATCATCCGAATGCACAAGTTTTATCACCTGAGGTGGCATGCAAATTTATTTTTTAACGGACTTCCACATAAGAAACAATTACCATCCGAATAGGGCTTAAAACGGTTTGAGCTTGTCCACTTTCAATCACTTCCAGAGGTAGTGGAAAACGCATTCGACCGGATTTGTTTCGTAGTGTAAACGCTCATGTGATCGAATGAGTTCGAACAGCCACAAAAGACTGTCTGCTCTCCGCCTACTGACCTAATGCATCAACATGATGGGAAGGACGCTAGCCGGATGGGATTTAAACTTTGTCGGCTGAAGACCCAAGTTTGGTTTGAAGATGAAAAACGTACCAAGCACAATGTTCTCTCACTATTCCTGGTTTCTAACACACACTCACAGCATTTGATCCTGTGGCTGTCAGAGCAGAAACTAAAGCTGATGCTCTCCGTATATTTTACTGTCGTCTTCGTTTGCATTCATATGTAAATTGCATGAGCTTATTTTATCCATTAGATCGAAAAAAGAAAAAAAAACATTTACCCGCTCCATAGACCCTCCCCTTGAAGAAATCAGGACAGAAGTGGTTGAAAATGGACAAAAGAGGTGGATTAAAACACCAGGAGTAAACGGGAATGTGTGTTTCTCGTCTATCTGTGATCCGATCAACCAAAACGCATCTCAAAACCAGGCCTCAAAATGTGTCCTGTGAAATGAAAATCAAAATAGAGCAAAAGTAAAGTCTTCATATTCTAGTGCTGAATGTCTAGCACTGCTCATTTTGACTTGGAGTTGTGATGCGCTTTCAGATTCTCGTCTATGACCTCCGTTCTTCACATCCTCTGCTAGTTAAAGATCATTACTATGGACTGCCCATCAAATCCCTTCACTTCCACGACCCGCTGGACCTGGTGCTGTCCGCCGACTCCAACATCATCAAGATGTGGCACAGAGACAATGTAAGGCCAGCTTTGCTGGTGTATTTCTTTATCCAGACATTCAGCATGGATCCTTTATTGGAAAAACATCAAATGTGTAACTTTTTTTTTCCCCGTCTTGATTTCAGGGAAGAGTATTTTCCTCCATCGAACCGCAGGCCAACATCAATGATGTGTGTCTCTACCCCGGCTCTGGTTAGTTAACACAAATAGAACTAAAGTTTAACCACAATAAGATACTAGTTCATTTCTAACTGACCTCATGAAACCTCAATTGGAGTTTTGTGGCATTTTGTCCTTGTGTGTTAGATCTAAGGTCATTTATACACCGCTGGAGGCTGCCAACAAAAACGTTGTAGAAGAAATATATATTTAAAAGTTACAGTTTCTCTCTTACTGGAAAATAGACCAAAATGATTGATCTCAACTTGCTTACAGGGGCGTGTGCAAACTTTTAGTTTTTGTCCAATCAGATGCTCTCCAGAATGAGAGTGTCTCTGTTTGTCTTAAATGAAAGACTATTAGATAAACACCTCTGAATGTATCCCACCCCAGTGTCCTGTTTTAAAAGGAAATATAATAGTCAGCCAGTCATTATCACTGCAGGGCGATCTGGACCTAAAGGGGGTCTTGTCATCCTGGTGGATTTATTTAGCTGTCAGCATGATAAATGAATAAATATATCTGAAGTATAGATTTTAGTTTTATTAAATATTTTAAAATGTTAGAAGTAAGACAGTGATGCATAAAACTAGCACACCTGCACTTAACGTTCAAGAGTTTTTAACTAAATTAATACTTTTATTCAGCAGGGACGCATTAAATTGATGACGAATCTGACACAAATGATTTCCATTTGAAATAAATGCTGCTCTTTTAATCTTTCTGTTAAAAATGGTTTCCAGAAAAAAATATGAAGCAGCACAACTGTTAACATTTAATAATAATAATCATAAATGTTTCTTTAGCAGAAAATCCTCATATCAGAATGATTTCTGCAGGATCATGTGACACTGAAGACTGGAGTAATGATGCTGAAAAAAATCTTTGATCACAGGAATATATTACATTTTAAAACATCCACATAGAAAAGTTATTTTAAATTGTAGTAATGTTCCACAAAATGTTTTACTGTATTTTTGATCAAATAAATGCAGCCTGTTAATCATTAATAATTACCATTTTATACATGGCAAAAATAACTAAAATATATATATAAAATACATGCATATATAACACAACACAATATACAATTAAACATCTTAAAACATTACCTATATAACATATTTCATTATAATAATTATAATAATATTTTACAATGTGACTCTTTACTGTTTTTTATTTTTTACTTTTAATAAGAGACTCAGAAGAGACTTATTGACCAAAATCTCACTGATCGTGACCGGTTCATTGTGCTTGCTTTATTAGGAGTGCATTATATTTACACAGCCAGAGTTATCTGGCCTGCATACACACACATCGGGAGATTGTGACATTGTCACGTCTGTGAGCATCAGACCATCAATGACACGTGATGTTGATTTTGATGTGTGTGTGTGTAGGGGTTGTTTCCCATGAGTGGTGTTTTTGTTTTCTAATTGCTTCTATATGACTCAATTTACAGGTATGCTCTTCACTGCCAATGAAGACCCCAAAATGAACACCTTTTACATTCCTGTAAGTACCACATGGCGTGACATGAAGTATGACGTGAAACTGGGCCAAAGCTTCGAGCACATTTTTTCCCTCATACCTTGATTAGTCATGGCACATCCGTGAACGCCTTGTTCTACCAATTACACCTTTTCCTGTCTTTCTAAGTAAAAGCAAGCCCTCCCAGTGCTTTTTATAGTGTTTATAGTTAACAGAGCAGTGGTAGTTAAGGGCAACTGAAACATTTCTGAGAAACTGCGTTCTGTTCCTGCACATTATATAGCTCTGTGTGTTTGGCAATAAGAGCGTTTATTCTGTCTGTGCTTGAGTTGAGTGCACACATACAAACACAATTACAGAAACTACAAAACTTGAGATCTCAATAAATCAGATCAGTTGATAAAGCCCTTCATGAAAGCCATGAACATGGCTCAGAACTTCTAACAGTGAATCTTGTAACAAATGTCTGGGTCACATTTCACACTAAACTCAGAAGAAAACAATACAATTAAATAATATTTGACATAAAGAACATGAAGCCTGTTTTCTGTTATTTTCATCACAATTAGGGTTGGGCTATATGATACTATTTTTGGCCATATCATTCGATATTAATATTTAACAAAATCTTAATTTCATGGGGAAGGAAATGCATTACACATTGTTTACACATGCATTTAATAATCAATATCAATAATTACATTTTTGTCAAATAAGGTGCTGCACAACAGATCCTGTGTACTGTATCAATTAAAACCTCTTTAGTTGAATAATATTCCTAATAATACACTGTAAAAAAAATTGTGTATGCATTATTTTTAAGTATAATCAACTTGGATGTTTAAGTCATTTCAATTTAAGTTACATTGTATAACTTTTAATAAAATAATAAAAACATGTTGTCATAACTTATTGATCATATCATTTTTGCTGTGTAATAAATCAATCTAATGTTTTTTTTATTTTTATTTTTTAATGAAATGAAATGTTTTGGAAAGCTATTCATGATCTACCTGAAAAGGGTCCTTGTTTGCCATTGACTCACATTTTCTCTGTTGTGTGGTTCTGTCTTTCAGGCTCTCGGCCCGGCTCCACGCTGGTGCTCCTTCATGGATAACCTCACAGAGGAGCTCGAGGAGAACCCGGAGAGCACCATCTATGACGACTACAAGTTTGTCACCCGCAAAGACCTGGAGAACCTGGGTAAGTTGGAGAATCTGGAACCTGGAGAATCTGTCCTAAGATCACCATGACACCCTAAAACACATTTTTTGAGATGTTAACAGATATGTACAGGTTGCACATCAATGAAAACAATAACACTCAATGGGCCCTATTTTAGCCATCTGAAGCGCAGGTGCACTTAGGGTGTGTCCGAATCCACTTTTGCTAGTTTAAGGACAGAAAAAATTGGTTGGTGTGGCCGGCGCATAGTCCAAAAGGGTTGTACCTAGTCTCTTAATGAGTCATGGGTGTGTTTTAGGCGTAACGTGCAATAAACCAATCAGAGTCTCATCTCCCATTTCCTTTTAACCTCTTAGCCCACACCGGTGCGTTTGTTTGCATGAGTGTACTGAGTTAGAGTAATCAATCATGTCCATGTCCATGTTCAATGATTCTAATCCGTATTCCATCATTCTGGCCTGTACTTTGGACTCTTGCGCTGAAATTGAGCCCTCCCTCATCTTTCTGCTTCAATCACAGGCTTTCTGGTGACTATATATCCAGGAAGCGCATTACAGACTTGGCGAGGTGTCAATCATAGCCCATGGTTTTCGTTGGATAAAGCCAGTCAATGCCTAGCCAATGGGAACTGCCAGCATTTGCCTAGCCAAAAGTTTTGATGGATGGACGTAGTAACCAATCAAAAGGTGTCATCTTGTGCAATTTCATGTAAACAGTATTGGTGAATACTGCTCGTGCTTGAGTTTCCATTCACACCGGCGCACGTCTGTCAGTTTACCCACACACCTTAGCGCAGCTCGCTGACTGTTCTTATCAACTAAATGAGTTTTTTACACTTTGTAAATTTAGTAAATTCTGTAAATAGTTGCTTTAGTTTTTCAGTAACTGTATATCCATTATAATTAAGTGAATTTCAATTTTAAAAAAAACATCACTTACATGTATATTTTACCTTGTTTTACTCTGTTCCTATACTACTTTGAGTTATTATGACTCTTGGGTAACAAAATTTCATTGTCTATTTTAAAATAAGACCAGATTTATCAATATAGACCATAGGGTTTAAGAGCTGCGTCGGACTGAAACTATAGCTATAACTATAGAAACTAAAAACACTTGCGTCGCGTCTGGCATCACATTGCACCGGGTGTATGATAGGGCCCACTATGTGTATTATTAAGGGAAAAGGGGTCTTTTTTTCCCGGGGGTTTTTCTTTGTTTTTATGAGCTATTTTGTTCTTCATTGAACCAGCGTCACGGAAAGTGAGGTATACGTCAATTCAGAGTGTTGTTTGGCAGCCGTGGCTAGAGAGTGCGTTTCTGCGTCATCAGTTTCTCTGTATTCATGAGAAGAAACTCATTTGATCCAATCACTGGATTACATTCTGACACACAGAAGACAATGTAGACCAAAAATGTAAAAATGAATGGGCAAAAAAGTAACTATGCCTTTATTCTTTATTCCCCCCAACTCTGTTTTTTTTTTTATCTGCTAATATTTGAATAGAGATTGACCGGTATTGATTTTTTTTTATTACAGATACCAATTGTTTGCATGTTTATGTGCCTGATAACCAATGTACAGAACCAATATTTATGTTTTATTTTTGTTTTTGACCATTATAACAGCACTGAACTGAACAAACTGTTTTATTTAACACTTTTTCTTTCTTTTTTTTTAACTCCCTCCTTGCATACAAAACAAAACACACTTCTACATTAATAAAGTCTGAAAAAGTGCAAAAAATATATAGTGCACTGTCACAAGCCTTTTTTAAATAAATTATTTGATCAGGTAAACAAACAGGTAACAAATATAACATGCAAAAATTATTCTAACCATTTTTTAAAAAACATTCTAAACCATCTGAATAATAATAATTTAAAAAAAAATTACTACTTTAGTGTAGCTGCTTAATCCCAGTTGCATCTTTTTATTCATAACAGCAGCAAAATAAATTTACAAAGTCTAATGTTTTCATGAGGAGAACAAAATTAAATGACAGGATTCTATCAACCCCCCATCAATATAAGCATTTTACACTACAGCTTTAAAAGGTTTATGTGTTGTTTAAGAGATTAAAGATCAAAGAGAATGGAACATGCTGGAATATTGAGTATTCTAAATATGGGGCAAAAATGCCCCTCTATGAGTTTTTGACCTATTTCTATATGATACAGTTAAGCAATATCACACAAGCAAGTGTGCACAATTACAAATGTGGTTTTGATTTTACAACAGTTCAATAAACAAGTTAATATTTTGAGTTACATTTTTATACAAAATATTGTCAATATTGCCTGTTCGTTTCGCCAATGAAAATAGTTCCACACACAGCCGCAGCATAACCTTTGTGCAGTGATTTTGTTTCTGAATGGATTTTTAACTTCTCGTGTAGCCAGACCTTCAGACTGATGGCAGAAGGTCTGGACTCTATCTGACCTAAGACTTTCTGATCAAATTTAAGACATTTTTAAGGCTTTCATTTGTGGAAGGTCTAATTAAGACTTTAAGACCCGCGGAAACCCTTCTCTCTCAGAAAAAAGGTACAAAAGCTGTCACTGGGGCGGTACCATTTCAAAAGGTACACTTTTGCTCCTTAATATGTGCACTTTAGGTACTAATATGTACCTTTTAAAGGGTTAGTCATCCAAAAAAGTCATCATTTACTCACTTTCACCAAACCTGTATGAGTTTATTTCTTCTGTTGAACACAAAAGATATTTTGAAGAATATGGATAACCAAATAGTTGACAAGGCCCCATTAACTTCCATAATATGGAAGAAACTAATTCTACGGAAGTGACAATTTTTGGGTGAACTATCCCTTTAAGGTATCATTATGCACCCTTTAGGTTCAAAAGTGTACCTTTTGAAAAGGTACCGCCCCAGTGACCGCTTTTGTACCTTTTTTCTGAGAATGTGTGTGAATGTTAACCAATGTATTTTATTGTGAACTAAACCTTTAACATGATTAATAAATGCAGCTCATATGTTGTTAACTAATGCTAATGTATACAATCTTATTGAGTAACATCTTATTTGTTCAGGAGGAGGAGGTGCAACGCAACTATCGCATCTCATGTGCATCTCGATGTGTTAGATTCTTGCATTTTATCTGTCAAAATGATAAACAGCATTTGAATTGCTTCAATGTTTTTAAAGTTTCGCAAATGAGGGGAAAGTTTCAGTTCCCACAACTTTTTCCTGTGATGCTGCACGAGATATTGTGGTGTCACGGCCAGAAAAACGCTAACTAGAATTTCATTGGTCGAGGACCGCCAAAGAGGACGTTTGACTGACATGTAAAGCAATTTAGGGGCGTGAAAATGTAAAGTCGATGTCCCTGCAGTAACAGACCGACGCGCATCTATAAATTATTCTTTCAAGAACGTTGTGCCTGCAACACGCACGTCTCGCGGACATCAACCAATCAGATGACAACTTCGAAACTCCTGAAGTGTTTCCTGTGCCATATGCACCAGACGTTTAGCCAACTGCCCGTGGGCATGACATCAGAGGCTGAGACAACTTATCAGTGACTCAATGATCTATCCATAAAAAGAGCCATTTGCTTCGTTTCTCAATGAATCAGCCATTTGAACGAATGAGTTGAGTGAATGATTCAACGACTTAAGACAGTGACTTGCCACCACTTACTGGCGGTTTTAGTTTCATATTTAGAGTATAATTTCTTTCTTTCTTTAAGTAATTTCTAGTATTATTTTTAAAACATGAATCTCATAGCATTATTTGTTCAATTGTAATCGCAGTACACTATTTCATGCAAGTGAGTGGTTTCCAGATTTCCATAATTCCAGATTTCCTCTTCATCTTAAAACACACTGGCTGTGTGTGTTCAGACGAAGAGGAAATCTGGAATTATGCATCTTCAGATTCAGCCCAGACCTAGTTATAGTTTTATCACTGAAGAGCAAGTTATGACACGCTATATGCAAAGTGTGGGGTGCGTCTGCAAAAGTATTTACTATGAGAACATTCCAGTAGTTGCGAAAGTCAGTCACAGAGACAAATGTCACAGATATGTTAGTTGCTACACTGGTTGGAGTCAGGTCTACCGCGGCGATAAGATCCAGTTCAGTGGGTCGATGATGGGAAAACAGCTCAGGAATGCCGGCGTCAGCAGAAAGTGGATCATATGATGTGGTCGGGGGGTGTGATGTGGAGGGCCAGGCGCTTCAGCAGGCTTGCAGAATTTCAGGATTATATAACGGGGGAGAAAGTCGTTAGAGTTTTTCTGGCCGTGACACCACAATATCTTGTGCAGCATCACAGGAAAAAGTTGTGGGAACTGAAACTTTTCCCTCATTTGCCAAATTTTGAAAACATTGATGAAGCAATTCAAATGCTGTTTATCATTTTGACAGATAAAATGAAGCTCAATAAGGTTGTTTACATTAGTTAAAGCAAAGTATTATCAGCATTCATTAATCATGTTAAAGGTTCAGTTCACAATAAAATACATTGGTTAACATTCACACACTCTCAGAACAAAAGCGGTCACTGGGGCGGTACCTTTTCTAAAAGGTACACTTTTGAACCTAAAGGGTGCATAATGATACCTTAAAGGGATAGTTCACCCAAAAATTCTGTCATGACTGACTTCCGTAGTATTTTTTTCTTCCATATTATGGAAGTTAATGGGGCCTTGTCAACTATTTGGTTATCCATATTCTTCAAAATATCTTCTTTTTTGTTCAACAGAAGAAAGAAACTCATACAGGTTTGGAACAAATTGAAAGTGAGTAAATGATGACATCATTTTCATTTTTGGGTGAACTAACCCTTTAAAGGTACATATTAGTACCTAAAGTGCACACATTAAGGAACAAAAGTGTACCTTTTGAAATGGTACTCCACCTTTTTTCTGAGAGTTCAGGGTTTCTGTGGGTCTTAAAGTCTTAAGTCTTAATTTGACCTTCCACAATTTAAGGCCTTAATGTCTTAAATTGGATCAGAAAGTCTTAAATTCAGTATCATGGCAAAAAAGTAGCTTCTTTCCACTTAAGAAGAGTTGATACAATGGCGTTGGTATTGGTTGCTAAAAAGGGTACTACTTCGCCTATATGGCAATTTTTTTTATTTAGACCTGATGTGAGTGGACAGCCAAGGGGACCTGACTGAAGTTGTGTGCAAGATCTGCTCATGTGTGATCCACGCAAAAGATGGGCAGACGACCAATCTTCATGACCACTTGCGTGTGCGCCATCCAGCAGAATATGACACCTTGCCTGCACGTGCTGGGCCTAGCAAAAAAGCTAGCCAGGGTCAGCAGACGATAACTGGGGCTTTTGCAAAAAGTACTAAATCTAAACCGACAGTGACAGATGGAGGCAGTTGACAGATGCTGTAACTCGCTTCCTGACCAAAGAAATTGTCGTTCAAGGCCACGCTGCATACCTTTGATAAACAATACGAGCTGCCAGGTCGGAAATATTTCTCCAAACCTTTTCAATGAGGTCAAAAGTAACGTCACGAAAGAGCTGGGTGATGTAGAAAATTTGACAACGGACATGTGGTCCATCTGCAATATGATGCCCTACATGTCAGTGACAGTGCATTATGTGAATAAAGAGTGGACACTGCAGTCCAAATGCTTACAAACTAGCTTCAGGAGAAACAAATTGTCTGTATAAGTACCGACAATGAGGCGAATATTGTTGCAGCCATCCGGCAGTTGAAATGGCCATGGTTAAGTTGCTTTGGGCACAACTTGAACCTGGCCATAAACAACTCGCTTGCACAACAGAGGGCCAGCACAGACCGAGCTTTCGAGGTCAACACTGCGTTTTCGCACAGCTGGAAAAAAGGTTTCCGTTTATAGCAAGATTTGCACGGAAATATCTGTGCATATGTGCTACCAGTGCTCCATCAGAGCGGGTCTTCAGCACAGTGGGTAGTGTAGTTACTCCCATCCACAGCTTATTAAAACCAGATAACGTGAATATGTTGGTATTTCTGGCCAGAAACATCGAAATTTAAACATGGTCTATGGTGAAAGATATTAGACTTCTTTACGCACTTTTCGCAATCCTTTACGGAGCTATTCAATTTTGATTTTGTATATTGTTTTTTAAACGTTCATTCGTGTAGTTCATATGACCACTTTACAATATTTAAATAACATAATTTATTTTGTAACCTATGCTATGCTTTGCACGACAAAAAGTTAATTGTGCTGCTAATTATTAGTGAAATGTATATCCCGTTTTGTTGTTCTTCTATGTTTTAATATGTGTGTTATCAGAATCACCTTCATTCTTTCATTTATTTTGATAATTGACATTATGGCCAAGGCAAACTGTATTAACCAGACACACATTATTTGACGTTCGCTGAAGTCTGGGTTTATCTTAAACTGCCAAGATTTCCTGAGACGCTACAATAGGCTACTAATAATTCATTAATAAGGGCTGTTTTCTTGTACAAAATTAAATATTTTAAGATAAATGTACAGTGTAAGACATGTAAAAAACTGTGGACTGTTGTATATGGCAGTGGGTTCAGGGTGCTCAAAGCTCACGAGCGTCTCCGAGGGGTTTAGGTGGTAATCACGAGAAATCCTCCTCGCTCATCCAGAAACAAACTTCGGCATATTCAGTTTGAGACCCAACTGGAGCTTCAGACAGGACTGGATTCTGTGGTCAAAGGAAACAACTAAAAATGGAGCTTTTTAGCTGCAAATCCACCAGATGGTGCAAACGGGGATAAAAAGTCCCCCATGCCCACGGTTAAATATACCGCTGGATCTTTAATTTTCTGGGCCTATTTTTTCTGGAGGTCCTGGACATCTTGTTCAGATAAAAATACCATGCAAATACCAACAGATAAAACATCAAAACCTGACGGCCTCTGCTAGAAATCTTATAATGGGTTGGATCTTCCATCAGGACAACGATCCAAAACAAACATCAAAATCAGCACACAAATGTGTCCCAGTCCCCTGACCTGAACCCTACAGAAAATGAGTGATGAACTGAAGAGAAAAGCTGGGAATATGAAGGATCTGGAGAGATTCTGTATGGAGGAATGACCTCTGATCTCCAAACTCATCAGGCATTATAGGAGAAGACTCAGAGCTGTTATCTTGGGGAAAAGGAGGTTGCAAAAAGTATTAAATAAAAGGGTGCCAATAATTATGGCCAACGTTTTTTGGAGAGAAACATTTATTTCATAATGTTTTTTTCAAATGTTTTGAATGAAAGATCAAAAGGATAAACAATGCAGATTTATCTTTACAGCCATCTTTGATCATATTTAACATATTTTGCCAAGAAAAATAAAGTTGATTGGGACCAACTGAGCAGCTTATGTTATTTGTGCAAAATGTTCTTTGTAATTGGATGAATTCCTGACATTGTGCTTGTTTTCCCCCTCTAAGGTCTGACGCATCTGATTGGTTCGGCTCTTCTCCGGGCCTACATGCACGGCTTCTTCATGGACATCAGGCTCTACCACAAGGTGCCAGAGCGTTTGTGCATGTTCTTTAAAAGACATCTTTAAAATGGATAAATGATGATACATGTTTGATTGCTGTGCACTTCTGTAGGTAAAGACCATGGCGAACCCGTTCGCCTATGAAGAGTACCGTAAGGACAGAATCCGACAGAAGATCGAGGAGTCGAGAACTCAGAGAGTCCAGCTCAAGGTAACGCTTGTTGCTGCATGTTTGACTGTGTGCTTGTCTGAGCTGTGAGTGAACGTGGCAGATGAAAGCATTGGCTGAAAGAAAACTTGTTACAGAAAAGGTAACACTTTATTTTATAGTGTCCTTGTTACATGTAGTTGCTATAGTAATAAACGATGCATAACTACATGCATGTAACCCTAAACAAACCTAATTGTAACCCTATAGTAAGTACATGTTTATAAATATTACTCAGTACTTAAATGTAACTAAAATCGTTCCTAGTTCCTGTGGTGCGAACACGCCAAAAAACCGAGTACTTCCACCATTAGTTCTAGGAACTATGAAAAAAAGGACACCTTAATATAAAGTTTAATCCAGAAAATCACTGAATTACTAAACACTTTTTCTTTAGAAAAAAATACACATTTTCGATTAAAATTTTCAGAAATAGTTAGCAGGGGTTATTTTCAATTTCTGTATTTCTTTTAACATTTTTAAGTTTTCTGGATTACATTTGAATGGTTACAATAATTTTAGTAATCAAAAAGTTTGTCTAATTAATTGAAATCATAACTTTTTTTAGGACCCTATGAAATAATACTAGATTTTTTTTCTGTTTTAATTCTTCTGGATTCTGTTTTAATGATTTAAGCAAATTTTAAAAATCATGAATCATCTAATCAATTCATAGAACTTTTACAATTTAAGAATTTTTTTTTTTTTTTTTTTTTTTTTTACAATAATAGGGCCCTATGAAATGTTTAAGTTTTCCGGAATTCTGTGTTGTCTGTTGTGTTGGATTTCTGAAGGAATACAAATCTATTATATCTAAATTTAGCTAAAATGGTTGTAATCAGACTTTGGCATAAAACATTAACAATTTAATGATTTTATTTAATCAAACATAATATTTAATGTTTATTTAGTTAAAATGTAACAATTCCTTTTAAATTGCATGTGTATGTAGTAGACGAAACTGCGCCGCTCGCTCACACAGAGACGTGCAGATTTCATATTTCAATAGCAATAGTCTTTTCGCGTTTTAATATTGACAGACACTCTTTTATTTCACGATTTCATTAAATTGTACAGCCCTCCTTTTGATTTATTCATCCAAAATGAGCCAAATTCTATGACATTCCGTGCTATACTGTAAATTCCTTTTTTTATGATTGGAATCCTCATCCTTGAAATCATAGATCCCTAGGTTGAGTGAATGTAACGTTTCTAATTCCTCCGAGTCTGTTATCGGCAATGTTTTGACTGTCATTCTCTGTCTTATCTCTAAACAGAAGCTGCCTAAGGTCAATAAGGAACTGGCCATGAAACTCATGGAGGAAAGTGAGCTTCCAGCCAAGAAGAAGAAGAAAAAGGGCAATGTGAGCTATGTTTCTTTCACACTGATGGACTTATTCCATACATTTTAGTCAAGTCTTTTAAATCTTTTGTCTCTCTCACACACACACACTCTGTTTCTAAATTTGCTATCATCTTTTTGTCTTTCCAAGGCCGTAGCCAATCTCCTGATGGACGACCGTTTCAAGGTGATGTTCGAGAACCCTGATTACCAGGTGGATGAGCGGAGCGAGGAGTTCCGGCTGCTGAACCCCATCGTGTCTAAAGTGGGAGAAAAGAGGAGGAAGAAACTCAGCCAGCTTGTTCAAGAGGAACAGGTACACAACATCATGACTTTATTCAGCACTGTCTACAGCTCTGTTCCAAAACATAATGACTCCCAAATAATGTGTCCCAAATAGTTTTAAAAGGTAGGCGTCATAATGCTGCCTTATAAGATATAAGATCGTTATCCAGCGTAAAGACAATCACAGTGGGAAAAAAATGCATGAATAGTATTTTAATGAAAGATGACAATTATAAATATATGCTATAAAAGTGTAGATTGAAATAGCAATGCAAAAAATGTAGGACTGCAGTTAACTATTATTTTGATTATTACTGTCTGAATAGTTAATGAACTATTTGGATGACTAAAGAGTACATAACATACACAGTTTAATCTTGAGTACCTATAGAGTAGTATTGCATCCTTCATATCTCCGAAGGGTCTTATCATATTTATAAAATATTTTGTGGTCTAAAAACAAAATGACAGCACTGCCGACGGCTCCGTAACCCGAACAAAACTTGTACAGGGCCATACTTGAAAAAAACTTTGGCCATGTTTAGCATTAGAATCAACTCTTTAACAGTGTAAATAAGTCAGAATGCATTAAATAGCATTAGGACCCCCCCCCCCCCCCCCCCTCTAATATTTTGAGTTTTGTTTTAGTTAGCGATGATAACCCTATTCAAAATATTACAATACAATTCAAAATATTAATAAAACTACAGTAGTATCTCAGGTATAGTAAAATAACACTGGTGTAGATGAGGAACAGAGCTAAAGTCTTCTGATTTGTGAAAAAATTATAATATAACGAGTAGTGCAACATCTAGTTTGCTCATTGAGATTTCTCACTATCAGGATGGGGATGAGGAGGAGAAGGAGGTGGAAGGCCGTGGCAGCTCAGAGGAAGAGGAGAGCTCTGATGATGATGATAAGAGTTGGGTGGAGGAAGTGAGGGAGCAGCGGCGTCTTATACGGGCGGAGGAGCGAGAGCGCAGCTTCAACCAGAGGAAAGAGAGGAGGCAACAGGACCGCGACACCAGCTTACAGAGCTCTGATCCAATCGGGAACCTCCAGCGGGAGCCTCAGAACCAGAGCCGGCCCCGATTCTACCAGATCAAAGCAGGAGAGGAGTTTCGCAGCTTCAGCGACGTTTCCCACAAGCAGAAGATGCAGAAGTAAGTTTCCTGTTCTCATAGATGCTTTTTAAAACCATTTATAGCACCAAACTTCGGAAAATAAAGTGAACCTTGGACTTAAAAAGCACCTATCATGCTTTTTCACATGTTCATCTTCCTTTAGTGTGTAATGTTGCTGTTTGAGCACGAAAAAGGTCAAAGTCCCTCCAGTGGGAGTTCATCTCTATATCAGTGTCAGTGTTTCTGAACTCCCTGAAACGCCTCCATTGTAGTCTTAAGTTTTCTTCCAGGAACGAACACGTCACAATATTCCTCATTTAAATAATTAGTACGCAGAATAAAGGGGCAGGGCCTGTTGAGTGACTTAGTAGTGTGTTGAAACTGGCGGTTATGTTAAGGTGCGGGACATTTCCCAAACACGCTCAACGCTTGACCAATCACAACACACTGCTCCAGCAGACCAATCAGAGCACAGTGTGCTTTTCAGAAGGAGGGGCTTCATAGAGACAGGAACTAAACAGACCGTTACTAACAGACTGGGAAGAGACGAGCTACAACCATGGAGAATATGGAGGAAATAATATGTTTTTGAACACTTGAGCATGAAAACCTATTCTAGTAGATCCCAAAAACAAAATCAAGACTTGTAATAGTTCATCTTTAAAGATGGATTGCTCAAGTAGAAGGGACTAATGTTGTCAAAAATATTAGTTGTTTGATGCATATTGATTCTGAATATTGGAAACGCTTTTATTTATTAGGGGTGTATCAATATGCTAATGTCACAATCCGGTTAGATTCACAATACTGACCTCCCAAAACGAGACTCTCACAATAAACAAAGCCAAAATAGAGTTAAAATGGTATTTTTTTTTAAACAAATAAAGATTAATGTGTACATGCTGTAATGAAACTATTAAAAAAACTAGCACTCCGTCAGTAATGACCGTCCTGTCCTAACCTTGTTTGACACTCAGTGGGTGGTTTATTGACAGGTAACACATGTTGACTGAGGGCCACATATAAATGAGCATGCCAAATATAGAGAGCATGTCCTTCTGAAACCCCTTATGAGTTTTAAAGTGCTAGACAATCGTCTAATGCTCCCCGGACTTGGTTTTACATGGTTAACCATTTACATTTATCCTAGCAGGGTTTTGACGTTAACGTTGATACTTTCACATATTCTTCAGTTATTGAAAAACTGTAGATTTAATTACCTTAAACACATCTGATAATCATTTAGACCTTTGATTCGAAATATAAAAACATACTATAGCATAGTTCTATTGTGAATTCACAAAGGCTGCATGTTTAATATATCTATGCGGTTAAATTTTTTACATGCGTGTACCGTGTCAGGTCACATGAACCGTTATCATTTACATGCGTGGAGTGTCTCAAACTCTGCATACGCTGTGAGTTTGGGTTGCTTATAACGTTCATCTTGGAACGCAGTGTGCGCCATTTCATTAGAAATCATTAATAAAACCTACGCCATAGAATTTACATCAATAATTTTAAATTCTAAATATGTGAACTGTTCATTGTGATTTCAAAATAAGTCTAAACCTTTGCATGTTTTGATGTCCTCTTGTTCAGTGGCATTTTTATCGTAAAGAAGTGAACAAATGATTAAAGATTAAGTTAATATTTGATTTAAATATCGTTTGGCCAATTTTAAACGAGGATTTGATCTGCTGTAATGTGTAACAACAATCACCAGGCGCTCTCTGCAGGCAATTGTTATAATACATCATTTACACAAGATGATTGTTTATGTTATGTATGTTATGCATTTTGATAGTGTTGTTCTATAAAACCATATGATTACTTGCTTTTGATGCTTTATTTGAACCAAATATGATTACCTCATTGTTGTTATATATGTATTTTAAGTCATTTTAAAGGCTTAGGTCTATTTTAATTACCACAAAAATATTCGATTACCAAAATAATCGTTAGTGACAGCCCTACATTAAATATTGTGCCATTTAGAGAACAAAATCAAATGTGCCTTTAGCTCTGTTGTGACCTTGAGTCATTCTTTATTTGTTGGTCATTTTAATGTCTTTTGCTCAATCACTGTGAGGTGAAACTTAAACACTATGTTTGCCGTCACACAGGACATCTCTGGAGGAGCGACTGCAGCGGGAGGAGAGATCAGGGATGCTAAACCTCAACGACGCAGCAGTTGGAAGCAAACAGCTCACTTTCACTCTCAAGAAGGTAAGCATGATGATGGCAACCAATCCCAGCTGCCGCCTGTGCAGACTGAAGCTTCATTCCACTCGTTCGGACTCTACTGATGTTTCATCCAGATCAGCCGAGCTGCAGAACACCTGCTATTGTGTGTTAATGTGGGCGATTGTATACACAACTGTACTTTAATGAGCTTGTAGGTGTGATGTTGTAATCCTAGAAATTTCTAGTTGAGTAAAAACACATGACTGATTTATTCAAACAATTACACAAGCCATCACTTACAGGTTTCTCGCTCTTCCTCTATCTTCACCTCTCCCTCTTTGTTTAAATGAAGGTGATGGTGTGTTAAAACTGGGTCAGACTCATTCCCAGCTCAGATTTCCGCTGACTCATATCAAAGACTGAAGAATGGCTTCAGTATGACCTGAAATTCTCACCGTTGTTTTCTGTCTTTCAACCGCTCGCACGCCCATTTAATTCCCATACTCCTCCTGTCTGTCGTACACATCATTCAGTCAAGTTGCTTTGTTGGACATTTCTGGAAATATTTTAGTAACTGGATAGTTTGAGGTCATCTTATCCTTCCAAAATCTAAATGAAAACATGAATGTTCTTTGCATTTAAAGGAATGAATAAAGGAATTCTTCTTAACTGTTCACTCACATGCTAATAGATTTCCCAATGGAACACCAAAAAAGTATCTTCACACAGATCTTTTCCATAGAACGATAGTTCATAGCGAGACTGTCAAGCACCATTTAAAATAAAGTAGTCCATGTGACTCATGCACTATAATCCAGCTCTTCTGAAGTCATGTAATAGCTTTCTGTAATTGTTCAGTGATTATCTACACCTTCTGCTGTAGCTCTCAATGTAATATTATACAGTTCAAACACATTACCGTTCAAAGATTGGGGTCAGAAAGATTTTTTTTAAAAGAATGAATACTTTTATTCGAAAAATGACAGTAAGATTTGTTTTGAACTTTCTATTCTTTAAAGAATCTTTCTGCAAAAACATTAAACGGTTTTCAACATTGATCAGAAATGTTTCTTGAGCATCAAATCATCATCTTAGAATGATTTCTGAAGGATCATGTGACACTGAAGGCTGAAAATTCAGCTTTGATCACAAGAATACATTACATTTTACAGTGTTATTTTAAAATGTAATAATTCTCTACTCAATACCTGTTTTACTGTATTTTTGATTAAATAAATACAGCCTTGGTGAGCAGAAGAGACTTCTTTCAAAAACATTCACAATCTTACAAACTTTTGCATGGTAGTCTGTAGGGGTGTAACGGTTCAAATGACTCACGGTTCGGTTTTTATCATAGTTTTAGGGTCACTGTTTCGGTACGGTTTGATATGTGCTATGTCCAGAGGAAAAAAGGACTACTATCAAATAAAAATAAAGAAAATAAGAGCAAATAATCAAACTACAAGCGACAGCACAAATACAATAGAGCAAAAATACAAATGAAATAAACTGGTTTTCAGGTACAGAAATTGAATAAAGTAATCAAATGTAAAATAACATCGCATATAATCTTCACTGTATAAATAAATGTGACCCGTGCTGGCAAAATGAGTCGCAATGAGCACATTTTCAAAAATGAGTTAGTTGTTTTCACCCTTCAAATGATGTACGATTTGTTCGAATCTAACAAAAAATGACTGAGCTACACCTGTTTGAAGTCGACAGACTCAGTCAGTTTTGAGAGAAATTGAGTTCAAGTTTTCTGAAGGCTCCAAAACAAAATCACCTTAAAAACCCTGGTAATAACACCGCATTTGGCCACATCATGTCAAAACCAAATATCTATAGGAAAAATATATATTCAACGTCTTTTTCCATGATACCACAATTGTTTGATTAACATTGAGACAGAAAGCCTATATATTGAGACCTACTGTACCGCACGGATCTAATATAATGTTACACGTCAGATGTTTTTCCCCAACAGTTAACCAAACGTTCACATAAGACATAACCGATAATGTTTGCGTGAATACTCGCCAAGACAGATATTTTGAAGTACTGTAAATTCTGTGTATGTGTGTATATCGGGATCGCGTGCTGTCTGAGGCATCTTTGCTATCTGGATCATTGGGATTGCTAGACGAGTGCTTAATGAAATAATTTTTGTGTGAACCTCGAAAGTGCCCGTGTGCATTCCGACTCATTTTGCCAGCACTGGTCACAAATATAGATTAATCATTATTATAGTTACAAAAGCTATTCAATCAAGGCCAGTGAGTGATTTCCTTGTTGTTTGTTTAACCTTAAAAACACACAGCAGGAATATTAGGCTGCTGTCACTTTTAAGAGTGAATGCACAGATCTAGTATACTGATACACGTTGACTTTCTCGACTGTTTACGTTCACTTAAGACATAATTGACTATGTCTGCCAGTATACTCTCTCAGATGGCATGTTGACATCATTTTTAGTGTGAATTTGTCCGTTCAAGCGCAAGACTTGAAAGAGAATTCATTATTTGTGCGCTGTCTTCAGATGAGTGCACACAAATCTTCTCACAGCTCACGCAAGTTCTCATTCACATCTTCTTAAATGAGTTTAGATTAAACAAAGATAGTGACGTGAGCGTTTCAGGTCTCACCTGCGCTCGCACGATATCAACACACGGGTGATGATGGCGGAAATGACTGGTCATATTAGAGCACACGCACTCCTATTGAACAAAGTTTAGGGGAAGCCAGAATGCGTATCCATCGACAGAAACGTACATTAGCTTAACTTTGTCTGTTTTACGCATTATTTTCAACAGATCATATTATAGTTGCGTATGCGTTGTCAGATTTGAGATGGTGCGGTGCAAGTGCGTGCTGAACCACGGGTGGAAAACCGTACGGTTTGATTTTTACTGAAAACCGTTAGACCCCTAATAGTCTATAAAAATCATCTGTTCTTGACCGTCTCAACCAAACAGCAGTAAAGGACAGTTAATACACTAGACCAGGGGTCTCCAAACTCGGTCCTGGAGGGCCACTGTCCTGCAGAGTTCAGCTCCAACCCCAATTAATCACACCTGAACACGCTAATCAGTGTCTAACTAGGACCTTGTAGGACACTAATTAGCTGGCTCAGGTGTGTTTATTTGGGGTTGGAGCTAAACTATGCAGGACAGCGGCCCTCCAGGACCGAGTTTGGAGACCCCTGCACTAGACTGTTGTGATGGGCGATTTGTTAGGACTCTGACAAGTTTAAGCACTAGTTGTTTTTCTATCCATTTTAATCAAGTTCACCACATTAAAGACTGTATTTCACTATAAATGCCATGCTGGGACATTTCTTTGAACCATTTCTTTCCATGAACTGTCTGAACAAACCAATGAATGACTAGAGAAAGCTGATGAATCACTGAAATGAATCAAGTGTCCCAGTACCTCTTGAGAGAGAGGGAGAGCGTGAAAAAAAACGATTCTGATTACAGCCGAGTGAGTTTTGTCACGCTACGCTGATCTTTCTTGAAAAGGTTGCCTGTTAGGGGAAAAGAGACTATTTTTTTTAAATAGCTGAGGTATTGTTGTGCTACTGAACAGTGGAGATAAGTCTATTGTGTCACTGCTTTTAGTTCATCACAACTCAATGCTGCTAAGATTCCTTAGAGTCAAATAAAAATCCCTTTGAAAGTGAAGTGATGTGAAGGCCAAGTATGGTAACCCATATTTGTCCTCTGCATTTAACCCATCCAAGTTAGTGCACACACTCTAGGAGCAGTGAGTAGTGAACACACAGCAAACCGTGGACGCACACACCTGGAGCACAGTGGGCAGCCATTTTGCTGTGGCGCCCGGGGAGCGATTGGGGGTTAGGTGCATACAAACCCGTGACCTTAGGGTTACCAGTTTGACTCTCTAAACATTAGGCCACGACTGCACCTTGTGGACCATTTTGGCTTTGCCACTAACTCTGTCTTATACTTGCACAGACGGAGAGGCAGCGATATCAACAGCAGGCTGAACGTGACCATCATGAGGAGAGGAGGAAGATCAGACGGGCAGCTGGACACTTACATTCTCACAGGGGAGGAAGAGGACGAGGCGGCGGGAGAGGAAGAGGCGGTGGAAGAGGAAGAGGCGGAGGCAGAGGAAGAGGAAGGAGACCCTTTTAAACTCAGGACTGATCGTAGTCACTAGACTTTTAATACTGCCTTATAATGTGTCTGATCAGACATCTGCAGGAATCACTTTTGAGACCGTTCCATCACAGATGCCGTCACTGATTCACATTAAGAGACTGTATATCCGTTTGTGTGTGTCAGACCTCTCTTTTTCCACAACATCTCTCAGTACAGTCTAAACAGAGCCTTGTGTTTTGTGAAGTACCATAAAACATTTTTATCAACATCTGCCTGTCCTGTTCTCTTACATTTACACACACAAATTAATTCCCATACAGCATCAGTTCACTTTTACTGCAGATAATTTCTGAAATGCTTTTGAATTTTTATACTAGTTTACAACCAAGTCATGGTTTTACTCTACAAAACTAGTTAACCAACGGAGGCAGACCAAAACTGAACGTGCTGTTTTTCATGTACTTCTGCTGTGTAGTGTGTACTAAATATGTGCACTTTACCATGGGATGTGGTCAGTCATTTCTGATGTTCCATTATTTTAAGGTTGCAACTAACGATTGTTTTGATAAATAAATCTGTCTATTATTTAGTCGATTAATCGGATTTAAAAGACAATTTAGCAAAGTGGGGTTTTTTTTTATTCAGAGTGATTGCGCTCCGTCTGTTTGATGTGCTCGTGCTAGTTCAATGAAGTCTATGAGTTTAAACAGGCTTTTGTTGTCGGGACGAACTTTTGGGCAAAATAGAAATACTCACAGGATTTGACATTTAATTGGCATTAATACAGGGAGTGCAGAATTATTAGGCAAATTAGTATTTTGACCACATCATCCTCGTTATGCATGTTGTCTTACTCCAAGCTGTATAGGCTGGAAAGCCTACTACCAATTAAGCATATTAGGTGATGTGCATCTCTGTAATGAGAAGGGGTGTGGTCTAATGACATCAACACCCTATATCAGGTGTGCATAATTATTAGGCAACTTCCTTTCCTTTGGCAAAATGGGTCAAAAGAAGGACTTGACAGGCTCAGAAAAGTCAAAAATAGTGAGATATATTGCAGAGGGATGCAGCAGTCTTAAAATAGCCAAGCTTCTGAAGCGTGATCATCGAACAATCAAGCGTTTCATTCAAAATAGTCAACAGGGTCGCAAGAAGCGTGTGGAAAAACCAAGGCGCAAAATAACTGCCCGTGAACTGAGAAAAGTCAAGCGTGCAGCTGCCAAGATGCCACTTGCCACCAGTTTGGCCATATTTCAGAGCTGCAACATCACTGGAGTGCCCAAAAGCACAAGGTGTGCAATACTCAGAGACATGGCCAAGGTAAGAAAGGCAGAAAGTCGACCACCACTGAACAAGACACACAAGCTGAAACGTCAAGACTGGGCCAAGAAATATCTCAAGACTGATTTTTCTAAGGTTTTATGGACTGATGAAATGAGAGTGAGTCTTGATGGGCCAGATGGATGGGCCCGTGGCTGGATTGGTAAAGGGCAGAGAGCTCCAGTCCGACTCAGACGCCAGCAAGGTGGAGGTGGAGTACTGGTTTGGGCTGGTATCATCAAAGATGAGCTTGTGGGGCCTTTTCGGGTTGAGGATGGAGTCAAGCTCAACTCCCAGTCCTACTGCCAGTTTCTGGAAGACACCTTCTTCAGGCAGTGGTACAGGAAGAAGTCTGCATCCTTCAAGAAAAACATGATTTTCATGCAGGACAATGCTCCATCACACGCGTCCAAGTACTCCACAGCGTGGCTGGCAAGAAAGGGTATAAAAGAAGAAAATCTAATGATATGGCCTCCTTGTTCACCTGATCTGAACCCCATTGAGAACCTGTGGTCCATCATCAAATGTGCGATTTACAAGGAGGGAAAACAGTACACCTCTCTGAACAGTGTCTGGGAGGCTGTGGTTGCTGCTGCACGCAACGTTGATGGTGAACAGATCAAAACACTGACAGAATCCATGGATGGCAGGCTTTTGAGTGTCCTTGCAAAGAAAGGTGGCTATATTGGTCACTGATTTGTTTTTGTTTGGTTTTTGAATGTCAGAAATGTATATTTGTGAATGTTGAGATGTTATATTGGTTTCACTGGTAAAAATAAATAATTGAAATGGGTATAAATTTGTTTTTTGTTAAGTTGCCTAATAATTATGCACAGTAATAGTCACCTGCACACACAGATATCCCCCTAAAATAGCTAAAACTAAAAACTACTTAAAATATTGATACAAAAATATTCAGCTTTGATATTAATGAGTTTTTTGTGTTCATTGAGAACATGGTTGTTGTTCAATAATAAAATTAATCCTCAAAAATACAACTTGCCTAATAATTCTGCACTCCCTGTACAGTCTCTAAAGTTACATACGACATTGGTATACATTGGTATGCATAACTTCAATAGCATTTGATGAGAATGACTTAGTCACACAACCAACTGCTAAGTGTTCATGTAGTTGTCGGGTATGATTCACACCTTTTTAGATTTTTAATGTTTATTAAAATAAACTGTCAAATCCCATGTAAATATTGCTATGGTGTGTGTTAAACCTGAAACCTAAATTATCACTTTACAGTTGGTTGTGACTGTAAGAACATTCTTTTCAAATGCTGTTGAGCTTTAAATTATTGCATATTTTGTGTGTAAGAGTGGTTTCCCTACAATGGTTCAGGCTGCAGGATTGCCGAATGACTAAAGAAACGTCAGTAAGATGGTAGAAAACTGTACATTTCTTGTCTATTACCACCCACTGCTACTTATACCAATGATGGAGATGCGTGCCGTTATAATAGTAAAATATAGCTGCAAGCAGCAATTATCAGGGCCAAGCACAAAGAACATGAGTCATGCATGCCAAAAAAATGGCTGAAAAATCAACACAGTCACTGATAATATGATTTAATAGTTTATCACTTTTGACCAATAGGTGGTGCTTTGATCAAATTGATGTGGTGTGGTCAGAGTAAGGTCACAATGACACAAAGTTTGTTGTCAATATGCCAAAGCATTGCAGAGATACAGCCTCCGAGTCATTTTGGCATCATGCGTCAAATTTGTTGCTGTGGGATACGAAAACGGTTTCGTCTATCGACACGATCAATAACTTTTTGTTGGCATGGTCTGAAGATGATACAATTCAATTTTGGAAAATTGGTCAAATGGTCTAGGAGGAGTTTGAAAAAGAAGGTTTTTAAAGAAAATCAAAATGGCAGACAGGAAGTTTGCCCAACTATGACAAAATTGGTATCTACACTCACCTAAAGGATTATTAGGAACACCTGTTCAATTTCTCATTAATGCAATTATCTAATCAACCAATCACATGGCAGTTGCTTCAATGCATTTAGGGGTGTGGTCCTGGTCAAGACAATCTCCTGAACTCCAAACTGAATGTCAGAATGGGAAAGAAAGGTGATTTTAAGCAATTTTGAGCGTGGCATGGTTGTTGGTGCCAGACGGGCCGGTCTGAGTATTTCACAATCTGCTCAGTTACTGGGATTTTCACGCACAACCATTTCTAGAGTTTACAAAGAATGGTGTGAAAAGGGAAAAACATCCAGTATGCGGCAGTCCTGTGGGCGAAAATGCCTTGTTGATGCTAGAGGTCAGAGGAGAATGGGCCGACTGATTCAAGCTGATAGAAGAGCAACTTTGACTGAAATAACCACTCGTTACAACCGAGGTATGCTGCAAAGCATTTGTGAAGCCACAACACGCACAACCTTGAGGCAGATGGGCTACAACAGCAGAAGACCCCACCGGGTACCACTCATCTCCACTACAAATAGGAAAAAGAGGCTACAATTTGCACGAGCTCACCAAAATTGGACAGTTGAAGACTGGAAAAATGTTGCCTGGTCTGATGAGTCTCGATTTCTGTTGAGACATTCAGATGGTAGAGTCAGAATTTGGCGTAAACAGAATGAGAACATGGATCCATCATGCCTTGTTACCACTGTGCAGGCTGGTGGTGGTGGTGTAATGGTGTGGGGGATGTTTTCTTGGCACACTTTAGGCCCCTTAGTGCCAATTGGGCATCGTTTAAATGCCACAGCCTACCTGAGCATTGTTTCTGACCATGTCCATCCCTTTATGACCACCATGTACCCATCCTCTGATGGCTACTTCCAGCAGGATAATGCACCATGTCACAAAGCTCGAATCATTTCAAATTGGTTTCTTGAACATGACAATGAGTTCACTGTACTAAAATGGCCCCCACAGTCACCAGATCTCAACCCAATAGAGCATCTTTGGGATGTGGTGGAACGGGAGCTTCGTGCCCTGGATGTGCATCCCACAAATCTCCATCAACTGCAAGATGCTATCCTATCAATATGGGCCAACATTTCTAAAGAATGCTTTCAGCACCTTGTTGAATCAATGCCACGTAGAATTAAGGCAGTTCTGAAGGCGAAAGAGGGTCAAACACAGTATTAGTATGGTGTTCCTAATAATCCTTTAGGTGAGTGTATGTTCTCGGTATGACCCAAGGATTACAATAGGCTAATGTAATCAGAAGTTATTCATATTCGGACATTTTGTTATATCTTTTGCCCTAATCTTTTTGAGTACTGTCAAATCATGATACAGAAGACATACTGAGGGTGCTTCTCAATTCTTATTTGTGCATCCTCCTTTCCTTTCCTCGCTTCCTTTCCTTGTGGCTTAGCTCCACCCCTTCAGGATGTGTGGGAAGGACGCAAGGAAATGAATTGTGAAATGATATATCCTCACTCCCTTTAGCATCACTTTAAAGTGTCGTCAATTAATGATGAACATTCTTGAACATTAGAGATAATTATTTTATATTTTATTATTAACAATGAATTATTCCCAGTTATTAACTGCTTTTTATTTGTTGTATAGTATTACAGTTTGTTTCATTTTCTTTTATTTTCTTGTGCTTTGATATAATTCTGCAACTGTCTTACTACAGTTGTTGTAATTTGACATACAGTTGCAAGAAAAAGTATGTGAACCGCTTGCAGAATCTGTAAAAATGTGAATAATTTTAACCAAATTAAAGAGATCATACAAAATGTGTTATTTTTTTATTTAGTGCTGTCCTGAATAAGATATTTTACATAAAAATATTTTACATATAGTCCACAAGACAAAAAAATGTATGTATGATTTTGAGATTCATCTTTTCACACTGAGGACAATTGAGGGACTCCAACACAACTATTAAAAAAGGTTCAAACAATCACTGATGCTCCAGAAGGAAACACGACGCATTAAGAGCCGGGGGGTTAAAACTTTTGAACAGGATGAAGATGTCCACATTTTTCTTATTTTGTATAAATATCAATTGTATTCATTTAGTACTGCCCTTCAGAAGCAACAGAAGATACTAACATGTTTCCCGGAAGACAAATTAAGTACAATTTGCCTTGAGCTTCAAATTCAATAAGTTTTCACCCCCTGGCTCTTAATGCATCGTGTTTCCTTCTGGAGCATCAGTGAATGTTTGAACTTTTTTAATAGTTGTGTTTGAGTCCCTCAATTGTCCTCAATGTAAAAAGATGGATCTTAAAATCATACAGTCACTGCTGGAGAGGGTTCAAATATGCAAAAGATGCTGGAAAACTAAAGAATTTTTGGGACCTGGAGGATTTCTCTGAAGAACATTGGGCAGTTTAACTGCTCAGGACAAACAAGAGACTCAAGAACAACCATCACAAAACAAAAAAACAGCCGTGGATCATCCAGGGAACGACACACAGTATTGAGAATCAATGGTTCATAAACTTTTGAATGGGGTCTTTTAAATAAATTCATTTTTGTCTTGTAGACTATAACATGTGAACATTTTTAATGTAAAATATCTTATTCAGGACAGTACAAATTAAAAAATAACATGCATTTTGTATGATCTCTCTTATTTAGTTAAAATTATTCACATTTCACAGATTCTGCATGCGGTTCGCATACATTGTAGTGATTTTACTTTAGTTTATCCAAGGACGCAAAGTAAGGTAGTGATTGGTACTCGCGTCACTGCTGACGTTGTGATTTTTTTCCCAATGGGAAATTCTGTTTTGATACGGCAAGTCCGCGGCGGCCAACACCGAAACATACCAAGAGCTGATTTGATTTCCTCCAACCACCAGAACGATCCACATAAAACTTCAACGCTCGGACAGGGCAGAGCAAATTAAGCTTTTCGTCCTCTTCTGAGGCGAAAGGAGGAGGGTGGAAAGAGTGAAGGGTGATAACTTGAGAACGAAATGATGTGGACAAAACCTTGGGCACATATCCTGGCCTGGGTCTTAGGGTTACCTTGACCAGACCAGGAGCGAAGTCCATACATGCCTCGCTAACAGAGAGAGCTTGTAGATCCCCCACTCGCTTCAAAGAAGTTAAAGCCAACAAAAGGGCAACCTTTAGAGTCAGAATCCACTCTGGAGCTGACTCCAAGGGCTCAAAGGGAGCCTCCGTTAATCCCTCCAGAACAACTGACAGGTCCCAAGAGGGAATACCAGGGGAGCGTGCTGGTCTCAGGCGCCTAACCCCTCGCATAAATGACGAGACTAACCTATGTTTGCCCAGAGGAACTTCATCCTACGAGCAACAATTGCAGCGACGTAAACCCTCGGGGTGGTTGCTGCCGCTACAGCAGCAAACTTTTCCTGTAGGCACTCCAGCACTGGACCCACAAGGCAGTTAACTGGATCCACAGCATGGGCTAAGCACCATGGTCGCACTCGCAATGGTCTCCTGAACATAGGCAGGAAGACCAGCGCTCAGAGCTAGCGGCCTCTGATGGGCCATACCCACAGCTTCCAAATCTCGGGATGAGGATGCCAAATCCTGCCCTGAAGCTGAGACAACAGGTCTTCTCTGACTGGAATCTCCCAGGGAGGGGAGTCCAGAAAAAGAACCATCTCCGAGAACCAGGCCTGGGATGGCCAGAATGAGGCTACAAGTAGGAGACTGACTCCGCTCTCTCAATTTGATGGGCAGGAATGCATAGAGTTTTAGCCTCGGCAACAGATGAGCAAACGCATCTATTCCCAGCGGTGCTGGGGAGCTCAGAGAGAACCAGAGCTGGCACTAGGACGACGCAGGGCGCGAGAACAACCGTGTGACACCTTCAGTAGGCGAAGAGCTGATCCTGTCGATCGGCCCCTAAGAGCTTCATCCACCTACAGAACTGAAGCGTGTAACCGGATTGAATTGTGCGGAGGATCTAAGGTGATACCCCTAGCAGACATTTCCACTCGTGAAAGAAATGTGACAGAGGAAGCGGAGTGTTGTGGTGCAGTGGACAGGGCTGGATAAGGAGAGCAAGTGAGAGGTGGGCAGAAACGCTTGCGCGGTCTGTCCCAACCTCAAACGTCGGGGCGAGGCTCTCCTTTTTCTGACCTGAGGGTCAGGAGCGACTCGAAGGAGCCGGAGTGGGGGGTTTGAGCCGAAGATGGGGAAAGGTGTGTAGCCAGCATGTCCTCGAACGCAGGGATGGCGGAATAGCCCTGCTCCACAGAACCAATGAGGTTGGTGAAGTCAGCGGCTGCCGCATTAGTCAAGCGGGCAGAAAAAGGCTGCTTCCAGGATCTGGAGATTTCATAATGCAGATCACTGAAAAAGGGCAGCTTTCTCCGCGCTGGCCTCGAATTAGGGCCACTTAAAAAACGCTCGTCGAGTTTAGACGACTGTGACTCACGGGGTTCGTCTGGCCAGTCAATAGCGAGCTTTTCTGTAGCGTGCGAAAGCATGTTGATAAGCTCAGAGTAGGCCACAGAAGGCCGTGCTTCCTAGCCGCTAGGCGGGAAAGTGTCGTCGATTAAAGCAGGCCCGAAATCCTCTGCGTTGGGCGCTGCAGTAAAAAATACATCATCTAGCCCAAAAGAAACCGTCTCGCGTGCTTCCGGGCTAGGACATAAGTAGTCGTGTGAGAATTCAACCGGCAGAACACCGCGCACATGCTCGGGGGAGGAAGGGAGAGAAAGGGCGAGGCCCGTCTGCTCGCTCTCCACATCCTCAGCGGCTTCGGGAGCGCGATGGAGAAAAACGGATGACTCCTTCTCAAAAACCGCGAGCCTAGAGCGGAGGGTTTTGAGAAGGAGATTATCACATAATTTACATTTAGAATTGCTCTGAACTGCCTCGCGCACATGTGAGAAACCCAAACATTTAACACACTTACTGTGAGGGTCATCACTCGCAATAAAGCGAACGCATGGTGGTAGGCAACGACGAAATTCCATGGCACTTTACCGCAAGGAGAACCAAGTTCCACTATCCGCAGTCGCTGAAGTGCTGGTGAAGAAAGTTGCATGAAATCCAGTATTTGGGCCAGAAAAGTCGAGACCGAAGGGCTAGAAATGGCCGCTTCGTGAAGGCAGAGAAATCTGAGGAGCAGAATGCGACGACGTAAGAGCGTCAGGATGGTGCCCACGCCATCAGCCAATGAATTGGCGTGATTCTATAAGGGCTTCAGACAATCAGCACACCCAGAGGGCGTTCCCATTGCGTCATAGCTACGCAGCGTTGAGTGATTCTATGAAAGAGAACTTTATATATAGGACGGTGCACGCCGATTACTTATGAATGGGAGAAAGTGCAATGCTCAATATGGCAAATAAGCCCCGCGTTGATTAGTAAAGTCATTGCATCACTGCAGCTGCCATTAGAAGCTTTGGTTGCTATAGAAACAGGCTAAAAAATGCAGGGTTTTTGTAGAAGCTAAATTTATGAGACAGTTGTTGTCAGATTTCATTGGTTTCATTTCAAATATGAAATTTAATCGTGAGCTTGGCAAACAGTTTTGGAGAATTTTATGTTTCCCCATTCAAACAGATAGGAGCTGCACTTGCATGCCCGAGAGGCGTTTCAAAGATGGCCAACGAGTGAAATGACTTCTTAAAGGGACTTTCAAACTAACCAATCAGAGCAAGAGTCTTTGTTGATTTTTGTCCTTACATGTGTATATGAGCCTATTCGGTAGTGAAATACATAGCAATATTTACATATGATTTGACAGTTCAGTGTTTCCCACAGGATTTCCTGAACATGTGTTCGTTGGACCTCAGTCCCTCTAGGGTGGTCCGGGGGCATGCAACCGTAGGAAAATTTGGTACATTTTAAAGTTAAATTCATCAATCTGCTGCACTTTGGGAGTTCAAAATTAAGAACTTTTGTGTTTGGCAAGCACTGGATTATTAAAATTGAATATGTTTTCAATAAGAATACTGTAAAGAATTTCTGTTAGTGAACAGTTTTTTTCCTTAACTTTTTTAAATGCAAAATGTATCTCCAGTTATCACACATGTGCTGATCATGTGAACGAAGTGCACACTTCTCTTTGCTCAGCGCAAACAGAGACAGAGTCTTTTGATAAGGACACAAAGCCTTGTCGGTTATCACGCTTTTGATTTTTGTTTGTTTGACAGCAATGGTGCAAAACACGACATTAAAGACCTTTTATGTTATTATGAGAGGTTTAAAAGATGTGTATCACACCTTGATGAACACTTTACAGTTGGTTGTGTGACTGCAAGTCATTCTTTTCAAATACTATTGAAGTTTGAAATGTGTATACCAATGTCGTATGTAACTTTAGAGACGGTCCCTAAATTTGCAAATATTGAACGTCCAACATCAAACCAACTTTATGCCAGTGGTGGAGGACGTTGGAGGAAGGCATCAAGGTATGTCCAAATCCAATGTTAGCTTCACTTCCTGTTAAAACCCAACAGGAAGTCAGATATTTCAAATTTTCTCTGCAAACTTTTTGCAGTTTTTGCCATTTTCAGACGTTGTAGCCTACTTTAACGAACTCCTCCTAGAAATTTAATCAGATCATCATCATATTTGGTCAGTCTAATCTTAAGGCCTTTGCGATGTTAAATTGTGAAGATCTTGAGTTTTCGCTGAAGGGCGTGTCCGTGGCGGTCTAACAAAATTTTATGTTTCGCCATGAAACGGAAAGTTGTTGTAATTCGGGCATACAATTTCCGATCTGCCCCAAACTTCACATGTTTGATAATAGTCCAGACCTGAAGACGTCTACATGGCAATATTCAGTTAATCATAGTGCCATCTGTTGGCAACAGGAAATGGCATGCTTTACACTGTAATTCACTCCCTGTGTAGTGATTTTACTTTCGTCCATCCAAGGATGCAAAGTAAGGTAGTGATTGGTACTCGCGTCACTGCTGACGTTGTGATTTTTGGATCACACATCACTTAAGGTGTGGTTATGAGTATATCAGATGACCACCTTCTCCCTCTCTTAGTTTGGGACACTAGTCAAGGTCTTTTACCTTGGCTGTATGAGAACACTCCAAACAGGAGGCTGTCCAATCATTTAGAATGAATGTAAAGTAGGGAGAGTTGGTCAGCTGATTTATCTGAAAGATTGGTGAGACTTGTAGAGCCTCTTCTGTATTATCAGCACAAGGAAGACACAATTGTAATAAAATACATTTTATTAACAAAAGAAAAAAAAGAATAACTAACACCACTACTAAATGAATACAATGAATGATAAAGGAATAAAGTGCATAAGATGCATAAAATACATGTGATTAAGTTGAGTGTGGCTATGGAAAAGTTGCGTGATCTTATGGAAAGATAAACTGTTGTTTCTCTGAAACTAAGGTGAAGAAACTTATTATGCATCAATCAAATAAACGAAAGATTATTTGTTATTAAGGAGCATCAGTTAAATTACCTCTAATGTAAATTAAAATATCATATACTAATAATATACAACAATGCCAAGGTCTCTGGAAAGAGGTTTGGTTAAGTGATATTTACGTTCCACGTGGTTGAGTAAGCAGTCCGGAGGCTCAGAACGTAGTGGTATCTGTTGCTGCTTCACAAGCTGTAGACTCAGATCCTCAGATATTTTGTTGTCTCTCTGGATGAACCAGAGGCTCAGAATGTTACGGTGCATCTGTTATGTCTCATCCTTGAAGGACAGACTCAGAACTTGGTGAACTGTTTGTCTCTCTCGAGGGGAGACTCAGAACAAGGAGTGTCTGTTGAAAGGGTACCTTTATCCCCTTCCGATGAGGAGGAGATTGCAGTTTGGCGCTTCTTCATTCCAGTGCTGTGATTGGCCGCTGGCATCAGAGGGGGCACACAGTTTGGCCCACCCTTCTTTCCCCTGTGGAACTCATCTGCATACTGTACACAGTTAGAAGTCTTTAAAGTGTCTTTAAAGTTTACCGATGTATTTCTCACTTTCCAAACCACCACCAGAATACCCTTGGCAATATTCTAAACAAATAGACACCGAACATGATGGAAAAAGACTGAACTGTCATGCATTCATTCATTTGTTCATTAACAGCTGACTTTGTGTAAGATGTTGCATTACAAATAGCTGTCACTGAGAATACTTATTTCTCTGAATAAGTCTGAAATGGATGTGTGTAGTTTACATCAGTTTTAAGTTTTCAAAACATAGTTATGAATGGATTTGAATGGATCATTGTGGTCTTTCTTTGTTTCACCCACTACTGCTGAGGTCCGGAGGAATTTTTATGGCAGTCACACACCAGGATGTTAGAGATTAGTCTCTAGATGGGTGAAGGGCAGAAACTGCATGAGGACCAATGAGAAGTCCTGTCCTTCCTGGGCTTGGTACCAAGTCCTAGCATCTTTATCTGATGGCGTTGGACAGTTTGTTTGTGTTAGTCCACCAAGATCCAATCAAAATTTAGCAAACCTTTGTCCACTGTTACCGGGCAGAAAGAGGCCCGTTCATAAACTGGGCCCTGGAATGTGCTGTCCACTACTCCTGAAATACATGTAAATATGCCATGAAATACAAAACATGCTAATGTGTGCGATTTATGTCACGAAACAGGAAGTTGTTGTAACGCTGCATTCACACGGGTGTCGGCGTCAACGCTTCTCATTTACTTTGAATGGGTGACATCATGCGTTGCCGAACGGAATTGTGGGTTCCGTTGCGTTGCGTCACTGCCGAGGCTCACAGCAGAAGTTGAAAAGTCTTCAACTTTTCAAGCGCCAACACAGGCGTCAGCCAATCAGATCACCTATGCAAATACCCTAGCGCAGACGCTAGCCAATTGTGTTCATGCAACACCAGAAAAGTAATGGCCAAGATTGGCTGTGGGTCACGTCAGCACCAAGCTTCAGACACGCCCTCCGTCAAGCGTTGATGCCGACGCTCCGCGTTAATGCAGCGTAACTCAGGCATACAATGTCCGATCTGCCTCAAACTTCACATGTTTGAGAAGAGTCCTGAACACATCTACATGACAATATTCAGTTATAGTAATAGTGCCACCTGTTGGCAACAGGACTAGCAACATACTAAAATATGCAATTGAGTAATAAACATGCTATAAACATTCTAAAACATGCTAGCAACACTTAGCTGAGTGCTAAAGCATGCTATCATCGTCATGAAACAGGAAGCTGTTGTAACTCAAGCATACAATGTCCAATCTACCTTAAAAATGTACATGTTTGATAAGAGTCCTTTCCTGAAGACATCTACACGCCAAAATAGCGCCACCAGCTGGTAGCAGGAAGTGTGGTAAATACAAATGACTGCTGTAGTCCTCCTATTTTTATATACTTAAATGAATATTTCCCATCATGCTCTGTTTTCCTAAAGCCACCAGTGACGGTGGCACGTGTGCGAGGGCCCTTTCATCACTGCTTGCTTTAATTTTAGATTGTTGATTTTGTCTATGTTGTTGCAGCCCTAGGTTAAAATAATTTGCAATGGCTTATGGAAGGAGTGGGTTATGTGTGCATTAGACATTGAGTAGGCTACTATACCACAGTATTGTACCTTTCTGGCGGGTTTTAGTTTTGTTTTTTGTTGCCTCAAATCGAATGACATACTGCAGTATGTAGTACTCTTATTCCTCTTTTCTTTTTCAAAAATCATTTTGTAACTTCTCTTGGGGTGTGCAAGGGGTCGTGCACATTATAAGCACAAAAATATGCATATGCATACTTTGAAAATCCATCAGAAATGGTGCGTCTGGACACCTTAGTTATATTTTTGCAAACATACTATGATTTTGGTGACAGTTCTAATATTGAACACTATTTAGGACAGATGCAAACTGGGTCAAACATTCAAGACACAGAGCATCACAGACTTACAAACATGTAACTGTCCAAACAGAAACGCTCCATCCTCTGATGTTTCCATTAACTAACCTCACATTAAATAAACTAGCACCCTCAGTAAAAACTATATTTCTCCCTCACTGAACCTTTTTAATTTGTTTGAATTAAAGGGATAGTTCACCCAAAAATGAAAATTACCCCATGATTTACTCACCCTCAAGCCATCCTAGGTGTATATGACTTTCTTCTTTCAGCCAAACACAATCAGAGTTATATTCAAAAATATCTTGGCTTTTCCAAGCATTATAATGGGAGTGAATGGTTCCTGAGATTTTGAAGCCTAAAAAAGTGCATCCATCCATCATAAAAGTAATTCATACGGCTCCAGGGGGTTAGGGGTTAATAAAGGCCCTCTGAAGCAAAGTCATTAGTTTTAGTAAGAAAAATATCCATATTTATAACTTTATAAACTATAATCACTGTGTGGCAAGCAGCGAGGCGAGGGACCGTGAGAGCGGGCTGGTGGCGAGTGATAATGAGCGCCAGCTGCGCGCCACACCGGTCTCATCTCATGGAGGAGTGACGGGAGCATAAAAGGAGGAGCGACGACAGTGCAAGACAAGAGAGGACCAGGCCTGGAATTTATGTTGTGTTTTGTTTACGTTTTGTATGTGTGTGCGTTTACTTTCATTTTGTGTTATTTTTATTAAAGTCTTTTAAATGTTCGCCGGTTCCCGCCTCCTTCTTCCCATAACAACGAACTCCGTTACATTGGCCTTCCTCCCGGGCTTCGGCACCAATGTAACGGAGTTCACACACTGCTTGCCACACACTGGCTTCCAGTAACGGCCATACGCGAGTCTAGCTCTGGCGGAAGAGTGACCTCTGACCCGACGCATGACTTATTGACGAACAGGGAGGATAGCGCAAAACAAAACACTGCTTGCGAATTAGAAGTCTAAAATGAGAATGTTTAAAGAGAAATAATAATAATAATACTTTGTTACATTTATATAGCGCTTTTCTGGGTACTCAAAGTGCTTTACATATAGAAGGGGGGAATCTCCTCAACCACCACCAATGTCCACCTGGTGATTGGTGATTGGCTGATTGGTGGGAGGAGCTGATTGCTGGGAGGAGCTTGTGTTTGTTGTTTGAACCGCGAGAGGCGTCTACTCTCACCTGAGCTTACACTTCTCCTACATCCTACGTCATGCGTCGGGTCAGAGGTCACTCCGGAACTAGACTCACGTACAGCCGTTACCAGAAGCCAGTGATTATAGTTTATAAAGTTATAATTATTGATATTTTTCATACAAAAACTCATCACTTCACTTCCACTGGAGTCATATGGATTACTTTTATGATGGATGGATGCGCTTTTTTCCGGGATTCAAAATCTCAGGTACCATTCACTGCCATTATAAAGCTTGGAAGAGCCAAGATATTTATTAATATAACTCTGATTGTGTTTGGCTGAAAGAAGAAAGTCATATACACCTAGGATGGCTTAAGGGTGATTCAATTATGGGATAATTTTCATTTTTGGACGAAAGAACACTTTAAGAACATTAAAATGATCACAAATTCACAAGGTTTTCTAAACAAATAACAGCTGCTTTAATGTAATGTGAAACTATCAGTTGCTAATATTTGAATATTGAGAATAATAAAGAGAAGTGAAAGAACCAGATTGACCATCTGATGTGAGATTTGCTGCTAGTCACTTCCTCCTGCCCTCAAAGATTTCCTTTGACGACTTGCATTCAGACACAATGTATTTGATACCAGATCACTTAAACATCTCGCCACTCTCGCAGGAATACTTTCATTTTTGGGTACTGTTACTTGAAATTAAATAAACGTTATCTAAAATGCAATATTTAAAAAAAAAATTAAATTTCATTTTCATTTAGTTTAACTTGATGTACAAAATCTCATGGATAAAATAAAAAATTTAGATCATCTTTTCCTCATCAGTTCCTTAAAAACAAGCCACATGAGGTTTTAGTTGGTTTTGGGTCTTTAATCCTGCAAAGCTTTAGAAATGTGCTCTGCTTCTACTTTCTCTTAGGAAAATGCTTCAGCATGTCTGTTGGAGCAGCGTGACATCATCACTGCACAAACCACATGATTACAGGAGCCAAAACACTCTCGCCCAAATGTGTTGACTGAGTTTGTTTTAATATCCTTATTTTAGCATGAAATCATTCTATATATACATTTTATATATCCATTCTGAGTGTAGTCACAGCTAAAGCCATTATTAGGCACTACATCACTGAGTGCCTGTTAACTTATATAAGACACAAAGTTTCTTTAAAACATTGTCATATTAATCAAACTACAATAGGGGGAAATGTACAATTTTCATTCAGAAATTACTTGTAAATCTTGCAAGTAATTACAAAGAAATGGTCAGTAACACATTGAATCAAACGTGAAATTTTGAAGTAGAAAGAAAGAAATAAAATGTACTTAATACATTTTTTTACAGTGTAGAAGAAGATCTAGTGGTGACATGTAAACTAAGGTTAATAGTAGGTCTCTATACACTCTGTGTTCCAAATTATTATGAGGTTTTTTTTTTAGTTATTCAAAGAAACAGTTTTTTTTGTTTTATTTCTCCATATCTTCTTGGATATCTGGTATCAATGTCAGACAGGCTTGAGTAGTTTGCCAGGTCTTCTTAGGAAACTCTTTAAAGAGGTTGATTCACATTATTAAGCAAGTCACAGTTCTCATGCAACATGGAGAGGAAGAAAGATCCAATATGTAAACAACTAATATTTGAAAACTGAATGGAGATGCTAGCCTGGATGCCATCCGAACTTAGCCACGCCCACAACATTTGAGGTCGGGAAGTTCGTTCTGGACTTGATCCATTGTGGAGCAACTATGCTCGAACCAGAGCTGTTTGGACCAATCAAATTGTTATACGATGATGGACAGATGATCAACAGTAACGTAATCATCCACGTCACCAAAGAGCTCTTGGGTTGAATTTGTTCTAATCCTAAACGGAGAATTTGTTCGTATATGCATTTACCTTTACTATTCCTCTCAAAAATGATGATCGTGTTGGTAAGTACTCTGTGTATCCTTAAATTCTTTTCACAACACCGGAAAAGATAGTTTACACTCATCTTCTTCTTCTACTTCTTCCGGCGTGCGTGCAGTTGAGTTCTGTTGACAACTATGCGTTGCTCAACATACGTCACTTACTGCGTTGCTCTGATTGGATGTAGGTCTATCCAATTGAGTGCAGAGGCATTTTCTTTCCTGGTTCGGTTGAAACGCCCCATAATCACAGCCCAATGGAGCAGTATTAGACTCATATCAGACTCACTTCTGACTAGAATCTGAGTATGACGACGTCAGGCTATGAAGATGCTATTTGGTATTTTAAAGCCTTTGACAAATATAATATGTATATAATATAATTAGTATTTAAGTATTTAAGTTTAGTATTTTTTTATTTGCCACTCAAGCTCTTTATTATGCTGCTGATTTCCTGCATCAACTAGTTCAGGCCCCCAATCTCAATTTTCATGCATGTGAGCTGCAGCTGTACGACTGTTAATTTTCTGCATTAATAAGGAATAAGATAATGTGAGGATGTCATGGACGATTCTTGTTGATTAAGGTTAAAACGGAACATCATTCAGGTTTGCCTTCAGTTAACATGAAGGAATAAAAGAGCACTGGCAAAGGGGAAAAATAGCGCTAGCTAATCAGTCTGGACAGTTTTATCAGCTAGTCAAATGTGTTTAAGCATTAAGCCCAATTTATACTTCTGCGTCGAGTGTACGCAATAGGTAAGGCAGCGTACCCTGCGGCACCTCCCCAACAACTAGAAGTTGGGACGACGCAGACCGCAAGATCTGTGATTGGTCAGCTTGGTAGCATCGCATTTCGACCTGAAGATCAAATTCAAAGGGTGATTGCCAGTCTCTGATGTACGATGAATGGCTGCACATGGCGAACCAAATGGTCGAATCTACCTGCCGACATCCGAAAATATCTGAAATGCAATTCCTCATCCATGCCTCAGAATGTCAGAAAATTCACCATCCTTCTGTCTTAACCGGCTCATAGGTCGTACATACCATCTCCTCCGACACCGTCTCTTTTCTGCATTTTAGTTTTAGTAATTTCAATAAAAGTAACTGTTTTTCAACATTGATCAGCTCCAACTCCAACATGATCCGCTCAGTTTCAGTCGCCATTGTTTATAGTAGCTTAAAGGGCACCTATTATGCCCCTTTTTACAAGATGTAATATAAGTCTCAGGTGTCTCCAGAGTGTGTCTGTGAAATTTCAGATCAAAATTCCTAAAAGATCATTTAATATATCATTTTTTGAAAATGCCAATTTTTGGGTTTGGGAAAAATTAGCTGTTTTGTGTGTGTCTCCTTTAAATGCAAATGAGCTGCTGCTCCCCATCGCAGAGGGCGGAGCCTTCACAGCTCCTGAACACAAGAATGAAAACTGAAACATGATACATCTGTATCTGTAGACTCAAAACAGTGAAGGGGGCATGTAAATGTCTTTCTTTGCTGCAAATGTGCCAAACTACACAAGCCGAGCTCTACCTGTTCGCTATCAGTATCGTTCAACAACTGGTTCATTTCGTTCATGACACGAACGACATGTACCAATTCGTTCAATTCGTTCACGAACGAGATCTCTCGTTCAGACTCAAAGCATCTCGGTCAGTAAAGGGCATATTCGTTCACTGAATTCAACAAATCACATGCAACTATGCGTTGCTCAACATACGTCACTTACTGCGTTGCTCTGATTGGATGTAGGTCTATCCAATTGAGTGCAGAGGCATTTTCTTTCCTGGTTCGGTTGAAACGCCCCATAATCACAGCCCAATGGAGCAGTATTAGACTCATATCAGACTCACTTCTGACTAGAATCTGAGTATGACGACGTCAGGCTATGAAGATGCTATTTGGTATTTTAAAGCCTTTGACAAATATAATATATATATAATATAATTAGTATTTAAGTATTTAAGTTTAGTATTTTTTTATTTGCCACTCAAGCTCTTTATTATGCTGCTGATTTCCTGCATCAACTAGTTCAGGCCCCCAATCTCAATTTTCATGCATGTGAGCTGCAGCTGTACGACTGTTAATTTTCTGCATTAATAAGGAATAAGATAATGTGAGGATGTCATGGACGATTCTTGTTGATTAAGGTTAAAACGGAACATCATTCAGGTTTGCCTTCAGTTAACATGAAGGAATAAAAGAGCACTGGCAAAGGGGAAAAATAGCGCTAGCTAATCAGTCTGGACAGTTTTATCAGCTAGTCAAATGTGTTTAAGCATTAAGCCCAATTTATACTTCTGCGTCGAGTGTACGCAATAGGTAAGGCAGCGTACCCTGCGGCACCTCCCCAACAACTAGAAGTTGGGACGACGCAGACCACAAGATCTGTGATTGGTCAGCTTGGTAGCATCGCATTTCGACCTGAAGATCAAATTCAAAGGGTGATTGCCAGTCTCTGATGTACGATGAATGGCTGCACATGGCGAACCAAATGGTCGAATCTACCTGCCGACATCCGAAAATATCTGAAATGCAATTCCTCATCCATGCCTCAGAATGTCAGAAAATTCACCATCCTTCTGTCTTAACCGGCTCATAGGTCGTACATACCATCTCCTCCGACACCGTCTCTTTTCTGCATTTTAGTTTTAGTAATTTCAATAAAAGTAACTGTTTTTCAACATTGATCAGCTCCAACTCCAACATGATCCGCTCAGTTTCAGTCGCCATTGTTTATAGTAGCTTAAAGGGCACCTATTATGCCCCTTTTTACAAGATGTAATATAAGTCTCAGGTGTCTCCAGAGTGTGTCTGTGAAATTTCAGATCAAAATTCCTAAAAGATCATTTAATATATCATTTTTTGAAAATGCCAATTTTTGGGTTTGGGAAAAATTTGCTGTTTTGTGTGTGTCTCCTTTAAATGCAAATGAGCTGCTGCTCCCCATCGCAGAGGGCGGAGCCTTCACAGCTCCTGAACACAAGAATGAAAACTGAAACATGATACATCTGTATCTGTAGACTCAAAACAGTGAAGGGGGCGTGTTCGTTCAGTAGCTCTAGAATGCTATTTGCTGACGTGACACACGAGATCTATTTAACCAATACTGTCACATTTTTTATTTGTTTTACAGTTTTTAGAGAAGTGCATGACATGACTCAAACGTAATGAAGCCATTTTATTTAAAAGAAGAAAACTGTTCATACATAAAACAACAACAATAATAAAAAATAAATACAAACACAAAACACCAGTGCTTATACTCTGTACAGTAATCATTTAACCATCAGCCTGCATTATTACACTGTTTTCATTACAATGGTAAAATGTAAATGTCTTTCTTTGCTGCAAATGTGCCAAACTACACGAGCCGAGCTCTACCTGTTCGCTATCAGTATCGTTCAACAACTGGTTCATTTCGTTCATGACACGAACGACATGTACCAATTCGTTCAATTCGTTCACGAACGAGATCTCTCGTTCAGACTCAAAGCATCTCGGTCAGTAAAGGGCATATTCGTTCACTGAATTCAACAAATCACATGCTCTGTCACATATAGCCCACCCACTGACAGGTGCCGTGATGAAGAGATAATCAGTGTTTTTCACTTCACCTGTCAGTGGTCATAATGTTATGCCTGATCGGTGTATATCCATGCAGATGTTAGTGGGCAGGAGTTATTGACACGTTAGAATGATAAAGAACATGGATAAATGAATAATAAAGAGCGGGACATGCTTGATGATAAGAAAAAGTTATTAAAAGTGCAATATGCCATGAGAGAACTCATATTCAGTATTCAGTTTTCTGTTTGCGTCTAAACAGTCAAATACACACAAAATATGTCAAAATCTCTATTAATATCAATCATCTCTATTCAGTTTTCACACAGTATTAGTTGTTTTCCTGCCTTTTGCAAGACATTGCACCATTTCATGCTTTTCATCTTCAGAAAGATCTTTCTTCCTCCACATGTTGCATGAGAACTGTGACTTGCTTAATAATGTGGATCAACCTCTTTATAGGGTTTCCTAATAAGAAGATGTAAGACTGTGAAAACTGGAAGAACTATAAGAGATGGCGACTCTCTGAGAAAACAAAGGAAATTAACATCTGAACTCACTCTTGTGCATTTAGCGTCCCCATCCGAGACGACATCACAAGTTAATCATCCAAGTATTGCCTTAACTTGCATTTCTTTCCCTTCACTGCCTCTTCCCCCATCTCTCCTCTATAATTCACCCAAAATCTACATGGGTTATTGTGAACAAGTACTATACAGTATTATACATGTTTGATATCATTTGGAATGTCTCAGTGCGATTGGTACAAAGGTCTCGTTCCCACAGAAGTAAAGCAAAAGGTAACAAAGGTTTTAAGTGTTTAGAGATATTTTGCTTATTGTGTGTGGGTGTGTCCTCTGCCAATTGGTCTTTACCTCCTGTCGTCAATAAGGTGTAAACTACAGGTCTACAGGACTTGATTAATGCAAATTCCCATTGTGAACTCATGTTTACATTGGGAATTGGTCTGAGTATTTAAGGGATGTTGCAGAAGGGTCAGGGCGCGGTCCTTTACACAGGTCAGCCCGTAACGTTGAGTTACTACTAGACACTCAGTGTTATGTAATTTTCAGAAGTCCATCTTTTACTCTTTACTTCAGAGCATTTGATGTTATGTATTGATTATCTTTGAATTGATTATGTAATTGGCATGATACATTTACCTGACTTATAATAAATTGTTACATTTGATTTATTCTGACTTACTCTGGAATTATTGATTTTAGTGCATTATGATGTATCCTTTGTTACCGCAAATCTGCGACCAGGGTTAAGTACATACTAGATCTCGGATAGTATGGAGCATGGGGCACATCTGGAGAGATTCTAGATTTCTGACTAACTGCTCGACTTTAACTAAGTTGTTATGCAGTCGCATTCACTATAGGGGGCCAGATAAAATACTATTGCTATAATATGGTATTATTTTATGGTACTGGCCATAACCTCTGGTTGCTGTTTCAGCTTTAACTAAGTTGTTATATAGGCGACTGTAGGGGGCTACATGGGTACTTTTTAACAATAGTGAGCATGGGTGGCATTGTTAAATCGCTTTAGCCATAACCTCTGGTTAATGATCGGTCTGGCGAGTTTGTGATCGTGGGCCCGCATTGACGGCCGGTGCGAGGACCCTGTGCAACTCTGCGAACCAAATGAATAATTTCAATAAGAGTAAAGAGTTAAATAGAATAATCAAATGTGTAGTTAAACTGTTATACAAATGACCTAATAACCAATCTGCATTCTAACTAAGGTCATGATAAAATGGAGTCAGATACATATAAACTGGAATTAAATTACTTTGCCCCGCTGAAAAGACTGAATGCGCAGAAACCTTCACCCACTAATCAGAAGCCGTCATTGGGACGATTGGGCGGGCCTTACAAAACCCTGGCAAACTACTCAACAAACCTGTCTGAGATGATCTAAGAAGATATGAGAAATAAAACAAACAAACACTTTCTTTGAAAAACTAAAGTCTGAAAGTTTATTGTGCTAAAATCCTACTGATGTCACTTGCACAATCATTTGTATCACAGTAAATGGGAGCTGTGCGGTTACACACACAGTAGTTGCTGAGTATCCGTTGTACTGACCTCACCTGAGTGGAAATACTGGCCTTAAATGTCGCAGTTATGACACATTTCCTGTTTATCTGCAGGGACAGAGCACTTTACAGCTGGAGCTCTTCCATGAGAAGACGCTTTTACCGTAATTGCGACTGATAAGAGGCCAGTGATAAACACAAAGGGCAGCAGGCCTTAAGCCATCATTTCAGGTATTGTGCTGCTAGGGTATCAATAGAGCTTTATGGCCTTTATAAAGATATAATGACGCTGATGCACTCTGATTTTCTCCCTAGTGAGAACTCTTCCCACATGCAAAAGCATATCCAAAATGCACAGTTGTACATTTAAAATTGTACCAATATCATTGAATTAAAATTAGCTGTTGACTTGCATTATATGATTCACCAAGGACCACAATTTCAGCTAAAAATCTTTACTGTTCTACTGAAGAAAAAATACACCTACATCTTGGATGGCCTGAGGGTGAGAAAATCAACATAAAATTTTAATTTCAGTTATCCCTTTAAACGTTTTCCTTCGGTGTAAGTTCTCTTTGGTGTCTAGCGGATGGATGAGATGGAAGAAGAGAGGAGATTTGGTTGGGTTTCACACAGCCAGATAAAAGAGTGTGTGCTTATTCAGAGTAATCCCCCTTCAGCGGACCAGGTCAAAAAGCCGCCACTCTACACGTCACTGTCTGAGCCAGGGACAGTCTGAGGGCCGCGCTGGGATTTACAGCATGAATGCTGAGAGCCCAGAGGGAAGTTAGGAATTTCAAGGAAAAGGAGGTGCGCTTCTCTCCACTTCATCACACTTCATCACACTTTTTTTTATCTTGCATTTGTTGTATAGGTTGTGTGCTGACAGATCAAACAATGCCAGAGAACAATAGACTTATTAAAGTCAACATGCATTCAAAGCTGACTCTATTTACCTTCTACTATTGTGAGGCATGGGTGCACGTTATTCCAAAGAAAGAAAAAAAAACATTTTCTTCACAATCTTTCATCAAAATCTCTTTCAGAGTATATTACAAATCTCTTTTATATCTAATCCCCTCATCTCCAACCAGCCGAATCCATTCTGGTATATTACGTCCACGCTTAATAAACGCTTACAAAAAAAAACTACACTTAAAGTTCATATACTTAAGTAAAGTTTAAGTATATTTTTAAGCATACTTTATGTAGTAAGCATACTAATATCAAGTAGTAGTAGTATACTTGTAAGTGTACTATTTCAATACTACTTTGGACTATTTTTGCCAACATTTTAGTATATAAAAGTATACTTTTAAATAGACCGTAGTAAACTTTGAGTATACAACTACGTTTTTGTTTGTACTGCAACTACAAGTGAACTTATAGATAACTCATAGTTTACTAGTTAAATCTTTTTTTTTTTTAGTTTATGAAAGTACACTTTGACGCATACTCTCAGTAAACTACTAGTTTAGTTGTTTTATACTGCAAGTGAACTTAACATAATACTTATAGTTTACTATTTATATATTATTTTTGCACTTTAAGTATACTACTATGTTCCTATTTAGGTATTATATTTTATACTTGTAAATGTACTTTAAGTGCATTGAAGTCATGTACACTACCAGTGGACTAGTCTACACATTTTCTTTATAAATCAATATTTTCAATCAAATCTATTGTATTGGATGCCAAAACATGTATGGTTATTAGGAAAAAAGTATTTAAAAGGCTATACTCAATCAAACAAGTAAACACAACTACAAGCCAAGTATACTTAGATATACTTTTAAGTATATCTCAATTAAAAGATTGAGTACAAGTATAGGCCAAATATACTTAGGCTTTTCTGTCAGTATACTTAAGTGCAATTTTAAAGCATATTTCTGAGAAGTACATAAAAGTAGACTTTTTAGTTTAAAAGAAGTATACTAATAGCACACTTGAATAAACTCGTAAGGGAACTGACATAAAATGTCAATGCTTTTGCGTTTCCTTGAGAAACTCTGCGTTCGCTCACAAAACTATTGTGTTCTTTGCGAACAAACGCGAAGTTTCTCGGAGGAACGCAAAAGCATTGACGTAATTTTTCCTCCCACTTAATTTTATTTTCTTCACCATGTCCCTTTAGCGGCTCTTTACTATTGAAACTTGTTATTGAAAAATATTTATAATTACCACTTTGTAATAATAAAGTTGTAATTTAGTACATTTGATATACTTTCATTGTAATATCAAATAACATTACAGTTAAAATTATAATCAAATACATTACATATGCTTTAATGTTAGTCAACACGATGTGTACTTCTTTAAAGCGCGATAAAAGATTCTTAAATTATTTCAAAGTATGTATTTTAAAGTAAAATGTTTCATTTGAATGTACACTTAAGTGGCCTTTTATTTCATTAATATTATATTGTCTTCATTTTTTTTGCAATTATACTTTTAAGATCTGAAGTACACTACAAGTACACATTCGTTACAGTTAAGTGCACTTCTTTTTGACAAGGGCATGGGCACGTCTCTGCTGCCACTTTGTCATTTTCTATAAACGTCCATCCATGTGTGTAAAAAAGTTGTCTTAATTATGGCGAGCTTCCCTTTGACGTCTCTTTCTTTGCACTCTGTCTGCCCTCATTTATCCTCTTTTGATCCTACCGTCATTTACGCTTTCCTTCTGATCTCCCTCTTTTGTCCGCTTCGTTTTCTGCGGGAGGAACTGAAAAGAGAAATGTGCTGACTCGAGCGAGACCTCAGCACACTGGCTCTTGGCATCAGCCCTGTCTGTCTGTCTAGTGTAGGAGCATCTGACAGTCATAAATGACATTTATTGAGGTCATCGCCATCTCTTTGTTGCATGCAGGGAGCTTTTGAAATAAATGGCTTGCTTTGGGGTCAACGCTCACCTGCTAAAGCCATAGCCCAGATAGATAAAAAGCAGGGAAATATGTAATCTAATGCATTTTGTCTAGAAGTGGGGCTTAAATATGACCGCAGAAGAGTGTGGTCACAAACCTCTTGAGACATGATGTAACAGAGAGAAAAGCCACGCAAATCCCTCCACTTCTGTTCTCCTAAAAACGCTGATTGTTAAAGTCATTACGCTTTTAACTCATTAAACAAGTTGCCAAAACAGAGCAGGCTAGTCATCAAAGATGGAATCATTTTACAATAGTGTTAAATTATTTAGTTCTACTTCTTAAATGAGAAGTTAAACAGTAGACGTCATTGTACTTATTAATAGTTTAATGAAACACCACCAGAGCTTCAGAAGAGCTTAAATCATATCAAACGTCTTGGTCCCACTTTATATTAGGTGGCCTTAACTACTATGTACTTACATCAAAAAATAAATACAATGTACTTATTGTGTTCATATTGTATTGCAGAACACTTTTGCTGATATTGAGGTGGGATACGGGTAAAGTTAGGCACAGGTGTGCTGGTATGGGTAAGTTTAAGGGTAGGGTTAGGTGTAAGGGAAGTGTCAACAGTGTATTTATAAATGTAACTACAGAAATTAATTACAGATGTAATTACATGCAGGTATTTTTAAAATGTAAAGTACAATGTAAAAACATGTATTACACAATAAGTGCATTTTATTAATTTAAATGTTAGTACATAGCAGTTAGGGCCATCTAATATAAAGTGGCTCCAACGTCCTTTTTTTTTCAAATATGTGGTACATTTTAAAAATATTCAGTACTCATCCTCAACAAATAGATAATCAAGAGTGGGTTTTGATGTAATATAAATCTCTGGTGTCCCCAGAGTGTGTCTGTGAATTTCAGCTCAAATTATTTCACAATTCATTTACTATAGCTTGTCAAATTTGTCCCTTTTTGGTGTGAGCAAAAACATGTGTTTTTGTGTGTCCCTTTAAATGTGTCACCCCCTTTCCAGAAGAGGGCGGCGCCTTTACAGCTTGTGCTTCAGATACTCCGGCAACAACAAAACTGGACAATCTCACTCAGCTAAAATATCAGAAATTCTCAGTAGCGATGTTAAGCCTTACGTGTTCGAACTGGAGTCGGACACTGATGAAAAGAATCAGGAAGAAGTTACAGCGTTTAGAATGCAACTGGACATTTCTGAATGGTTAGCGGATAAATTTATATAGTTGTTATGGAGTTAAGTTGATTCAACTCATCGACTAGCACAGTTTTCAAACTTTTTTAAGAGCGACCCTCTTTTTTTTTTGCGACCCATATATAGGCCTACAACCATTTACATTCAAACAAGTCAAGCCAAGCATAAGAATAGTTGTATACAATGTGCCATTTGACTGTATTCTCCATTAAACCACTAGATGGCACAAATTTAGCTCAGCACTTTTCCACACAACCGCTTTTGATCTTTGATGCGTTCGCAACGCAAAGTTGATTCTGCACTAATTTGATAGCTAGGCCTATATATGGGACGCTAATTAACTGGTTAACCTTTAACCAACAATAATTTTAACCAATTAATCGTTTGCTGCATGCTTCAAAATACACTACAAATATATATTTTTATATGTTTTTGAGAGAGAGAAAAAAACAGGTAAGTCACGTATAAGTCGCATTTGATTGCATTCAGAAATAATACAGGTAAATAAAGCGAAATGTTATAATGTAGGCTAATACAAACATTATAAACACTACAAACATAGCTATAGGTTTAATTTAGTTCCCCTCACTCCACAACTAATCCTTTAAATTAACGGTGTTCAGAACAGATCAAGAATTAAAATATATAAGTAGGCTATAACTATAAAGCCAAAACGAAATCATTTAATGAGAAACTGAAAGTAACCAGCGTTAGGCTCACATAGTCTAACGTTCCAGCGTTGAACTGACTCTTGTCCGGCGTAAAATGATTTGCACAAATATATAACACTTTATTGACTTTCTTCAGCATTTCCTTCATATATGAAATTCATCCATGGTGTTCCCAGTGGCTCGGATGCCGGGAGTCTATGGAGACTTTTATGTTCATTGGTACATCCAATAACAGAACATTTGTAATTTTTTTTGGTGCAGACATTGTATATCTCCAGCTTCTACAGAGAGGAAACTGAAATGGCGGACGGCTGTGGCTCACTTGCTGCGGACCTATGCTAATAGGGCAGATCATGGGCGGGGCTTACGTAAGAGTAGGGGGAAATCTAGAACGCTCATTTAAAGAGACTGTTTATGATTTATGGCGATTATAAAAAAGGAGTGGGTGGATTTTTACCTTTAGGCTTGCTGTGATAGTCGGTGTTGCCGGTGTTCATGCGCAACACCGATTACATTACTTGCCCACCGCGGCACCGCCCCCACCGTCGTTTTGATTTTTTTTATAGTAATAAAATTTATTTCATTCATCAGGAGAGTGAGGAGCTGAATGACAAGAGGATAGTGGAAGATTTGGTTTCAACCTGAAATGTAAAGCGCCTATTTAAGTGAATTTGTCATTTTACCGTTTTGTTGTTGTGTTTTTCATTAAGAATAATAGGCTAATGAACCCACCATTCAAGCAACCCGCCCCCGAATTGGCGCTAATTCTAAACCGAAAGTAAAATGCGCACGGCTGCACTGTCATTCATTCATGGCCACACAGGTGCATGCATTTACAGCCGCACTGTCATTCACGGTGCGCGTACACTGGCGCTTTTTCAGTTAATTCGATTCAGTGATTTCAATTCACTGAAAACACTCGCTTTGCTCCCGCACAGTTTAGAATTAGCGATTTAAAAGCCCCCGCCGGTGATATATTATCGATTAACCGGTGGGAAAATTTCCTCACCGTCACATCCCTAATCCCCTTTAATATACGAGTAATAACTAACAAATTCTGTTAAAAATGTATTTGCCCTGATCTTTTCAGGGCAACTTTTTAACAGCTTCCTCTTTCACACGTCCTAACATGACCTTGAAATATTTTACAAATTCACATTCCCACAGCCAACAGAAGCACCAAATAAAACAGAAAGAAAGAAAGAAAGAAAGAAAGAAAAAAAAAGAAAGAACCCAGTCTGTGAGGAAGATGTGTGATGATGTCATCAGCCGAGGTCTGAACAACCTTCAGCCAGTAAGAAGCAGTTTGTGCTTGTTTCCTAAACAACACTATCCCGATTCATTCCAATGAATAAACTCCCATCTGATTATATCATCTCTACTTTACTGGCAGCATGTGATAATGCATAAAATTATTATTATTATTATTATTATTATTAATGGATTGTGTTTTACATTGTTAAAAAAGATTTATGTTTCAAATAAGTACTTTTCTTTACTTTCAATTCAACAAAGAATCCTTTAAAAAATGTATCAAACTTTCCACAAAAAGTATTAAACAGCATAACTGATAATAATAAATGTTTCTTGAGCAGACTGATTTCTGATTTAAATTACATTTAGCAATATATTCATATATCTCACAATATTACAGTATTTTTTATTTAAAAAACGCAGCACTGGTGAGCATGAGAGACTTTTTTTCATCCAAGCTTTTGAACGGTAGTGTATGTGGGTTTTTTATTGTTTTGAGGAAGGGTACAAATAATTGGATTCACGTCACTGAGATCTTAACCTGTAATTTCAGCATTGAATGAATAGTGACTCATATAGGCGATATTATGCCATACAACCTGTTTGTACACATCCTATTACATAACCTTGTGATGCTGGTGCTTAGAAGGTTTCCTCTTGTCATTTCATGAGAAATATTTAGTGTTTGTTGTTAAAACTAAAACTATTAAAATAATTTCTGTTAAAGGTGCACTATGTAAAAAATTTTCAGTAAAATATACAAAAACCACTAGGCCAGTGTTATATATTTTGTTCAATTGAGTACTTACAATATCTCAAATGTTTCCAACTATTTGTAAATCGTGAGAAAATTGCTATTTTAACCAAGAAACCGGGACGTGTGAGGGAGACGCCTGTCAATGGCGTCATATCTGCGTTACCCTCGGTTTCCGGTTTTATTTTGCAAAAACGCTTTACTCTTACTGCAGTGTGCAACAAGTGTCATAGCAGCATTTTCAACACACTCAAATGTATCTAATATGATAAACAGAGCTGCGTTACCTCATACTCATGACCGGAAAAGCGGAAATGGCGCCAGCGACTGTGGCTTAATAAAAGTCCCACTGCTTGCGAGGCATGTGTTATTAACAATCGCTCCAGCAGCCTTGCTCAGCACCCACAACACTCGGTCCTGCTCTGCTTCATACTACAGTAACATTAAAAAGCGCATCCATGAACATGATTTCTGTCCTATCCTGATTCTTTTCCACCGGCTGTGAGGTGAAGATCACATGTCCCAAGATTCTGTGCTCAAACTTGGCGTCATCAAACCACTTTGTTTTGAATAGGCGACCTCTAGCGGATGGAAAAGTTACATAGTACACCTTTAAAAAAAATTTAACTGAAATAAAAATCAATTGAACCTAAATAGCAATATTGGGGGTCAGGATGGGGGACGGGGGGGGTGGGGGGGGTTGTATTTCCATGCTCATAAGTTGCGTCTCAATAAACAGGCTGCATTCTTCGAAGGACGCGGATGTCAAAGGTCACGCCTTCGGACTCGACAAAGGTCGAAGCAATCGTTGTCAAATGGGACGGTCTAGCCTACAGAGAATTATTCTTGTCACCTAGCAACTGTTACAGCCATTGACACGCATTTTTTCATATTCAACTGTCTGAAAACAAACAGGGTCCACAACTAAATATGTTCACATTGGTCCATTTATGTACATAAAGTATAGTATAAACTATATAAAATCGCATTTAAAGTAAGATATGTCAACATTATTTTTACATTTGTATCGTTAGATATTTAAATAAGTTACATTTATATACATTTAAATGTGTAATCTGGCATTTTCTCTAAAAAAAAATCCTGTCGTCACTGGTGCTCAGTGAGTCTAGGCTAGGAAACGGACACATTTGTAGTGTGGATTCGAAGGAAGGACAGCCTTCGTTGCGCCGCTGAGACGCATTCGGCCTCTGAATGCAGCCTTCGAAGAACGCATGGGATGCAGCTATACACTCTCCCATCTGCTGGAAAGATAAAACTGAACTCAAAGGAACCATCTGATTTCAAGTTCCCTGTAATTTTCCAAGTCGTTTTATGTGCTTGGCTGAATTTGTGACCTGTGGCTGCTTTTATTTCGTCATATAAAGAGATTGCCTTTCACAATGCACACTTTTAAGTTGCTTCTGTTTGATTCATTTTAACATATGAGTAGCACTGAAATGATTAAAAACTGTTTGTATTGCACCATATTGCTATCAGGTCATTTAAAAAAAAATTTTTTTGTCTTAGTAAAGGAAATATTCTGGCTCTTCAATGTTGTGCTTTAATCTTTGTGACTTTTATACGTATAAGTGTGCCATTAGATGTTTTCCAATAACTTACCAGGAAACATGGTCATGCATAAGTTCTTGCAGCTCAGCTAGAGCATAACCCAGCTAACAAAAATATGTTCTTAGAATGTTTTGCTAACATTCCCATTAAGTTATGAAAACGTTATTTATGAATGTTCCAGTTTTTTTTAAACGTATTAAGAAATGTTTTTCTTGGTTTATGTGAACGTTAGAGGAACGTCTCAGTTATGTATGTAACCCTCGTTCCCTGAAGGAGGGAACAGAGATGTTACGTCAGTGAATGACGAAATGGGGGTGTAACAAAGTTCGTATCTTCCAGGAAGAAGGAGGCGGGAAACCGGCGAACTTTTAAAACTTTAATGAAATAAATAAACAAAATGAAAGTCGCCGCGGCAGAGGGGCACACACACAAAATAAAACGTAAACAAAAACACAACATAAGTCCAGGCCTGGTCCTCTCTCGTCTTGCACTGTCGTCGCTCCTCCTTTTATGCTCCCGTCACTCCTCCGTGAGACGAGACCGGTGTGGCGCGCAGCTGGAGCTCATTATCGCTCGTCACCGGCCCGTTCTCACGGTCCCTCACCTCACCGCTCGCCACATACCCCCAACACCCTTCGCAGGCCGGGGGGCACTCCCGAGACTGCGCTCTACTCCCCCCCCCCCTCCTCTGGGGGGGGCCGATCACGGCGGCCGCGGTACCTGGGGGTAAGGACAGAGAGGCGAGAGAAACGGAGCCAAGAGCATGAGGAGCGACAAAACGAGAGAGGGGAGAGAGGAGAAATGAAAAGGAAAAAAAAATTGTGGTCCGGTTCCCCGACACACTGCCGCTCGGTCCTCAGCCAACCGAGAGGCTCTTCCTCGCGGTGCCATGCGATGGTACTGGACGCTCGGTGGACGGCTCGATCCTCCTCCGCCCCCTGGCAGCCGGCGGTGGCTCCTCTTATTGAGGGCAGCCGGCAGCGAGTCCCGCGCTCCCTGCTCCTCCCCATCATGGCGGATGGCAGCAGGCTTTGGCCCACGGCGAACGGCGACGAATCCTCCGCTCCCTCTCAGACGGCAGCCACCCCACCTCGACCCAGGGGCACGGCAGCGTGCTCTCCGTCCCACCGGATCTTCACTCGCTCCAGCACCACCGCCTCGGGCAGCCCCTCGCGGTCTTCACTCATCCGCGCTGCCCGACCTCCTCAGCACCGCGATCCCCCTCAGCAGCGAGGGCTCTTCGACAGCATGTCCCTCCTTCCTCCCGGGTTTCGGCACCAATGTAACAACCGTTCGTATCTTCCAGGAAGAAGGAGGCGGGAAACCGGCGAAAACAAAAACACAACATAAGTCTTGGCCTGGTCCTCTCTCGTCTTGCACTGTCGTCGCTCCTCCTTTTATTCTCTCGTCACTCCTCCGTGAGACGAGACCGGTGTGGCATAGCGAGACTCCGCCCCACCATGTGGGTATATAAGACGCCCACAGACCGTTGGCTGAACGTCTGATGCATATGGCACACTTATCTGGAAACACTTCAGGAGTTTCAAAGTCATCATCTGATTGGTTGAATTCTACAGGATGTCCGTGAGACGTGTGTGTTACGTTCTAACGGTCCGCTTGGAAACAAATGCCGTGACACCAAACTCCCTTCGCCAAACTCCCATCGTGTTTACAACTGTGACAGTGAGCGCTTACCAGGATCAACTAAACGCTGGATTTTCAAAAGTATGTGAAGTTCGTGGCTCCATGCATTGTTGCAGTAAACTTGCACAACATTCTTGAATGCATAATTTATAGATGCACGTTGGTCTGTTATTGCAGGGACATCGACTTTACATTTTCATAAACATGACGCGGAACAAAACAAGCTGATTGGTTGCGTTACGTGTCAGTCAACCGTCCTCTTTGGCAGTCCTTGACCAACGAAGCTGCGATAGAGTCCAGACCTTCTGCCATCAGTCTGAAGGTCTGGCTACGTGTGACTAAATCTAACAACACGTGGAAAACAACACAATATCATATTGACTTTCAAACACTGTCATTTTACAAAATGCTTTGTGATGCTTCAGGCTGAAGAGAGACCTCAGTGTAAGGCTTGTCTCTGGATGTTTGGTTTAAAAATGCTGTGGAATGGAGTGCATGCGTAGTTGTGAGTAATAGAAAGACAATGAGAGAATTTAGAATCAGATGTAATGCTGTTACAGAAGGGGAAGTTCAATGTACTGATTGCTTAGAGTAATGCATTAGGTTTCATGAAGTCAGTGTATTATACCTGCTTGCTTGTATATTTCATTTACAACTTGCATTCATTGTTTGTTCCTTATGCATGTGTCTTAGGACTTCATGTTCTCTTCTCTTCAATCCTCTTCAATGATCAAAGTAGTAATGTTTAAAAAATGTTAGATGAACATCCAACTGAAACATTCCAAAAATATGTTCTATGAGCAATGTTGCCTACTCTTTTATGAGTACTATGAAATCGGACATACTTCTTTTGTCACATACTGTTATAGTCGGGAAGCATGCTATTTCCGATGCAGCCTTGGGCACAGGATTGAGCAGCCAGGATACCAGCAGTCAGTGGAGTCTCGGGCTGGGCAGGACAGGACTCCAACACACACACACAAAGGGGAGAAACAAGACGCAACAAGAACAAATAAAAAAACTCAAACATCAAATAAATACAAAGCAGAGCAAAAAGCTAGAATAACGTAACTGATAAACTAAACCTAAAAAAGTCTAAGGAAAGGAACGAAACAAAACCTGAAACAAATAACTAAAGAAGAACAAGACTATGGCAAGATAACGCTATAGGTATAAATCAGTGAAAACCCAGGCTAAATGATAAATCAAAGAAAAAGCTAAAATAACTAACTAAAAATAAACCAAAGCAAGAACTGCAAGGTTACCAATAACTACAGAAAACTCATAACAATAACATCCGGACAAGAATTGAAATAGGTCTATTACATAAACACAACACAACACAACAATCCAGCAAAGACATGAAGTGAGGAAGCACAATATAAAAAAGGGAGTAGAGCACACAAGGACCAGATGAGTACAATTAGTGAAGGACTTAAAGAGTGGGCATGGTAAAGGGAAACAAGGAGTCAAGACAAGGGGAGCACATGGCCAACATAAACAAAAACAAAGCCATGTGCTCAATCACAAGAAATTAAAACGTTAAACAAAGACAGAACAGACAATGCTGCCAGGGCAGAGCCCTGACAGTGTAAGTATGTGAGTGAGATGTGACAGGATCAAGAACAGGTTTAATCCAGACTCTGCTGGCTTAAAGAGGAAAGAATCTCTTTACCCATGTTTACACATCCTGTAGGAGGATTAAAAGACTGCTGTCTAAACTACGTCATGACCTGTGCTGACACTACACCTGCATTGCCCCTTCAAAAATACATAATTTAAAAATACACTCTTAAAAAAACTGTAGAAAAAATAATATTACCAGTAGGCCTACATTGTTATTTTTACAAACATTTCCTTGTAATGCGAGATTTGAAGGATCATTCATGTCTGTATACAATATTAGACAAAATATTTAGGCCTACATTTAGGATTTATGTATTCGACTTGCACATAAAATGTACATCCGTTTGGTTTACATAGTTTTAACATAAACTCAATGTAATGCATATTTGTCAGTCATACATAAATGAAACAGGTAAGATTTTGTTACATGTTGCTGCAATGAAGCGCAAAATCACGAGGAATAGAACAAAAACTTTAATCATAATACAAAAATGGGACACGCAGGAGATAACCAGGTTATAACTCACAACAAAACGTTAACAATGCGGAACACAGAACTGAGGAAATTAACAACTTAAATACTGAGAAATCAAGGTAAAACAGTACATATGTAAATCTATATAACAACCAAGGAGACTAACCAGGAACACAGGCAGGCAGGCAGACAGGGAAAACCAAAACTCAATGACAATAAAACAGAACATACAAATTACATTAAGGTTAGGGTTAGAGGAATAGGAACTCTGGAGACACAGGAGACCTTGAGCTTGGCAGAACCAGTGGGGGCACAGGAGACCTTGAACTGGGAGGAACCAGCAGGGGCACAGGAGACCTTGAGCTGGGCGGAACCAGCGGAGGCACAGGAGACCTTGAGCTGGGTGGAATCAGTGAGGGCACAGGAGACTTTAAGCTGGGATGGACCAGCAGGGATGAGAGAATCAGGGAAATATCCTCTTCCAAATCATAACTATTTGCAAAGACCAGCTGCAGCTCACCCTCAAATGGTGGGACTTTTCATGCCCATGAACTCCACAAGCACGCCCACTGGGACGCACTGTATTGCCGGCTCACGCACCTGGTCAGACTCAAATGGGGCTTGGGCTTCAGGGCGATGGTTGGCTCAGTCCTATTATCTGGCTTGACCTTGAGCTGGGCGGAACCAATGGGGGCACAGGAGACCTTGAGCTGGGCGGAACCAGTGGGGGCACAGGAGACCTTGAGCTGGGTGGAATCACTGGGGGCACAGGAGACTTTAAGCTGGGCTGGACCAGCAGGGATAAGAGAATCAGGGAAATGTCCTCTTCCAAATCATAACTATTTGCAGAGACCAGCTGCAGCTCACCCTCAAATGGTGGGACTTTCCATGCCCATGAACTCCACAAGCAAAGCCCACTGGGACCCACTGTGTTGCCGGCTCACGCACCTGGTCAGACTCACATGGGGCTTGGGCTTCAGGGCGATGGTTGGCTCAGTCTTCTTATCTGGCTTGTGCATCTTGCAGACTAGAGCTCTCTGTCTGTGGTGGGCTCTAGCGCTCACTCCGTGCAGTGTGTGGGTGGTGGCTGACTGGGCTCTGGGTCCAGGAGACTTTGAACTGGGAGGAACCAGCGGGAGGCACAGGAGACCTTGAGCTGGGCGGAACCAGAGGAGGCAAAGGAGACCTTAAACTGGGCGGAACCAGCGGGGGCACAGGAGACCTTGAGCTGGGCGGAACCAGCGGGGGCACAGGAGACCTTGAGCTGGGCAGCACCAGTGGGGGCACAGGAGACTTTGGGCTAGGCGGAACCAGCGGGGGCACAGGAGACTTAGAGCTGGGCGGAACCAGCGGGGAACAGGAGACCTTGAGCTCGGCAGAACCAGTGGGGGCACAGGAGACCTTGAACTGGGAGGAACCAGCGGGGGCACAGGAGACCTTGAGCTGGGCGGAACCAGCGGAGGCACAGGAGACCTTGAGCTGAGCGGAACCAGCGGAGGCACAGGAGACCTTGAACTGGGCAGAACCAGCAGGGGCACAGGAGACCTTGAGCTAGGCAGAACCAGCAGGGGTACCGGAGACCTTGAGCTGGGCGGAACAGCAGGGGCACAGGAGACCATATACTGGGTGGAACCAGCGGGGGCACAGGAGACCTTGAGCTCAGCAGAACCAGTGGGAGCACAGGAGACCTTGAGCTGGGCGGAACCAGCGGAGGCACAGGAGACCTTGAGCTGAGCGGAACCAGCGGAGGCACAGGAGACCTTGAACTGGGCAGAACCAGCAGGGGCACAGGAGACCTTGAGCTAGGCAGAACCAGCAGGGGTACCGGACACCTTGAGCTGGGCGGAACAGCAGGGGCACAGGAGACCATATACTGGGTGGAACCAGCGGGGGCACAGGAGACCTTGAGCTCGGCAGAACCAATGGGGGCACAGGAGACCTTGAACTGGGAGGAACCAGCGGGGGCACAGGAGACCTTGAGCTGGGCGGAACCAGCAGAGGCACAGGAGACCTTGAGCTGGGCAGAACCAGCAGGGGCACAGGAGACCTTGAGCTAGGCAGAACCAGCAGGGGTACCGGAGACCTTGAGCTGGGCGGAACAGCAGGGGCACAGGAGACCTTAAACTGGGTGGAACCAGCGGGGGCACAGGAGACCTTGAGCTGGGTGGAACCAGCAGGGGCACAGGAGACCTTGAGCTAGGCAGAACCAGCAGGGGCACTGGAGACCTTGAGCTGGGCGGAACCAGCGGGGGCACAGGAGACTTTGAGTTGGGCGGAACCAGCGGGGGCACAGGAGACCTTGAGCTGGGCAGCACCAGTGGGGGCACAGGAGACTTTGGGCTAGGCGGAACCAGCGGGGGCACAGGAGACTTAGAGCTGGGCGGAACCAGCGGGGAACAGGAGACCTTGAGCTCGGCAGAACCAGTGGGGGCACAGGAGACCTTGAACTGGGAGGAACCAGCGGGGGCACAGGAGACCTTGAGCTGGGCGGAACCAGCGGAGGCACAGGAGACCTTGAGCTGAGCGGAACCAGCGGAGGCACAGGAGACCTTGAACTGGGCAGAACCAGCAGGGGCACAGGAGCCCTTGAGCTAGGCAGAACCAGCAGGGGTACCGGAGACTTTGAGCTGGGCGGAACAGCAGGGGCACAGGAGACCATATACTGGGTGGAACCAGCGGGGGCACAGGAGACCTTGAGCTCAGCAGAACCAGTGGGAGCACAGGAGACCTTGAGCTGGGCGGAACCAGCGGAGGCACAGGAGACCTTGAGCTGAGCGGAACCAGCGGAGGCACAGGAGACCTTGAACTGGGCAGAACCAGCAGGGGCACAGGAGACCTTGAGCTAGGCAGAACCAGCAGGGGTACCGGACACCTTGAGCTGGACGGAACAGCAGGGGCACAGGAGACCATATACTGGGTGGAACCAGAGGAGGCAAAGGAGACCTTAAACTGGGCGGAACCAGCGGGGGCACAGGAGACCTTGAGCTGGGCGGAACCAGCGGGGGCACAGGAGACCTTGAGCTGGGCAGCACCAGTGGGGGCACAGGAGACTTTGGGCTAGGCGGAACCAGCGGGGGCACAGGAGACTTAGAGCTGGGCGGAACCAGCGGGGAACAGGAGACCTTGAGCTCGGCAGAACCAGTGGGGGCACAGGAGACCTTGAACTGGGAGGAACCAGTGGGGGCACAGGAGACCTTGAGCTGGGCGGAACCAGCAGGGGCACCGGAGACCTTGAGCTGTACGAAACCAGCGGGGGCACAGGAGACTCTGAGTTGTGCTGAACCTGCGGGGGCACAGGAGAGCTCAAGCTGGGCGGAATCAGTGGGGGCACAGGAGACCTTGAGCTGGGCGGAACCAGCGGGGGCACAGGAGACCTTGAGCTGGGCGGAACCAGTGGGGGCACAGGAGACCTTGAGCTGAGTGGAATCAGTGGGGGCACAGGAGACCTTGAGCTGGGCGGAACCAGTGGGGGCACAGGAGACCTTGAGCTGAGTGGAATCAGTGGGGGCACAGGAGACTTTAAGCTGGGATGGACCAGCGGGGATGGGAGAATCGGGGAAATATCCTCTTCCAAATCATAACTATTTGCGGAGACCAGCTGCAACTCACCCTCAAATGGTGGAACTTTCCATGCCAATGAACTCCATGAGCACGCCCACTGGGACGCACCGTGTTGCCGGCTCATGCACCTGGTCAGACTCACATGGGGCTTGGGCTCCGGGGCGATGGTTGGCTCAGTCCTCTTATCTGGCTTGTGCATCGTCTATCTGGCATTATCTGACTTGAGCTCTCTGTCTGCGGTGGGCTCTAGCATTCACTCCTGGGCTCTGGGTCCAGAGAGGGGCTGGCGATGTCATCCTTAGCTGGGCAGATGGTGAATACACATCTGTTGTTCACCAGCACCCACTCCACAAACACAGTGAAATCCTTTCAAGGTTCAAGGACCGTTCACTAGAAGGCATGCCTTGGACTGGATAGTTTGTTAGGCACGCCAGATCTAAAATATCTATATGTAACAGTGTTTCAGAAGTGAAGAAAACTGTGACAGAAAGTTCAGGGATGACCTCCGTGGTCGTGTCAGGGCAGACAGAAAGTTTAGGGATGACCTCCGTGGACGTGTCAGGGCAGACAGAGAATTCAATGACATCTTCCGTGTTGACGTCAATGACGTCCTCTGTGGCGTTCTGCGGCCATGACGGCTGGAAACCATGGTGAGCCAAGCTCCATGCCCAGTGGAGCTTGAAGCACATAGCCCCTTCCCCCCAAAAAAGTGTTTAGGTGAAGGGTCCTTCTCTACCTCTCCCACAGTGAAGGGGGATTCACTTAACAGGAGGGTGTAGTCCAGGAACTCACTCAGCGATCCTCGAGAATCATCACAGTTCAGTGTAGATTGTAACAGGTTGTTGAGTCCATGGCAGAAAAAAATCAATGAGAGCAAAGCCAGGTAGTTCAGTTAGATAAGCAATGTCCAGAAGAAATCAATGAGAGCAACGCCAGGTAGTTCAGTTAGATAAGAAATATGTCCAGAAGAAATCAATGAGAGCAACGCCAGGTAGTTCAGTTAGATAAGAAATATGTCCAGAAGAAATCAATGAGAGCAAAGTCAGGTAGGTCAGTTAGATAAGCAATGCCCAGAAAGTCTTTGATGTGGTCCTTGAGTAAGAGAGTTCCTTGGCAAAGCCGAATTAATGTAACTGCTGGATCTATATTTGGTCTAGTATTCTGTAATGCAGAGTGTTTCACAAACAAGAGAGAGGAGTGCACACACACACAATCCAAGTGCAGTATAACAGTTTATTAATTAAAAACAACCAAAGTAAATACAGGCAACAGGAGACACAGGCAAAAGAAGCAGAGTAACACAGGGCAAAACTGAACTGAAAACGACTTGCACTATACATCCACTTAAGGACAACACCAGACAAAGAACTGAGTAACACTGGGGTTTAAATATACGTTAACAATGGGCTGAAGAGGAACAGGTGTAAGTGATTAGTTACTATGGTGACAAACATGGGTAACTATGGAAACAAATAAGCAAAGCAATGCAACAAGTGAAACAGGAACTAAACACAGGAATGAACACAGAAACAATAGAAACAGAAAACACTTCAACTTAAAAGTCCTTAAACACAAGACAGGGGAAAACAAGATCATATTTTGAAGTACTTTTATTTTTTATTTTATTTTTTGGCTTCATGCTAATTTTTTTTTTTTTTTTTTGCCATTTCATTCTGTGCTTTTTTAGTCATTTTATTATTATTATTATTTTAAATATTGCTTTTTATTTTAACTCTTCAAAAAATGGTGTTTTTGTGTAGTAACTCTACAAACAATTCATCAAATGATTAGCTGTAAACACGCCAAACTACACACGGATGTGAAAAATGCAAACTACTATCTTGTGTATTTTGCTTGTTCAGTGTGCAGTGGAGTGTACATGTATGTGCACAACTGAACTGAATCAACACTGAACTGACTTGAGTTGAATAATGACACTATTGGCTTGTTAGAGCTGCTTTACAGCAGAATTATACTATTGTGAAGCTGCTTTGAAACTGTATTGTATAAAGCGCTATAGAAATAGAGTTGACTTGACTTGCATGCATGTTCAGTATATATTTACAAAATAAACAGAAATGCAAGGGGGTAAAAATACAGTTTTTTCCAATTGCTAACACAATAAAATGACATGCACAGCACAATTATTTAAACTGACACACAGAGAGCAAAACCTCTTCTCACATTTTCTGCTTTACACACATTTTGCAGTTCAAAATGGCACTTTTTAAATGCACTGAACACGGTTCTCTGCATAAGACAATCTGACATAAAGTCACGTGTTTGCCATTTCAAAACACCGCCATTCAAAATGACACTACATGAGCTAATTGGCCAATACATGTGCCACCTGGCCAAACACCTCTTTGGTTAATGGTTAACACTTCAATCAGGATGTAAGCACTATGCAAAGACAACAGCTGAGCACCTTTTTTTTTACAACAGCAATGGAAGAAGCTGCAGAGAGAGGAAGAGGAAGAGGGAGGATGCAATTTTCTTTTTCAGTTTACTGTTTTTTGTGAGCATATTTTTGTTCAGTCCAATGTAAATATATCTGCTGTGCATATGTTGCACTGACTTGTTTGGTGAAAATTAAAAAAAAAAAATGTTTCAACAGCATGTGTGTGTATCTGCAAATATTTCTGTGAGTGTGAACAGTCTGAAGAATTATTTTAGTATTATAGCAAAGCATACTAAAGATGAGAGTGCTTTTCATTATGCCCAACAGTGTGTAGTTGGTTAGACAAAAATCTGGTAATATGAATGAAGTGTGTGCCATTTCGTGCAAAAGTTTGATTTTGATAATGCTATATGTTGTTTTGGTTGCAGTGCTTCATTTTGCAAGATATATGAGGTATTTTGCAGTTTGGGTGTGGTTTGTTGTTTTGTGAATTGTGTTAAGTATTTTGATAAAACCAGCCTAGTTTGCAAAATTGTGTGTTAGCAATTGGAAAAAACTGTAAATGATTTCTTTCTGAGTTTTGATTTCTAAATAAACTAATTATGTGTAAGTGTTTTCACACATGATCATTGGGTGAAGGTAATCGGTAAATGAGTGTGGCATCTAAATGCCAGTGTTTTTATTTTATTAATTATTTATTTATTTTAAATGTGTGTGTCTGTGTGTGTGTTTGTGACACACATAAAATGTCTTAATGCTCTTAGGTCTGTTTCCATCACAGATGCTGCCCCTGAAAAACAGTCACCTGGTCAGTCCTGGTAAATACAGCAGCTTATATGTGACATAGAAACCTCCTTCCTCTAATCACTGTCATTATACAGTACTGTGCAAAAGTCTTAGGCACGTTGGTATTTTCACACGAAAAATTTTTTTAAGCCAGTTATTTATATCTTTTACTGTAGTGTGTCAGTAGGAAATATCAGTTTACATTTCCAAACATTCATTTTGCAATTCATTGTAATAATCCAGTGAGATTTTTTTTTTTTTTTTATGCACAAGAAGTCTGACAGCAGCCGGTATGATCTGATCTCACCATGATCGAGTCTGTCTGTGATTACATGAAAAAAACTGAGATGGACTAAATCCAGAAGAACTGAGGCAACGTCTCCCAGACACTTGAGGAATCCTTCCTGCAAAACTACATGAATAGGTGTAGGAATAGATGCAGGTGACAAAAGCCGTTTTAAACGCAAAGGGTGGTCACCCCAAATGTTGATTTGATTTAGTTAATAGAAGTGAATTCATAAATAAAAGCTATTTATGTTATTATTTTTGACAGCATTCTCACTTTAAAGCATTCTGACAAGTGCCTAAACTTTTCACAGTACTGTAGTTTTGCAGGAAGTGTCTGGGAGACGTTGCCTTAGTTTTTCTGGATTTAGTCTGTCTCAGTTTTTCCTGTTTCTTCATGTAATCACAGACAGACTCGATGATGGTGAGATCAGATCATACCGGCTGCTATCAGACTTCTTGTGCATAAAAAAAAAATAATAAAATAAAATCTCACTGGATTATTACAATTAATTGCAAAATGAATGTTTGGAAATGTAAACTGATATTTCCTACTGACACACTACAGTAAAAGATATAAATAACTGGCTTAAAAACATTTTTTGTGTGAAAATACCAACGTGCCTAAGACTTTTGCACAGTACTGTACATTATACACTACCTCTCAGAGAAAATGTACAAAAATAGTACCGTTTGTCTATGTTTCCTTTTAAAGTTGTGATATAAACATTTAGGACTAAAGCACCATTTCCATCTCATGTGTTCAAGAGAATATTTACTTCCTGGGAACCTGGCGCAATATATCAGTAATAAAATAATAAAAAGTTGCTGAACCAGGGAAGCCTGTGACTTTTTTACATAATAGCCTAAATAAAGGACATGATGCAATAACAAATGACTTGGCTTAGGCATTACAGAATGACTAAAACAAGAGATTGAGATTCAATCACATGATCTGCTGAGGCAAAGTCGCACAAGTTTTTGTCGTGCAAAGAAGAATTTATTCAGTAAATGCATAAAACGTAATTTATACACATTAAAAATATCCTCCTCAACTGAGTGCATATGTTTTATATGCATATTTTTAGATTTTGAGCGCATCTTTATGTTTTCATCCAGCATTTTTTAAAATCCGATATCCCACAATTTGCATGAAAAAATGTGGATGAAAACATCTTTGTACCTTACATCTTACACTCACCTAAAGGATTATTAGGAACACCTGTTCAATTTCTCATTAATGCAATTATCTAATCAACCAATCACATGGCAGTTGCTTCAATGCATTTAAGGGTGTGGTCCTGGTCAAGACAATCTCCTGAACTCCAAACTGAATGTCAGAATGGGAAAGAAAGGTGATTTAAGCAATTTTGAGCGTGGCATGGTTGTTGGCGCCAGACGGGCCGGTCTGAGTATTTCACAATCTGCTCAGTTACTGGGATTTTCACGCACAACCATTTCTAGAGTTTACAAAGAATGGTGTGAAAAGGGAAAAACATCCAGTATGCGGCAGTCCTGTGGGCGAAAATGCCTTGTTGATGCTAGAGGTCAGAGGAGAATGGGCCGACTGATTCAAGCTGATAGAAGAGCAACTTTGACTGAAATAACCACTCGTTACAACCGAGGTATGCAGCAAAGCATTTGTGAAGCCACAACACGCACAACCTTGAGGCGGATGGGCTACAACAGCAGAAGACCCCACCGGGCACCACTCATCTCCACTACAAATAGGAAAAAGAGGCTACAATTTGCACAAGCTCACCAAAATTGGACAGTTGAAGACTGGAAAAATGTTGCCTGGTCTGATGAGTCTCGATTTCTGTTGAGACATTCAGATGGTAGAGTCAGAATTTGGCGTAAACAGAATGAGAACATGGATCCATCATGCCTTGTTACCACTGTGCAGGCTGGTGGTGGTGGTGTAATGGTGTGGGGGATGTTTTCTTGGCACACTTTAGGCCCCTTAATGCCAATTGGGCATCGTTTAAATGCCACGGCCTACCTGAGCATTGTTTCTGACCATGTCCATCCCTTTATGACCACCATGTACCCATCCTCTGATGGCTACTTCCAGCAGGATAATGCACCATGTCATAAAGCTCGAATCATTTCAAATTGGTTTCTTGAACATGACAATGAGTTCACTGTACTAAAATGGCCCCCACAGTCACCAGATCTCAACCCAATAGAGCATCTTTGGGATGTGGTGGAACGGGAGCTTCGTGCCCTGGATGTGCATCCCACAAATCTCCATCAACTGCAAGATGCTATCCTATCAATATGGGCCAACATTTCTAAAGAATGCTTTCAGCACCTTGTTGAATCAATGCCACGTAGAATTAAGGCAGTTCTGAAGGCGAAAGGGGGTCAAACACAGTATTAGTATGGTGTTCCTAATAATCCTTTAGGTGAGTGTATATTACTACTGTAATTGTTTTTTTTTTATTTTTGAACTCTCTTGGGATGTTTCTATCTGTGATTATTTTGATAAGTGAAACAAAAAGTCATGCACCCAATTATTTACCCAGCATGTTCTCAGTGTTTATGTCAAGTGTTTGGGTTTGATGAAATAAGGCACATCCTTCAAACTGCTTTGACTCAAAACTACCCGTGTTGCTAGAAATAGAGCTTTTGAGGTTGTTAGTTCAAGACTGTGTATAATGTACACAGAACAGCCCATGTGTCGAGTATATCATATTTCTGAAATATGATATTGTGCACGTGCCATTTTTGTCTCTCTCCAAATAAACACACAGCTGTAAACATCACAATAGTTTTCAACTGGATATTAAACATAAACCCAGTATGAATCCTTCAAATGTTCACTAAGGCCATAGGCAGAGCTAAAGGAAAAGAACTAGAGAAATCTCCTTATTCTTTCCATGATGTCCCTCCACGAACTTCCAGGGAAAATGCATGATTGGCAGATTAGGAAAACAGATTTAGATCTCAACATCTTGATAAGGGTGGAAAATGTCGCCACATGAAACGTGTTGCCTGGAGCCTTGAAAGAGTAAAGGGAGGGGGAAAAACTGACACAGGAACCTTCTTACCCATTAAATATTATTGCGTTCACGAGAAAGTGATGTGGTTTGTGGTGTTTGAGGATAGTAATAAACAATGACCTCATGTTCAAGTTGACCTCTGAAGGAAAAATCATGTGGATTCTGGAAACAGTAAGACAATGAATTACAAAAGGTCTGGGCTCATTTGCATCTGGAAAACGTATTCCTGACCACAGCAATGTAGTCTTCATGGATCATAGAGTTTCTCAAGTTGAAGGGAGCAGGGCAAAAGCCACAGCAAGGATGTGAAACACAGATACTTACGGCTTTTTACAGTAGTGAGCATTTTGAAGCATTTGTAAATATATTTAAAGGGATAGCTCACACAAAAATGAAAATTAGCCAATGATTTACTCATCCTTAAGTCATCCTAGGTGTATATAACATTCTTCTTTCAGACGAATACAATCGGAGTTATATTAAAAAATGTCCTGGCTCTTCCAAGCTTTATAATGGCATTGAATGGCTGTTCCTGTTTTGAAGTCCATAAAAGTACATCTATCCATCATAAAAGTGCTCCACACGGCTCCGGGAGGTTAATAAAGGCCTTCTAAAGTGAAGCGATGCGTTTGTGTAAAAAAAATATCCATATTTAAAACTTTACAAACTGTAATCTCTAACTTCTACTAACTGTTGTATGCGCGTTCACGAGAGAATGACAGGACGCTCCGGTGAGAACCAAGTTTTGTTTTGCTCTATCCTCTGCGCTTCCGCGTTCGTCACCGGAACTTGCGCTACGCCTGTGTCCTACGTCATGTGCTGGAACGCCAGTCTCTCGTGAACGCGTGTACGACAGCAGAAGTTAGAGATTACAGTTTGCAAAGTTTTTGCCATTATAAAGCTTGGAAGAGCCAGGACATTTTTTAATATAACTCCGATTGTATTAGTCTGAAAGAAGAATGTCATATACACCGATGACTTGAGGGTGAGCAAATCATGGGCTAATTTTCATTTTTGGGTGAACTATCCCTTTAAGTGCAATTCTGAAGACAATGGGCTTTATGGCTATATTACGGCATATGCTTTGTATGCAAAATGCTGAACAGTTAGTACATGCGTTCATGACCTCAAGGCTAGATTATTGTAATGCTCTACTGGGTGGTTGCCCTGCTCGCTTAATAAATAAACTGCAGCTGGTCCAAAACGCAGCAGATAGAGTTCTTACTAGAACCAGGAAGTATGACCATATTAGCCCGGTTCTGTCAACACTGCACTGGCTCCCTATTAAACATCGCATACATTTTAAAATCTTGCTTATTACTTACAAAGCACTAAATGGTTTAGCTCCCCAGTACTTGAGCGAGCTCTTAACACATTATACTCCATCACGTCTATTGCGGTCTCAAAACTCTGGCCAGTTGATAATACCTAGAATATCAAAATCAACTGCAGGCGGTCGATCCTTTTCCTATTTAGCACCTAAACTCTGGAACAGCCTTCCTAGCATTGTTCAGGAAGCAGACACACTCTGTCAGTTTAAATCTACACTAAAAACACATCTCTTTACATCATAAAAAGAATGGCATCTACGCTAATGTTAGTCTCTCTGTTTATCCCGAGGTTTACTGCAGTCAGCCGGATCCGGGCCGTATCCAGATCAGATGGTGGACCTGTGCCCAGACATTACCAACGCATCCCTGAAATATCTGCAGAGAGCGTGTCAATTAAACTCCCCCCTGTAAATGCCGCATCGACACGACATCCTCATTAAACCCGTCTCCGGCGTGATGACTCCAATCTTTCAAATAATTACGAATATCTATTGATCTAATATGACCTGTAATGTTGCCAGAATCATAATCATACACTATTTGTTCGTCGGCCAGAGGAGAACTGGCACCCCGACTGAGCCTGGTTTCTCCAGGTTTTTTTTCTCCATTCTGGCCCTTAAGGAGTTTTGGTTCCTTGCCACCGTCGCCTTTGGCTTTTGGCTTGCTCAGTTGGGGACACTTAAATTTCAATTATAATACTGTTCTGCCCGCATTGACACTATATGATAATTGAAATTAGCTGGATAACATCACCGTTTTCACCAGAGCAGCTGTACAGCAGAATCAAATTCTGTTGCATTATTTTCCTGTTAACACTGTGAAGCTGCTTTGAAACAATTGGCATTGTAAAAAGCGCTATATAAATAAAGGTGACTTGACTTGACTTATGCACACTCTCTTCCGCTTTCCAAGTCAACCAGCTAGTGCGCGTAGCGTCAATAGCAACTATGGTGTTTTTCACTCGGTGCTTCAAGATGTGCCTAGGATTAGCCTACGGTCAACGACGTGAGTCGAATCATCCAAACACTCTGTCATACAACCCTAACCCTTAACTAATAGCCGTATCCCTGTTTTAGGCCCTGGCTCACGAACATCCTCCTTTTTAAAATGCCGGCTACACACTCGGGTATGGGGAGTCACTGTGAAGTTGTCCCTCCGGATAGCGACAAGCCATTTTCGCCTGATTTCCGCGTCATAAGAAAATGTGTGACAACTTTGTTGTACTTACTCGAGGCTTGACACAGAGGCACACAACGATGTTTAGCTGTATTGCTGTTGGTTCGCTGAAATTTAAACGTTTTCTTAGCCATATTGTTATCACTTGGGGAAAAAAATCACCTCAGCAGTATGATAGTAGCTTAGCTGGCGGAGATGTGCATATAGCGCATTGAAGGATAACAGTTGATAACCGACTGTTAAGTTAGAAAGTGATGGCAACTGATATGACAACTACAACCTACAAGGGCCTATATGGTAAATACTGTATGAAATACTGCACTTGTAATGCAGTCAAATCTATGCTCCTGAGCCTCAATGGATCTAACTGTGTATTTCAAAAAGAAGAGGGAAAACGTTGTTTGCGCAGTGCCCAGGTGCACAGGATACATCCATGATTAGTCTACTCCTTTGATTACAGGGAGTTTTTGGATTGATATATTTAGTGTCCACTCCTAATTTCACCACATCTGGCAGGATGACAACAAAGTCTGCAGAACAATGATAAAAGACGGAAGGAGGCGTCTGTGCGAAAGGTGAGGAAACATCCATTTTGGCATCTTCAGCAAGGTCTTGCAGCATGTTGACTGAAAGCTGCTGTCATGAAAGCGAGGTTTAACTGGAACCAGATGGCCCAGTTACGAGGAAGGAAAAGTTACAAAGGCACAGAAACTCTCCTTCACGTGACATCATCCGCACTGGCCCGATTTAAGTACAAATGTTACTAATGAAATGCAAATGTAGCTGTATATAACTGTTTTTCCCTAATATATCTTCCTCCTCTCCCTTCCCTCCTTTCACTTGCAAACAATATGGAGCAATAAACCTGTCTCACGAACTGAAGTGCAACCCCCAACCTTTCCCAACCAACACACATTCACTACTGTATATCTGCACTATACATAACATATTGATATGTTATGTTGACATATCTATATGTGTATGTATGTATGTGTATATACAAAGTTGCTGCCTTAAATTTTTAAGTACAATTAACTTGGCTGTTTAAGTCATTTCAACTTAAATTACATTAAACTGACTTAAAAATGAGTTGAATCTTGTATAACTTGTAAAAAAAAAAAAAATGTTATGTACACTGCCGGTCAAAAGTTTTTTGATCAGTAAGATTTTTAATGTTTTAGAAGAAGTCTCTTATGCTCACCAAGGCTGCATTTATTTTATTAAAAATACAAAAAAGTAATATTGTCAAATATTATTAAAATGTAAAATAACTGTTTTCTATGTGAATATATAGTCAAATGTAATGTATTCCTGTGGTCAAAGCTGAATTTTCAGCATCATTACTCCAGTCTTCAGTGTCACATGATCCTTCAAAAATCATTCTAATATGATTTGATGCTCAAGAAACATTTATGATTATTATCAATGTTGAAAACAGTTGAGTTGGGAGAAAAAAATCTGGATTATTTAATGAATAGAAAGTTCAAAAGAACAGCGTTTATTTTAAATAGAATCTTTTGTCTTCTTCTAAAAACATAAAAAATCGTACAACTTTTGAACGGCAGTGTATATATCATATGAATATGTATCTCTACATATATTGTCATATTTATAATGTATAGTTTTTTTTGCACAAACTATTGTCTTATGTTTACGCTTTTTTCTATTTTTTTCTATCATTGTGAGTCTTTTGTTGTTTTAATGACAATGACAATAAAGAGCTATTCTATTCTATATCTGAATTTATATTTACAGTTAACAGATTGATTTATCCAAAGTGTTCCAAATAGTTTAATAATCATTTTAAATCATTATTTTTTAAATTTAATTATTATAGTTTAATAATTTATCCAAATAGTTTAAAAGAGAAAAAAATATATAGTGCTTATTTTACTATTTTTAATTAGCTTTCACCTTTATATTTTAAGTTTTATTATGTGCTTTTTGTCTTTAATCTAATATTGTATATTTATAACACTTAATATTTAACTTTAAATCAATTAGCTACAGAAAACGTTTTACTTTTACTTATCAATAACAACACTGATGACAACATAGATCATTCTTATTTTACTATTCAAAGGTTTCTCTGCCGGAAAAGAGAGGATACTAAAAGGTGTTTGTGTGTATTTCAAACTTTTCTTCAGCTATAAACTTTTCCAATAAGCAAGAAAAGTTCCATTGGGAGTTTATGTTTAGGAAATCAACCACAAGACCTTTTTTTTTTTTTTTTTTTTTTTTTTTAATCAGCTATATATATAAATTTTTTAAGGGATTCTGTATCATTAACAGGTTTTAGTATAATAATGTTTAATAATTTACCAAATGAGAAAGTAACTTTGTTTCATTGGGACGCGGGAAGTCTGTTGCTAGTTCTTTATTCAGCCCCTCCACACGCTCGCGCTTCGAGCCGCTAACAAGAACAAACCGGTTCGCTCTTTCTGAGGAAGCCGGTTTCAGCTAGTGCGTCACCTTGGAAACCACGTCACTATATATAGGGCTGAGAGCAAGCGCCGGCTTTTACTCCGACAGTTCGTCAGTTGATCACCACAGCCGTTTGCGCGCGAGGAGAACAACGTTATTCAATTCCAGCTGTCTGATCTAATGGGAACACTCTTTGTAAATGCGTTTTAAGGTGAGTTATATGATATATGTTATATGAATATAACCGTTATGTTGGGATAAACTTTCAGTATGGTGCAGTCTAATCATAAATTAACAAACTAGCCGATCTGCCACTAGTTACACCGCTAAAATGCTTCGGATCAGTTTAATGTCAATAATTGTGTCTTGTGGCCTTACGTAGTGTGTCAACGTGGCCGGTGTGTCACGCTGTCCTGCGTACTTTGATAAATGTTATAACAAATACCTTTATTGTCGGAACCTACTGTGTTGACAAAGCGCGAAGTTGTTAAAATAACTGTATATCTTGATTATTTGGTAAACGCTTACGGTTATTCTCAAGATCAATGAATGAAGTCAGTCAGGAGTCTCACGCTGCAGAGCCTCACTAGCCTGAATGACTGCATTCTATTGGCTGAGCGGCAATCGGAAGCCGGCTGGATCTGATCAGTGATTGGCTGACTGGAATGCCTGTTATAGTTTGTGCTAACAGAGCTTTTCCTTATTGGGTAACTGGTGTAGTCGCGCTCTTCAGGGGGGGGAGGGACTAATTTTACTGTCTTTGCGTAAATGCCCGGCTTCCTATGTGGCCAGAAATGTGTGCGGGTTCCAGTTCCTATGAGTTTCATAATCTTACATGATATGGTCTGTTACGATAAACGACACATTTCTTGTTGTAATACAAGTTTCTCACACATACTGTGACTTACCAGAGACTTCAGAGTATTTTGGACTGATTTGTTATATGCACTTTTTTTAGGCTTTGAGAATAAATCTCTTTTAAAACCATTTCAGAATTCTTGCTTGAGAGAAGTACACACTGGCCCTGGCCTTGAGGCTTATCTGAAAGGATTCAACTTCACTGGTGAACCTCCCTGGCTGTCTGACGTCTGTTAGCACAGAATTATTATTCCATCTCTTTCCATTCATCTGGTAAGTCGTTATGCGTGACATAAGTGGGAAAAAAAAATATATAAAAAATGTGGAAATAGAATCTTAAGTAGTGGACGTTTTTCAACGTGAATATTTTAGTAATGTTTAGCTCTAAGATTTTTTTTTGTGAAATCACTGTTTTAAAAAAAAATGGTCAGAAGTTGTGAAACTGAGTTGCTGTTTTTTTAGCTATTACTTAATCTACATCCTATCGAAGCTTGTTTCCGCCACAGAATAAAACATTTAAAAAGATAATTGCGACCTTTTTATCTCACAAATGCGCAATTCAGACTTTTTTTTTTTTGTGAGATAAAAAGGTCACAATTACCTTTTTCTTTATTTTTTATTCTGTGGTGGAAACAATATCTCAAAACATCCTGCATTGATTGTTTTTATAAAGATTTTAAATTTCAGAATTGTTTTTAAAAGTTTACCTTTTGAAGTGTGAACATTCTAAAAGCTTCCAAAAATGTCATGGGGGTTTACTTAAACTTGTGGTTACTATAGTAACAAACATTTCTCAAAATGCATTTAAATGTTAATAAAATGATTTAAAATTTAAAATAAAATCTCAAATTTTAATTTATCTTGATGTACTAAAATAACTAAAACTGAAAAAAAATCTATAAAAATTATATAAAGCCATATAGATGATGAATAAAAATGACACCATAGTTTTAAAATTAAAACGACAATGGAAAATGTAAAAATAAACACTATTGATAACTCAAATGGTATCTCAATGATATTAAAATACTACTGATATTAGTGGAGGCTGTAACTGCACAGTAGCTGTGATAGGCCTGTACAGCGTCACTGGAGCAAAGATAAGCTGCTTCTCTGATAGTCTTTGAGTTCAACAGCCACTGAGTAAAAGTCTGTTATCTTAGGTCACATTTTATAACACCCCTGACATTTTCTTTAACAGTTTTTTGTAATCAAGTCTTGAACAAACACGATGAGCACACTGACTGGATCAGACTTTGACTTCACCTTCCTGGAGGAGGGATTCTGTGCACGGGATATCGTGGAACAGAAGATCAACGAATCATCCTTATCGGTGAGTTAACCCTTTGCTTTCTACCTGCATACCTACCTGTCCACTTAAGGCAGGGAAAGCTTATTTGGCATTTCTTAACGTGCATGTCGTCTTTCCACTTGTCTGAAACGATGTACACTTTTAAATGTTTTTTGTTGCACTTCATATATTTGTATGTAGATTTGTATTACAATACATGTCTTTTAAAGGCTGTTTTATCAAAATGGGTTTTTATTGTGTTTTTGTTTTTTTTGTGTTTTTGTTTTGAGTCAGAAATCCCCCTCTTTTTTTTTCTAAAAACATGGTGTATTTTTTTTTTTCCTGCCCGTTTGACAGTGTTGTCTGATTTATGGAGTGATGAACTTTTAATGTCAACCAAATAAAACAAGAATTTTGAATCTGGCTTTATCTAATGTTCAGATTTTTGTTCTGGAAATGTATGGAAATAAGTGTATTTTAATTAGATGATGCTCATTTGTGCATTTAAACATAATATTTCAGAACTAGTATATAGTTTATTTTACTCTTTTCACATGTGGTGTTAAAATATGCTTCCCTTTCCTATTACAAAAGGTTTTTGATTTTGTGATGAAATGTGATTGTCATGTGTTCATGAGAATCATGCATTGTAATTCATCTTTAATTCAATTCCAGTTGTTCCTAAATGCATATACAGTCAACCGTTCTGATCCCATCTCTTCTCTTCCTTCAGGATGACAAAGATGCCTTCTACGTGGCCGACCTGGGTGACGTCCTGAAGAAGCACCTCCGTTGGCTGCGTGTTTTACCCCGCATCACACCGTTCTACGCAGTGAAGTGCAACGACAGCAGGGCTGTGGTCACGACACTGGCGTCTCTGGGAGCGGGATTCGACTGTGCAAGCAAGGTATGTGGACGATTCTTCGTTCAACTTCCTTAAATCACACTTCTCCATGTGTCTCAATGGCATCAGCAGCAAACTGCACGTATGTTTAGCTGCTTTAATCCTGTATTAACCTGACTTTTAATACTCCTCTCCTCTGCTAGACTGAGATCCAGATTGTGCAGTCTGTGGGTGTGGATTCCAGCAGGATCATCTATGCCAACCCCTGCAAGCAGGTGTCTCAGATCAAATACGCCTCTGCTCACGGAGTGCAGATGATGACGTTTGACAGCGAAGTGGAGCTCATGAAGGTTGCACGATGCCACGATAGTGCCAAGTGAGTAACATCACTAGAAAAACCAGGTCTCACTTCACCACAAAATAATAGAGGTCGACCGATATGATGGCCAATGCCGACATCTTAGAGGGCTGGGTGGCTGATAACCGGCTTGTATATCAACTTGAAGAAAAAGTTGAACAAATGTTGTAATTGACTAATGTTGTGCTCAGGTGTTGTCAAAATGAAAGACCCACTCATGACACTTATCTGCCGATAATTAAAAAAATAAACCAAATATCGGTTGACCACTACAGAATAATAAAAAAAAAAAGTATGATTATGTGCATCGTGACCTAGATTTTCATGACAAACAAATTTTCTGTGTCTGCAGACTGGTTCTCCGTATCGCCACTGACGACTCCAAGGCCGTGTGCAGGTTAAGCGTGAAGTTTGGTGCCACGTTAAAGAGCAGCCGGCTGTTGCTGGAGCGGGCGAAGGAGCTTGGGCTGGATGTGATTGGAGTCAGTTTCCATGTGGGCAGCGGTTGCACTGATCCTGAGACATACAGGCAGGCCATCTCAGATGCACGCTGTGTTTTTGACATGGGGGCGGAGCTGGGATATAACATGACCCTGCTTGATATTGGCGGAGGCTTTCCAGGCTCAGATGACGCCAAACTAAAATTTGAAGAGGTATTTTTTAAACATTTTAAATCACCGTCTTAACTTTGGTTGATCGAAGACGGACATTTCGATGATAAACTTTTGTTTGTTTTGGTTGGCAGATCGCTGCTGTGATTAACCCTGCACTGGATAAATACTTCCCTGCTGACTCTGGCGTGAGGATCATTTCTGAACCTGGCCGCTATTACGTGGCGTCTGCGTACACGCTGGCGGTCAACATCATTGCCAAAAAGGTCATCATGAAGGAGCAATCAGCCTCTGATGGTAAAAGCAAACGTCCAAAACCATGTTTCTAATATGCCCTTAAATGGTTTATACTCATACTTTAACTGAAAAGACAAATAATATTATCGATTTAATGGCACTGACACTATCAGATGAGAAAATTTGAACTGAATTTAGATGGGTTAAGACACTAATTTGCAGTATTAAATCCGCTTCGAACCAACTTGAGCTGAATAATGGCACTATACTGTTGAGCTGAATTGAACTTCTTTTGTAATTGTTAAACTTTGCAGCATCGACACTATTATTGATCTGAATTGAATCCTCATTGAAGCGCTATATGAATAAATGCGACTTGACTGACTTGATTATATTTTTTTCCCCCACTTCAGAAGAAGAGGATGGGACCAATGACCGAACTTTGATGTACTACGTGAATGATGGCGTTTATGGTTCCTTCAACTGCATTCTGTACGACCACGCGCATGTCTTGCCCACTCTGCACAAGGTGTGGAAATGAGTTTTAGTCCATCAGATTATCCTTTTGTTTTTTATTCACTTTAAAACTAACCCGTAACCCATAATCTCTTGTAGAAACCGAAGCCTGATGAGCGCATGTACCCATGCAGTATTTGGGGCCCAACCTGTGACGGGCTCGACCGCATTGTGGAGCAGTGCAGCCTGCCTGACATGCAGGTGGGCGACTGGCTGCTGTTCGAGAACATGGGTGCCTACACCGTAGCCGCATCCTCCACCTTCAATGGCTTCCAGAAACCCGATATTTATTACATCATGTCCCGAACAGCCTGGTAAGTAGGGTTTGGGAACATCCCGTTTTGTGATGTTCAGCTTTGTTGAACCGTTCTTTAAGTTAATCGTTAATGGAAAAGGCTGTTTTTGACTGACTGAACTTTTATTGCAGGCAGTGCATGCAGCAGATTCGTGCCCAGGGGATTCCACTTCCTGCTGAGGAGCAATGCACTGGAAACATGCCATCCCACTGCGGACGCGAGAGCACCTTGGACGTGCCAGCCAAGCCAAGCCCTACTCAAGTGTTGTAATGCTCTCCGACCACCACAACTAGAGCCAATTCAAATTCAGACAGTGTTTATCATGTAGTTCACACCAAAACCCTGTCTTGAGGTCCATCATTTCCAAATTTGTGCAATTTCAATAACACAAGTTCAATTAACTATTTTAAATGCAGCTCTTTTGCCTCTTGTTTGTAAACGTAGCAAACACTTGACCTGAAAGACGCACAGTTTATTTTTATTTTTTTTTCAGTTTCTTTTACTTATTTTAGATATATACATGTAATTTGAGGCCAGATACTTGAGTGGGGGATACGTGGGAGGTTTAACGGTATGTCTGATTTTCTGTATTGGAGGAAGGTCTATTCCTGAACTGATTCCCCCTCTTAAACATCCAAATGGAAGACTACTTTCCATGGAGGAGCGTTAAGAGCTTGTTGGGAGAACATTTCATGAAATGGCTGCTGTTCAATCTAATTTGAAATTGAGATCTCACCCTCCTTAAAGACATACACATTTCCATTTTCACTTTTACTTGATTAGTAACTTAATATTAATATTATTGACCTGAAATATGTATTATTGACCTGAAATGTATGCCACTGATGCATTTGAAGCGGATTTGAAAGAGATGGGACTGCATTTATATTGCTTTCCTATGGAAACTTTTTTTTTTTTTTTAAGTTTTGTATTTTTATATAAATAAAGGTAGCTGTAAAATTTGTCTTGCTTGTTGTTTGATGCCTCTCAGTATTTTACAACTGTGAATGTGGGTTACAGACACTGGAACGAACCAGGAATAACTATATATGGAGCACAATGGGAAAAGCTTGTCAATTAAAAAAATCTTCATGGCTGTTCTAAGATTATTGATGGTGCATGTGTGCAAAACATTGCAAACGGAACTACATACTTGCAGTTTTTTTTTAAATGGCTTTCACACAATTTCCGAAACTGGCTCCATTTCTTGAAACCACATAACTTGTACACTGCATGCAAAATGTCATATCTCTTTCAAAAGCAAACCCTGTTAACTCTTCTAAAAATGTGTTTTTGTATAGTAGCTCTCCACACAAACATCAAATGATTAGCCATAAACGCATTAAAACGCCATTCTTGTGTATTTTATAGCAGAATTTGAATGTTACTATTGTGAAGCCACTTAAAAACAATCTAGTATAAAGCACTATAGAAATAGACTTGATTTGCATGCATATTCTGTATATATTTACAAAATGAAAAGAAATTCAAAGCTGAAAAATTGCATTTATTTCTCAAAACTTTGAATTCTAAGCGAATGAATTATGTAAATTGTCGTCATACATGACCATTGAGTGAAGGTAATCAGTAACGGCGTGTCTGTTAGTTTTGAACTTTTGAGTGATGTGTGTAATGTGCAAACTAATGTGCTGTACAGCAGATAATGTGCTCATTTGTTCTGAAGATTAGGTACATGAGTGAATGGTTTCACTGAGGGGCCTCAAGTATCACTTTTAGTGTAAGCCATTTAAAAAAGCTATAACATGACTAGCACTGTCTAGTGGTGATGTTTGAGTATTTCTTACTGTTACATGTAATGGCAACAGTTTTAGGTTTGCTCCATTTGACTAAAAACTACATGATGCAACGTGTCCAGTTATCTCTGAAATATAAATGGTAATTGATCATTTGAGACCTTTTAATGTGCCTCAAATTCAGCATGTCAGTCTACTTTTGGTAAACATTATTTTATATGTATTTATTTTAACCCAGTAAGACTGATGCACTCCTAGTTTCACCAGTATTTGTACTTCATACATTACTCTTTGCATACAAAGTGACCCACATTAGGTTTTAATTCATTGAAGCCCTACACACACATGAATAGCTTTGGGAATGCATGTTTGTACCCCAATAAAGTACATCCTAAACATGAAAACAAAGGGTATTCAGTTGTAATAGTTTTGGAGTAGGCTAATACACTGACATGTAGCTAATAAAACAAAGTCAACAGGGTTTATAAAGTCCATCATGTCTCTGCATAAAAACTTTATGGTAACACTTTATTTTACAGTGTCCTTGTTATATATGATACATGAACTTACCATAGTAATATCAGTAATTATGCATAATTTCATGCAACTAATCCTACAATAATACTATAGTAAATACATGTAGTTAATTAATATTACTCAGCACTTAAATATATGATTACTCTGTAACCATGACACCTTAAAATAAAGGGTTATACTTTATTTTAAGGTGTCATGGTTACAGAGTAATCCTATATTTAAGTGCTGAGTAATATTAATTAACTACATGTATTACATTGTACTTTAGTTACATTGTACTTACTCAAATACGTACTGAGTAATATTAATGAACTACATGTACTTAGGGTTAGGGTTTGTTTTAGGGTTATTTAATTATGCATAATTTACTGTTATTACTATAGTAAGTAGCTAACATGTAGGAAAGTGTACCTTAAAATAAAGTGTTACCTAATATTTACTGAACTTATTACGTTTGATAACCCTCTACAAAAAAATTAATAATGGATTACTTGGTAAATATTGATCAATAGCATTTAATATTTTGGCTTTGAAAATTTGTGTATTTTCCTTCACTCTGCAAAACACATTGTTTAATGTTAATAATAACTTATGTCTTACAGTCCACATTTAGGTAATGATTTTCTGAAATTTGACTGATTTGGCATTGACCAACAGTACATTAACTTACTAGACAAGCTGAAAAAAAGGGGGGAAAAAACAAACATTAATAAAAAGTGACTTTAAATTATTTGCTACAAACCATAGACCGTAAAAAAAACTGTACAAAAACTCTCTCACCGTCTGGTAATGGCAGTAATTATGCAGCTTCCGGGAAGATCCTCCTAGCTGAGGACAGAGTTTCGCAAACACCGGTGAAAGGACATGAGGTAATGTGGAGAAAACATCCGATCACGGGTCTGTGACTCAAGCAAACTCACTCACTCACTCCTGTTTACTCATTCTACTGAATAAGCTAAGCCATACAATGAGCTAAGAGGCTCATTCATTTAATTAGGTCCTAACCATCATGAAGTAGCCAATAATAAAGCGTTTTTCTTTAGTGTGAAGAACATTTTAATAGTCTAATCTTAAAAATAAACCGAGATAAAGAGCCTTTTATGCAATGGAAAGTTCCGTAGATGTTAAAGGTTCTTCGTGGAACCATTGATGCTAATAAACAACCTGTAAGTGTATTGATGAATTAGGAGTTTATGATGATCACAGGCACACATGGGCATCATTAGCCTAAATGCTCATTTAGTTATACATTTGACCTTCAGTAGCTAACAGAAGATTTTAAGTGGTTCTTAAAAAAAACAACAAAAAAAAAACAGTAGGCTATTAGAGGTCGAAGCTGGGAGTGTTAAATATTGTTAACAGGTAGGCTAACTTATAGGTTCCAACTAAGGGTTTAGGAAAGTTAATTAATTAGGGGTTCTCAATTTGGGGAGAGACTGACATGATATCGGCCAATAGGTGGCACTACAGCAATCAAAAGTTCAAAATGGCTCATAACTCCTTATATCATTGGAATCCGTAGCTCAAGACAGACAAAATGTATATCTCCGATTTAATTTCCACCTGAAAAAAAAATCCGCCATTTTGAATTTTGTCCAAAACCATCCAAAAAAGTCCAAATTTTAATTCACGGTCGCTAAGGGGCACTAAAACGTTCGAGGTTGGCGGGCCACTTTTACTAAAATGGCTATAACTCGTGAATGGAATGAGATATTTTCACCAAACTTATGTATGGGCTCAATCTTTAGTCACAGTAAAAAAATCGTGAAGATGGCCCACTTGATGTCGGTATGACATGAAAACAGCTATAAATGCCGAACCATTAGGCCGATTGACTTGAAAATTGGCATGCAGTGCCTTGGTCCAAGGAGCCATGATTGACTCTTGCCGTATCTCAAAAAAACATGGCCGCCATCGGCCAATGAAGTTTGAGCACCTATTTCACAAGGTTAACAGAGGCAACTCGGTGGGCATGTTCGACTCATGGGCCTAGAGGTCTGTGAGAGTTATGAAAGAAATTGTCCACTAGGTGGCGATAACGAGTTGTATGCCTCTCACATGGTGTTTCACACATCCACACAATATATCATTTGATAGATCTCCTCATACTGAACAATTTTGCCTCAAGAACCACTGCTGTCAATCGAATCATTCATTAAATATTCACAATTATGTAAAAAACCTACTTTTGCAAAGTAGTCCTAGGTTTTTCGCTGAATAATCTGAATAAAACCAATGCAGTACAATTCTCTGGACTCGCTAGGTCAATAATTATCAAAAGAAAAAGTTAAACTTTACCCTTTGGGTAGCTTTAATATGGTCATTTAAAAATGGGTGTGGCCAAGTGCACGCAAAAGCCTATAACTCCTAAATAAAAGCTCGAAACTTCACGAAAATAGGTGAGCACATGCAACATATGATTCTAAACAAGCATGCAAACTTTTATGGAGATCGGCCCATAGCTGGCACTATAAATGTTAAAAAGCTTTTAAAACCACATATTTCCTATGGTAAATTGCCTGTATTGGCTGTAAATGGTCTTTTCTAGATGGTTACAGGCTTGCTTAAATTTTCAACTAAATATCCAAATAAATGTAATTACTAAACTAAATTAACTATATCAACTAAATTACTGATCTGCCCATATTGTCACTATATGATAATTGAAATGAGCTAGATTACTGACCAGTTTTCTCCAGAGCGGCTGTACAGCTGAATCAAATTCTGTTGCATTATTTTCCTGTTTAACACTGTGAAGGTGCTTTGAAACAATTGGCATTGTAAAAAGCGCTATATAAATAAAGGTGACTTGACTTGACTTGACTTAAGCAAACATAATATCTTTTTACGCATGTGCTTAAATGCCTTAAACCAGTTAAACCCCAATAATTGCTGCTCGCAGCTATATTTACTACTATTTTCACTTCAACAAAAATTATTAATTTGTACTATTTTCACTATAACAAAAATTACTATTTGATTTGTGGCATTGTAGCAGACCTCATGGTTAACTCTTTGTGTCTTTCACCAATTATCAATACATTCCTCAGGCCATATACCAGGGACCTCATTTATGAAACGTTGCGTAGAAACCGTCCTACGTTTGATCTTATAATCATTTCTTAAATGTGCGTACGTGTGACTCAGGGTTCTATCGGGTTGAGGGCAGGCCAGTCAAGCTCCTCCACACCAAACTCGCTCATCCATGTCTTTATGGACCTTGCTTTGTGCACTGGTGCGCAGTCATGTTGGAACAGGAAGGGGCCATCCCCAAACTGTTCCCACAAAGTTGGGAGCAAGAAATTGTCCAAAATGTCTTGGTATGCTGAAGCATTAAGAGTTCCTTTCACTGGAACTAAGGGGCCAAGCCCAACCCCTGAAAAACAACCCCACACCATAATCCCCCCTCCACCAAACTTTACACTTGGCACAATGCAGTCAGGCAAGTACCGTTCTCCTGGCAACCGCCAAACCCAGACTCGTCCATCGGATTGCCAGACAGAGAAGCGTGATTGGTCACTCCAGAGAACA